>VWYE01004441.1:145008-529259 GCA_013398995.1 Alaudala cheleensis
AAAAAAAAAAAAAAGGTGTGAACAAAACAGAAAGGAGATACAGCTCCATCACAGTTTTATTTTGTGGGTCTGGGCTGAGGCAGTATGAGGAACATAGAGCAGAAGCAGAACTATTGCATGTTTTCATCCTTTAAAATCTTCTGACTTTCACTAATAAGTAATGGAGGACACTTGGAAACGAGGTAGAACAGTATTTTCTCCTGCTATGGTCAAACAGAAACAACTGTAAAACCAGAACTCAACCTGCCTGGAACATTGAGGGTTAAAGTTTAATTATATCTAATCAAAGTCAAGGGCAAAGAGACTGCATGCTGAATTAAAAGATGGGTTTTTCCTGTCATAGCCATAGAGAAGTCATGATTTTCTGTTGTGTATGTAGTTTCATATGCAGTGACAGAAGATAAAAAGTTCCAAATAAGAATTGCAGAATTACTGGCAAGTATTTGCATAAATAAGAAATATTTTCAAAACTTTTCCTTTGCCCTGAAAATTCAGCCACTTTGAAATGTCTTTCATAAATACTAACAGCTCTATTTAAATATTTAAATATTCTGTGCAAACTAATGATGGGGTAAACTGATTGAGACAAAAGTATTTGTGCTTCAAACTGCTACTCATGCTGGCACTCTGCTGAACCAAGTATTTCTGACACTATCAGGAGTTTTGGTTCTTTATGTGCTTCAAGGTACCTAAGCCAAAAATTATTCAGAACACACCAAATCCTCTGGTCCTCTTGCTTAAGCTATATCCTAAGACATAGCTTGCCTGCATTGGATCATTCACTTCATAAATTGCACAGTACCACCTTAAAACGAGCTTATTTTCTTCTAAGTTCACAGGTTGTCAAAGAACTCCATGCTTTAATTGTTAGAAATATTTTCTTAGCCTCTTGCTTAAATTTTTTGATAGCCAGATTGCATTAATTTGTTCTTATGCAACCATTGTTCTTTAGTTTCAATAGTATTCTTTCATCCCTGATGTTTATTTTAGCCTTTTGAACCACTCATATAGTACAGTTCTTTTAGACTCTCCCTCAACAAAGATTTTAATCAGGAATGCCCTTGTGCTGTACTTTGGTTTGGAGAAGTATTCTGTCCTCTCTGCAACCAAGTTTAAAAAAAAAAAAAAGCTTTTTTTTCAGCTGGAACGTTTCATTAATGAAGTTTGTTCAGTGGCTGCAGCAACATTGATACTGGTGCAGAAAAGCAGATGTTGCAGGAATTAGCTGTTGAGACAAGAGGAGGGCAGGACCTCTGCTTTGGGTTTACGCTGCTTTAAGAGTTTGCCAACCTCTGTCTCCAATCATAAAACAGGCTGTCAATGTCCCTCATTGCTTGAGGATCCCTTTTCTATGTGTGTTCCAGGTTTAACTTTCATACAATATTAGTCCCATTGGCCCCTTTGCCTGTATCTTCATATTTATCACTACCCTTTCAAGACTTGATGTTAGAAATTTATTTTGCTTTCAGGCCAAACTAACTCTCCTTCCCACATCATCGTATCTGCAGTGGCAACACTTTCTTCCTCATACACTTGACATTTAAACAGTCAAGAGACTCCTCTTGTCTATTTTAGTATTCTTTTCAAAGCCAGTCTCAAATGCTTCTTGGCCCTTTTCACCGTGTCCCTGTTTGTCCATTAGCCTTTCCTTCTTTTATATTTTTGCTTACTTTCTGTGTCCTTTATGTGTTGAAATCACCAATAATTCTGCAATGCATTGCTACCCACTTTTATATGTGATTTAGGGACATATTTTCCATCTACTATCTGCATCTTTATTTAAAGAAAATCTGCATTTCTCCAGTTCTTAAGCTGAATCTAACAACCAGTTCTTTCTATTTTTCAAAGCTGACTTGAACAGCAACAGAAGGACAGCAAGAAAACAGGTACTCCCAAAATTTGGGGCTCACAATTATTTTAAAGCTAGGAATTCTGAGATTCTCAGGCAGTTTGAAAATCCATCAATACCTCAATGAACTTTACTTATATTTATAATATAATATTATTCAACTACAGGTGCAGATTAATTGTCTATTTTATGTAATCTGAAAACTAAACAGATCCAGATATATTCCTTTTCTAAAATTATAATTATTTTTTCCGTCTTTCATCAGATACAAATGTATCAAGATGTAATAGAATAAAAGGAATAAGGAAGGAAGCTTTATTTACATATCTTTTTTTTTTCTGATAATGGTAATTAGCATAATGATGTTGAGAATACCTAAACACAAGCTACGTTTAAAGCAACTAGCTTGGACATTGTGAGTAGCACAGAGGAAGAAGTGTATGCCTCAAAAAAGGAACATTCATCCTGCTTCTGAATAGCTTTGCAGTCTGCATCAACCTTGTGTCACAGCTTTTGAGCTAGCAGTGTCTGCAGACTAGACGTACCTTCAGTCTCACACTGCACAGTGGAACTGTATAAACCTCTCCAGGAAACTTGTTTGCATTTTCTAATTTATGCCATTTTAGCTGTATTTAAATATGTATTTGAAGGACTTTTCACGGTGTGCAGTACAGCATAACCTTCAGTTTCCTCATTTTCTGTTTCACATTTTATTCTACTAACTAAAGTTGATCTAGATGGAAAACCAAGTTAATGCTGAATAATAATATGTGTGCATATTAATTGTGCTCCAAATCCACCAATTAGCCCATTTCCAAATTGTAATGGAAATACTTATTGGTCAAAAATGTATGTTCCTCCAAGCATTACTGGTGTAAGAATCACAACTGTGTGGGTCTATGTGAACAGGTAGAAGTTGTGCAAGGATTTTTAATTACTTTCAACAGAATTCCCTTTGCAGAAAATGGCAATATTGGACCTATATATTTTAAACAATATGCAATCTCTGTCTTGCAGAATCAAATAGTATCTATTGGTTTTCTGTTGAGAGGCACATTCCACTCACTGTGTATAGGAATTGACCTTTATTTTAACACAATTATGCTTTTCCCACGCAACTATTCAACACTAGATTCTTTTCTCTAAAAATGGCTGATATGGCATGAGAGACCAGTCCTAGAATATTTGAGGATACTCAAGGAGCATGGAAAAGTCACGCAACTGAAAACTGCAAAATTCCCTTTTCCATTGGTGCTTTCGATCTAGAAGACAAGACGAGATGTGCTGCCAAAATTATGGCATGAAATATTCAGCTCTATTTTGATCTCTCTTTTTTTTTTCTGTGTCTTGTTTTGCTAAAGATGATTTAAAACTCTGCTTGCTGAATCCAAAAAACAAACAGCTCATGCATATGACAGGCGGCCAAGAATGCAGGACCCTGCCCTTTGCTTAGCTCACAAGCAAGAAAAATCTTTTACAAGGATAGTACCAGGCAGTATGCTGCACTAAATCTCATCGCCAGAAAATAACATTGGCAGCATTATCAGCTGCAAAAGGACTGCATCCAGAGCAGTAATTTGCAAAGAGCCCAGCCTATCAGTTAGCCTTCCAAAGCGACTTCGTGGTGACAGGCATCTGGTAAATCAATCTGGACAGAATCCATATTCTTCTGATACCATCACAGTTTTATTTTGTGGGCCTAGGCTGAGGCAGTATGAGGAACATAGATGACAAAAACATTAGGACAAATGATTTGTGATCATCCTGACTGTCGTTCATGTTGGTTTTTTTTACGCCTCTATAATGGCTACGAAATTATTGCAACACTGATGTGTTATCAAAGAATATCTGGCAATATATTAAATGAACAGTTCTTTTTCTTCTTAAAATTCTACTGCCAGGAAAAAAAAAAAAAGGAGAGCAATTTCTTTGCTCTGTTGAGATTTCTCCCTTTCTGCACACATCCATTAAATCCAGATATACAGACATAATCTTGCAGGCCATAAAATAATCTGAAGGACTGTCTTCACACACACCTTGAAATGGACTAGATGATGTTATAAAGAATCCCTTAAGGGAGGCTCAGACTGCATCACATTCCGCACATTAGTTAAAAAAACCCCGGCTTGTATTTCCAGCAAAACATTTTGATTTGCTTCATGGTGTGGTATGCAATGATTGGATCACATGGGATGTGTTTTTTTTTTCACTCTGTAGATCCAGCAGTGAACATGGAAGTGAAATCAGATATAAAGCCATTACAAATTTGCAATTAATTAGAATAAAAATGCAATTTCTGTCCCCAGTAATGTCAATGCCAGTTTGCTCACTGGTCAGGGAGGTAGACAACTTTTCATTCTTTGAATAAGTACCACTGTCTTTCTGTCTTCAAGAGAAAATGTGCAGGCTCTGAAACTGACTCCTTAGGTCATAGTAATTTTCAGTAGCAACAGAAAATACTCAATATTTTGTGCTATGCAGTACTGTAGCCTCAAAATCCTTTTTTCTTTCTAAATGGCTTTAATTCTGGTTTATTTTAAGTATGTATTCCTTCACTGCACAGGATTAATATTTTTGGAGTTGCAGATCTGTAACCTTATGCACTTACTATCAAAAGTTTCACACTATAGCTCTTTCTTTAAAATCCTGGCTTCCAAGTGTGTGATGTGAATAACCAGAGTGACATTTATATTACAATGTTCACTTCCAGGACTCACAATAATGAAGAAAAGCCTGAACACAACAACGTGGAAGAGAAGACTGAAATATAGTTTGACGAGGCTCAAAAATAATGGATTTTTATAGTTTAAACTTATTCCAAAGCATTGGGAAATAGCTTGAAGATGAACAATATAAATGTTCTACCTCTCTGGAGATCAAAACAAGTATAAGACTAAATAAGGGAGTAGTTTTGAAATTTCATTTGCATCACCTCTCAGTGTTGGTAGCTCTATCTGATCATTTCAATGGGTCTGACTCTGCTCCCAGCCTAAACATCTGAGACATCACTATAGCAATATCAAGCCCTGGATGAAATGAACTGTGCAAGAGAAATAGAAACTGACTGTACATCAAATTTAATGTAAGCTCTTCAAATCCTCATGGGCTGGACAGCAGTGTCGCAAGAATATTTTTAAGGGCAAGTAAATAGTAACTCCTAAAAGCAAATTCAAGGGTATTAAGCTAGGTTTTTTTTCCTTGAAAACATTTCAGTACACTGGAAAGACTGAAGTTACTTCCCACTCATATGGCTTTTCTTTTGGAGGTTTGTTTACCCACCTGATGGGGATAAAAGTATTTGAGTCACCACAGTATTTTTTAAGTCTTTTATGTCTGTCCTTGATGGAAGATGCATATTCTGTCATGCACCTTAAATCAGGCCTTCATCTCTTCCTAAAGTTAGGACACAGCTAGAAGCTTTACAGCATTTTATATGTGTTTTGTTTCCATTTTATGTAAGACTAGATTAATTCCAAAATTAAAGCCCAATTACCTCTGAAGTCTAATTACAAAGTTCCTGAGACAATAAGATGCAGTTATCAGTTTAGTTCTGGAGTCCTCACCTTCTAGGAAGCTTGGAGAGCTGCTCCTGACAAGGTGTCAAAAACTTCACAACTGTTCGTGACATCTGGTATTGAAAACATTTCACAAAGGCCCACGTGTTACAGCTGCACAGATAACCACAGATTCTCTGACTGCATGTTCTCTGTCACTGATGCCAACTGCCCTTGATTAAATCTTTGCTACTTCCACTCCATGTTGGACTGGACGCATGCTCCACTGGACAGAAAAAGGACCCAGAGGGCAGTGAAAGTGGAAATGATCTGCAGTGTCACAGTGTTCTTCCCCATTTCCATCACTACTGGTAGCTCTTTGCCGTGCACACACAAATCTGCAGAGCCGGCTCTGTTACTAACTGGTGCTGTCCTCTCATCCTCTCGATCCATCCTGTTACACGTACCACTTCATAGTCTAATTGTCTAGTTCTTCCTTCCTGTGCTTCCTGAGTTCTGTGGGCCAAAAGAGTGCCGATTGTTCGTCAAGCCCAGGGTAAAAAAATTGCATATTTAGGAAAACTGCCTAGCAACTGCTTTCTTTAGTGCAAGGAGAGAGGCCATTTGCATAAGAAAACCTTCCAGCTGGAAGCCTGCAAAGACTCTGCTGAGAGCTAGTTCTGTGACCAGACATCAAAGGAGAATTCCCGTTTAAGGACTGCTCCCTCTGGGTGGCCTTTCTGCGCTGTCCCACCATCGGCGGGGGCAGTGGCGGCCGCACAGATCGCACCAGCGCTCTGCAGCACCCAGGAGATGCCATTCCAGCCTCGTACTGTGCTCCCAGAGATCTTCCGCTGATTTTGTTCCCACATCATCTTTTCTGCACTCTGTGCACATTATACATCAAAAAGTCAACAGTTTCAGCTGCTAACCTTTGGAATTCTGTAAATTGCTTTGCAGATTGCCTGCCAAAAGTTACAATCTGTAGCAATGCAGTACAATATCTCCAGATATTTACTCATGGTTCCTCCCCATAATTACTAAAAGGCATTATTTATCTGCACAAAATCTGGCACAGGAAGAAGAAGAAAAAAAAAATAAATTACTTATTAATTTCTCTTGCCGTTTTATGCCTAGAAAAAGTTGCCCATAAACTTTTCACTTTCTAAAAACCTGGACAAAACATTGGCTCTAGTAAAGTCAATGGAAATAACCTCCACCAATATTCCAAGTACAATCCAGAAAATTGTGAACAGGGATGGGATAGAGGACATGGCTCTCTTATGTGCTAATCATCCAAACAACAGTTAAATCGTTTCAGCACCTGCAAAAAATAGCTTTGTACAGCTCTGCTGCTACTTAATGGAATGAGGCGATTACGATCAGAGTTCTGCAAAGCTCTCCAAATTGCAGTTCCTAAGGCTAATTTCAATGTGTGAATCATTGCTTTCCTGCAATTTATATCCATATGTGGGGTTATTTTTGAGAATGATTCAGTTTTGTATGTATAATTTTAAAAGGACTTTTTAAGTTAATGAACATCTGTGCTAAGAGCCCCTCAACAGAAAAGCTTGTGTCAGCCACTGGTGACGATGACTGTGTAAACTTCCTGTTATCCTATAGGCGTGCATGTGGATCCTATGGCTCTTCCCAACTGCATGCTGCAGGAGTAACCAGCTGAAAAGCACTCCATTAAAATGCTTTAACAATAGGGCGGGAAATCCAAAACTTCCAACCCCTTAAAAATGGTCATATCTGTTCCACAACCAGTATGGAACCAAATACTAAATTGTGAAAGCTTTTAACAGAAGCAAACAGAGGAAAAATTTCCATTCGAAAATTTCCAAACACTTTATTATTTTGATTGGCACAGAATTCAACACTTTTAGCCATAGTGTAGTCCAACAGGATTTCTGCATAACATATGTTTCTAGGTACTGCCTCTTGGCTTGAACTTTTTTTCTCAAGGTGAACATATTTCTTGGCATGCTGCATGAGAACCACATTGGTATAAATCTAGTGGTGGTAGATTTACAAAGAAAAAATTAGGCACGGAAATTCAATAGGTAATCAAGTAACTGGTCACAGCAACAAGGTCACTTTGCTTTAGTCTGTCTTTTAATCAGCTTAATTTTTCAACTGAGTTATTACGGGTTTTTGTTTCTGCCCTCTTTACACTCTTTGATCTCACAGACTGAAGGAGAATGTACTCCAGGAGCCATGAGGCTGTCTTCACATTTGCACATTTAAAGCAAAAGGGGGCTTAAATCTGGCCAAATCAAGTATGTCACAACCTCCCAGTGAGAAGTCTCATTTTCTGTATTACCAGCCTGTCATTAACCCTGCAAGACAGAGTTTAGTAAGTAAGAACTGACTGTTAAATGCAGCACACTACACATGTTGGACATCTGATGTTCCGCCTCCTAACAGTAATATGGAAAACTTCCTAGGACTCCCATCTTAGGATCTGTGTTGGTGAAAACAGATGGAAACAGGAGTGCAAGCAGGACCAATAACCCTGATGTGAAGATGACGAAAAAACTTTATTTAGGAAGTGACTATATCTACAGCTGTACTAAGCTGAACTTGTTCTTGCTTAAGACAAAGCTGCAATTAGGTTTTCTGTGAAGAACTGAGGAAATTAAACAGCTGTAATTCCAAACAAAACCAGGAATCCAACCAGTAGTTGTGTAAGTAAAAGCTGGGGACAGACCATGCCTCCTGCACAGCACACAATATATCAAGCCATGGTGCTCATGCTTTGTCATCAGGATAACACCATGTCCTGGTGCGTACCAGTTTCTAAATGCTGACATTGCAGTGACTTTTAGGAAGCTCTTTAAAATCATTAGGCCTAATTCTGCTTGTGATTATGTTACTTTAGGTTCAGAGCTACTGCACTGACTTCAAGACAGCTACTTTGGATTTATACCTCTCAAGCTAACCTATTATTTCTTGTATTGTTTCCAGTTGCATGAAATCATCTGTGCACGTCCTCCAGGGCTGCTGGAACCCTCTGTCCTCCCCAGCACTACACATGATGCAATGAGCCTCTGACGGAGGAGGAAAGCCGAGAAGTCCATGTAGGGAAGCAGATATTTCCTTTTGAGCAATGTATGCAAAAATAGCAGCTAATAAAAAGCCTTCAAACTGTGCCTTCAAACTGTGACAATTCAATACACACACCTACGAGAATGCCTTGACAAGCTGCTTGACTTCCCAGTAACTCTTTCTTGTTTTCTTTAGTGCAGCCTCCTCCAAACTCCCACACACAGGTATTCATCTCTGTAGTGACAGCTGAGACCTGCAGGTGTTTGCTGCTATTGCCCTTTCAGAATAGACAGACACTTGTTCCTCACTGTAAATATTTGTATCATGGTGTTTGCCTGGCTAGTTACAGCCCAAATAATGATAAACCAGCCCTTTCTTTTTTTAGTCCCTTGCTGTCATGCATTAATTCTCTTTGCAAAATAGGCATTAGGTACTGGAAATAGCTTAAGCAAGATCACTCTCTGGTGATTATTTTACTAGCCTTATCTTTTGGAAAATATTTCATAGACTGTCACCAGAAAAGTATATCATGCAGTTTCCAAAAATACAGCACCCTACAACATTAGATTCATACCTGAAAGGAAAGCATGGTTAGTGGGCAAGACTCTCTTTCACTCCTTTAGCTCTAATGTTATTTCACTGGTCTTCAAACTGTTACTTTGGCCTTGCTGAGGAACAGCAAAAATCAGAATAAGAACTGTTTGCTGAGGACTCTTAACACTCACAAGTGTCAAAATGGTTTCTCAAAAGAATTGTTCTTTTATGTAGCAAGAAGGTCCAAATTCTATATTTTTTAAAATAGGCCTGGAACAGCAAATTGTGTAACTGTTAGTTTTTCTGGAAGTCTGGGAGGTTAAGGAGTTTAATAACTTCTCCTGTCTTAACTGAAAGCGCATGGGAATTTTGTTTTTTTAAAAAGACAAACATCCCAGAATACTTACTGTTAGCATTAAATAGAAATTATCAAGGGAACATTGGGAAACAAAGTTACAAACAATCTAGGAAACTTCCTTACAAACCTTTCTCACCCCACCAGCTGTTTACTTTCTGATACCCTGATTCTATTTCTTTTCTTCTTTACACTAATGTATACAAGACCTGAATTCTAATTAAAAAAAAAAAAAAAAAATTAAACAAACCAGCCCCCAAAGAAGCCAAAAAATAAAAGAGAAATAACAGTCTTTCTCAACCACTAGAGGTACAAAATGTGCCAGTATTAATTGCAAAGTCATTCACTGAGGGGGTGAAATCAAAAACTTAGGGGAAAAAAAGGGATGTTCTTCATTTGGAAGGAGTAGGAGATGAGACTGGCCCAGGGCATTGTCTGACAATACAGTTAACATGTGCCAATGACACAGGCTGTGTGAGTTTAGATGTACTATGCAGCACATTTTCATTAGAGGCTGGGAGGTGCCTCTAATCCAAGAAAGGGAAAAATCTGATTTGGAAAATACCACTCATAGTTCCAGCAATGTCTGTACCAGAAAGAGATACAAAAATTGCTTCTTCACATACTGAAAGTTATTGGAGAAGGCTAGTGTGAGGGAGGGAAAAAAATGAAGACTCTTTTTCCTGACAGTGGGCCTTTAACCCTCTAAAACAGTCTGGTAGGGGACAGGAGTAGTTTCTCTAAATACAATCGAGATTTGAAGGCTGGAAAGAGAGTAGAATAATGTGATTAAGTAGGTGTCTAATGCTCATGAGTTAATTCAGGTTGCTAGATTTTAAAAAAGTAAAAAAAACACAGCTGTTAGGACAGAGAAGCTGTTGTGCAGCCTTCTGGAAGAAGCACTGGCAACACAAGATTCTACTTATTAGCAGCATCCATTGTGAGTGAATGGGCAGTGTGACAGGACAGGAGTGATTCAGGAGTTAGGAATCCAGGCTTCAGAAGCATAAGATTGCTGCTATCGAGTTCTATACCTGAGAGGTATTAAAAAAAAAGCCTGACAGCATTTTGCAGGCTGCACCTTATTAACTTATTCAACCACAGTCTTTCTTCATGACTTGCCTTTTTGTTTTCCTTCTTGTGGTATGGATCATCTTTGGTTCCCACAATGCTCTAAGGTGCTGAGGACAGGCAACATGTCCAGATGTGCTCTGAGGAGCATCACAGAAAGAAAGTTATGCCAGAGGCTGATGCATCTGGCTTGGGCCCACATAGATTTCCACAGCTGGCCAGTTCAGGAGGTGATTTTTACAGAAATGTCTGATGGGGATTGCTGTCACATCTTACTGTGTGTCAGGTGTGACTGACTTCCTAAGACCTCTCAGGAATTTTTGCCAAGCGTAGTTTCTCTTTATGTGCTTAGAACACTGTTGAAATCTATAGGAAAAGCACGGTGATCTCTCTGGAGTCCAGCTAGCTCTTGAAACATGTAGTTTATTGCGATGGGCGTGGCAAACAGGGGCTCATTCAAGCTACCAGCCACAGCTTAGAGTAAGCCCCAGAGAAAGAAAAAGAGGGAAAGAGATAGAGAAAGCAAGAGGAAGAGCAGGAGCAAGAGAAGAGATAAAATCTTGTTACAATACATTATGTCTTTTCCCATCCTGAATATTCTGATTGACAGTAACCAATCAGCATAAGACACAAAATCCTATATAATTTACACATAGCCTATAGGGGTTGCTACATTAACATACTTGTTATACTTTAAACCTAAACTCTGCTTCCAAAAACTCCTTTTTTCTTCCTTGCTATGTTGGCAGGGTCTTCTCCAACCTTCGGACTTCGCCGGCATGCCTTCACTATCTTAGAATCACAGGGGATTCTCCTGTGGTCAGCTGAGCCATTGTTTCCTAGTCATTCATTGACCAGCCTCTGGCTTCTTAGAAGTCAAAGGTTGCTTTCATTTCTACCTTGCTTATAGATTTCATATTGTCACAATCCCTTTGCCAGACATAATTATAAGTCTGTCCTGGTTCATCTACCCCAACATAAATCTTCTCTTTTTCTCTGGCAGACTAGAACTTTTATGGGTCTTGGTATCTTAAATAGAAGGGGCTAAAGTACTACTGAGTGTTGGTGTTTTCCCTGCAGCATGACAAGGTCTCAGGTTCTTGTTGCTTCTCTCCTTGACACCTCCTGTGTAGCTTCCTTCAAGACTGAAAGCTGCTCAGTAACCTGTGTCTCTTCTTCCAATCTGACATGTTATGCTCTCTTTAAATAGCAAAATGCTACAAAATGTGGAAAAGATTTCAAAGAGAAATGAAGTCACTGAAATTTATACTGAAACACATCCTCTCATTTTTCTGCCTGATCTGTGCCAGAAGTGAAGAAAACTAATTTGTGAACCTGTCTGTAGCTTTAGGGTAAAATGGGCCTAAAGCAAGATGGAAACCTCACTAGGCCCAGTCTTTTGACAGAGTTTTGAATGGTTTGTGCAAGCTGAGAAAAGGAGTCCATATTTTCTCCATAT
The DNA here is from genome assembly GCA_013398995.1 of Alaudala cheleensis. Classification (NCBI taxonomy): domain Eukaryota; kingdom Metazoa; phylum Chordata; class Aves; order Passeriformes; family Alaudidae; genus Alaudala; species Alaudala cheleensis. Next base: position 156,822 of record VWYE01004441.1, read on the forward strand.
TTTCTTTTCTTGTGCTGTTACATAAAGGCAAGTAGGTTATACAATAGCTAAATGGGGATTACAAAACTGAGCTCCATAAATCTAAATAAGAAACAGAATGTCTACCCTGCACTGGACAAACATAAAAATGGGGAAGGGTGAAACTCTAATCCTGATGAAGTTAATGGCAAAGTCCTTGCTTAGTCTGGTGAGATCATAGTTTCACCCAAAACTTTGGCTCAAGCTTGTAGTTGGCTGACCAGCTGGGTATTTAAAGCATATCCATGTTAAGTTTTTCCAAGTACTGGGATATGATGACTTCTACTTTTTTTCCAAGCCTTTTGCTTATAATTAAGAAATGCTGAAATTATTTTAAGATGAAGTACTAAGCAATCACTTGCAAACCTGAACTGGTAGCCTAAAAAAGCCCTGATATATTATTTCTGAATGCAAGAACAAGCTACAACAAAGTAGTTCTTCCCAGGCTTCAGGGCCAACATTTTAAAGCACTGAAAGCTACTTTAAAGCATTACTTGGTATCTTAGAGTAAGATAGGAAACCCTGACCTGTGAGAGTAGGAAATCAAACAACAAACCCCAGATATCAACTAAACAAATAAAAGCCCCTAATAAACTTGGGACCTAATCTCTGCAAGTAAATAACTTTGTGAAAGGATCTTTTGTGCTATAAGGATTGTAGTGCAGCAGTGTTGCTGGAGCTGTTTGGCTCACAGACCAAACCAATTACTTGACAATTATTTAACTTTGGCCTAGGGTGTAGAGCAGTTCTGGGTAAGAAAAGCCATCTCAGTTTGTTCATGTCCCCAGGCTCATCTGGTCTGACTATAAAAACCTATTGCTGTTACACTGGATGCTAGCATGTACATCAGAACTTTGCCCACCTACAAGGTTCCTGCATGATGAAAAAGACAGAAAAAAAGGAAAGGAGAGAAAAAAGTAAAACTTGTGCAATCAGGGCCACATATCACATGTATTCCCAGCCCAAGGGTTACTTGTCTCCCCCTCTTCCCTGAAGCATCTCTTAACAGCTGAGCTGATTCAATGCGGAATGTCATTAACAATCTAACAGTGCACAATGACTTGGGATCGTCCTTATCTTACAGAAGCAAGCTATAAATAATAATCTCAGGCAAATCTAACATCATGACTGAGTGGCAGCCTCCAAAAAAAAAACAATTCCAGTGTATTAAAACCCACAAATGACAAACCGTTGCAAAACTCTTTGGTATAGTGTAAATCTTTCCAATGAGCATCAGATAAAGTTGTCAGGGTTGGAGATGATTTGCTTCTCTGTGAGTGATTAAACCTGGGCAGTTAAAAAGACTTAGCCTGCTATAAGCAATCAGGTATGGTACATCAGTGCCATTCCAGTGGTATCACTGACTTAGGCCTGCCAAGGATGCAATTCTCCAGGTGACCATCTGGGAGCCATTCATCATTGCTTTGATTTTTTCATGACCATCTTCTGACCAGCCCACATATGTCCCAGAAAGAGCAGGCCAAAACTTCACAAGCTCAGCTGGAACTTCCAGCTCTTATCAACTGCAAACTATGGTGGCATGACAGGCTGTGGCTCTGTCCCTCCTCTGCACTAATTAGCAACCAGGTGAGGTGCCAGAGAAGTTATCCTTCTTGTTTTTCTTACCGTGTAGAACAAGTGGCTTCCCAACTTGAAGTTTTATATCAACCCATCACCCTTCATGCTTAAATCACCAGTGTGCATGGGGCCATGCTATTGTACATCATCCCCTTTGACACTTGTTTACCTCTTTCTCCCTTCATTCACATTTCTGTCTTTCACTACCTCTCCACAATTACCTTTCCCACCTTATTTGTTCCCTCTCCCCTCAATGATTGCACCCTCTTCACACTTCTACTTCTTTCTTCTCCTTTGTTACACCCTGGACCTCACAGAAGCCCTCCTTCACCTCAGAAATAAGTGAAGGGAGAGAAGAAGGAAAGAAGGGAGTGATCCTGTATGAGGGACAGTGGGAAATACAATGTACCCCTTAAACGAGATCCTTTGAGAGGACTATGCAGGTTACCCAGAATTTCCTGAACTCCTGCTTTTTTCAGGTCATAGGTGTTGTTCTAAATTTGTGTTTCAGTGGGTAGAAGCTTTGCTTGAGTACAAGGCTCGAGGATGAAACCCAGAGGTACACTGATGCCAGAGTCCTTACACCATCACATTCCTGAGCCAGGCCTCAGTTGTCTCCAGCACCACATGACTACTGAGCTTCTACCCCCGTTTGTAGGTAGATTCTATTCAGCAGGGGGAGTTACTATTTTTTTTTCCAAAATTAAGGAAAGCATACGTTCAAAAATGCTGCCTCTGACTGTAACAACCTTTGGAAATGCTTACTATTTTGTATATACATTCATTCTTAAGTGTAATGACTAACGATGGTAAGCACTGAAGTATGGAACAGAGACAAGACTTCAGTCCCAGCAAGTGATGCAAAAACACAATATGCAAAATCAGATGCAGAATCAAGAAACCTTACCCTCTGCTCACTGGTGTCCTTTAAAACACAGAGGAAATATACTATCCTGTATATTCTTTCCAAGCTCTGAAGTGCAGTCATGCTTGTTTTATGTTGATCAAATAATTCAAAGTGCCAATGAAATAACAATATATAAGAGGAATCTGGATCATCTGTTTACTAAATACTAGGTTTGTCTTTGAAAGGAAAGAAAATTAACAGGGGAAGCTGTTACTTATGAGCTTTTAAGTGAATCACCATTCAACGTTAATTTTCAAAAGTGTAGTTTCCTCTACCCTGTCCAGCCTCAACCAGATGTAGAGATAATCTCTTCCCAGGCATCCCACCAATACTGATGGTGAGGTGACACTTTCCTTCATTAACACAATCCAAACTGAGTGGCAAAGAAAGTAATAATGAAAAAGGAATAAGAAATAAGGAATAGAGAGGCAGATACAAAACATGCTTAAAGATGATGAATTTACCTTACAGGATAAACTCTAGGGTTTGCAGATTATCAGCTTGGTCATGGATTGCCTTCCCCAAGCCTCAAACACCTGACAGGTTCAGTTCCAATCATGAAATTGTAAATGGATAACAAACAGCAAATGGTGTCAACTACATGACTTACCACATAGCACAAAGACTACATCAACAACATCATTAATGCACAGTTTGTTTATCCCAGCAATCTCAGAAGGTCTTTGCAAAAATCAAGACATCATTTTATGACAACCAAGCCCAGGGAGAACAATCAGGATGAAAAAGAGCATTGGGCTGCTCTTACCCTCTGCAAAACAGTTCATCAACATTAAGAAGTGGGACTAAAGCACTACCTTAAGGCAGGAAAAACTTTCAGGTGCTGAGTATACAACAACTTCTCACGTAATCTCTTCTTGAGTGAAACAACTGGCCACTGCTGCCCAGTACTTATTTTTCCTCCAGTTAGCTGATACGTTATACAACTACTCCCCAAAGTTACCATTTCCATTTTTCTTAGCAGTATTTAAAAATATATTTTAATAGCTTCAAAGTGTTGGGCCAAATTTCATTACCCATTCTTCCTTTTTATCTGCTGCTCCTTCTTCACTTATGTCAAGGAAACGTGCAAGATTTTTGCCCAGAGAAAAAGATCTTTCTGTGATTTACAATCTAAATCAAGCATATGTAAATAAAAAAACATGACAAATTACTCTGATTAACTCTCCAAACTTACCAAAACCCTTTAATTCAGAACCAGGCTTTCCATACGTCAGGCTCTAAATTACTTGGCAGATAGATGGTTAAGTGTAAAAGCAGAATCATTCACACCAAGGTGGTAAGAAGACCTCACAAGACCTAGCTTATTACTTATGACAGCAGTTCACTTACCCGATAGTAGTCTGTGCTGTACACATCTCTAGACATCCCAAAATCCCCAATCTTCACCAGCAGGTTTTCACCAACCAGACAATTCCGAGTAGCAAGATCCCGATGCACAAAGTGCTGTGATGCCAGGTAAACCATTCCAGAAGCAATCTGCTGGGCAATGTGAAGCATCTGGGATTGGGTCAGCTCAGCAGGACGGTTGCCTTCTGCCATCAGTCCTGCATCTGGTCCATGTGCCCTGCACCAAAACACAATCTGATAAACTAATAGGCCACTTGTAAGATGGAGACGTGAAAAGCATTAGTGAGTGTCAGCCCACACAACTCCATCAGAAGTGCTATAAATTCCTTAGCAGGAATTTTTTGTCTTGGCTTTTTTCATTTACTGTTTGTCTTCATTGGTGAAAGATGGGTGGTCTGAAGAGCATTACAAACATGATATATATTACTCAAGGAAATAAGGCATATGTGTTCACAATAGTACCCATCTGTCAGAAAGCATCCCCTTTCTCCCATTCCATTCTAGTAAGTTTTTCTGGAGAAAGGCTGACAAATGAACCTGCTTGGGAACCAAGGGAAAATCTTATCACTCTGCAAGACTGAAAAACAATTGAAGGAAAGGCAATGAAGTGGCATGCACAGCATCACTTTTCCTGTGACTGGCATTCCTTAATTTCTGCAGGATACAGGCCGTTGAGCCTTCCATCTTTTCTTAAACAAGAAAGAGCTAGCTTCCTTCTCCATTTAAGAAACAAGGGCAGCAATTTTAAATTTATACTTCTATTTTCCTATCCAAATGCACAGCAGGAAAGGATTTTTGCTTATTTCATCACCAAGGGTGAGTCCTGCCTGAGGCTGGAATTCTTGACAATTGGAGTAGGACACAAAACACACACTATTTGCAAAAACAAAACAGCTTCAGAAATATGAGCTTTTCAAGACCTAGCAAGTCCCTAAGAAGTAACAATCAACTGATTAATGAGAATACTTGTATGCACTTCATCAAAAGCAGAGCTATTTTGCATTAGACAAGCCCAACAAAGCACTGGGACACGTGAGCTTTACCCATCTTAACTATATGAGCTCTGGCATGCCTGTACATCCTAGTATCTTGAAGTTAGAGGTATAAACATTCATATGAACAATGTTTTACAGGAATAACTTCTAGCTAATCCTTATCCAGTCAATGAGGTAATCTGGCAATCACTCCTCATTTGATACATCTTATAATGTTCTAAGTATCCTTTTCCGTGCATTTGATTTTTCTGTGTTTCCAGACGACCTTTTTTTATTCCATTCCTGAAAACTATTCTTTCAAAGAGACCATCTCTCTTCTTCCCGCCTCAACAGAGGTGAGGCCCTAATTTTTCTTTAGGGTAAGGGCACAGAAGTTCAGAAAAGAGTTGCAAATTGATCAAAATCTGTGAGATCAAATCTGACACAACCAATTACAAATATGATATTAAAATTGCCCCAAGGGATGAATTTCATGAGATAGTGACAGATGTGAAAAAGAAGCGAAGGAGGGTGTGTAGCATTGATGGGACTGTATCTGGTACCAGGCAAAGCAGCTCTCAGCCACAGGGTATGTACAGGCAGCCATTCATCTGGTTTAGGTTGATGGGAAGAGCAATAAATGGAGGATACGAAATCTCCAACTAAAACTCACAAGCAAATTCCTATTGAAAAATACTGTACCTTTATAAGGCATAGATTTTTTAAAAATAAGTGTTCTCAGGCATGAACCTCTGAGCTGCTAAATTAGAGAATTTTTCATCTTTTGCTAGTCTCCCTGAGGACATGATCTGTATCTAATGGAATTTGTAGATTATTCCTAACATTCCATCCAGCCAGCTTGTCCACTTGGTGCTGGCGAAAAATGAGGTGATCTTCAGGGTCTGCAACAGCCAGGGACATTGACAGATATTCTCTGCAGCCACATCATCCACCAGTCCACAGACCAAGCACTGAGTTTGAGGCTAGATCTGAACAGCCTTTGGCTGCATGCAGGCAGCCAGGCTCCTTTGGGTTAAATTTGCAGATCAGTTTTTCCCCAACAGCCTTTGGTGGCGCTGCAGGGTAAGAAATATGGAACAGTCCACTTTGCTGTGAACCTCCGGTCTGCAGCACAAGCTGCAGAAAATGTGAGAGGGATGACAAATTGGAGCTTTGGTTTAACAGCTTGTCCCAGCATAATCATTTTATGTTCAAAAGACAAGGGCTGATTAATAGTTTTTTTAAACTATTTGAAGGCCTTAAAGTAGGAAACACACTGTCTGCTTAAATACTTTCCGCACAATAATTCAAAATCAGAGTTACAACGTAAGAAGAGGCCAATCAGAAAGATTCAAGGCAGAAGTATTTCTTATGGAGTAAGAAATTATTTCTCATCAACTGAGAATCTGGCTTCTTCTGATGGAAATTCAGTGTTCTGAAAATGTACTATGACGGCATCTAGGGAAACTGCAGTTATCTCCTGATTCACAGCAGAAGACCAGGCAGACAAATGTAAATTACTTTAATTCTTAAATATACTTAAATCCTTTGCCAGAGAAACCATCATTCTGGGAACAGTAGTAGTGTTTGCTCTGCATCTCCTGTTCAGATTATAGTTTCGTCATCAAACCTGTCAGCCTTGCCAATAAGGGAAGATGCTATTGATGTCATTTGATTTATGGTGTGGCTATTTTTTCAAGAGACAGTAGAAAAACAGCAAACTCATTTCACATCAAAAAATGCATAAATGGCAGCATTAGCAATCACAGTCCTTTCAGTTATATAGAAAATATGAATCCATTTAACAGGACATCTGTTTTAATTGTTTTACAGCTTTCTTAGAGAAATCTTTCCTGAATGGTTGTACCCCTAGGTATATTAAGCAAGAAAGATCTCTGTATGTTGAAATACCTTTGTGATATCCATTGATAAAATTAAACAGTAGACATTGAAAGAATAGTCTCTTATATTTTTAACATAGGTGTAAATGCTGTCTCTTAACTGTTTCTATGTCAAAAATGGCAGGCTGGTAGAAATGGCATATACATGAGGCCTCTGTTCATAACTTCCTGGATCTTGGGTTGCCTATTATTGTGAACCTTATGCATCATCTATATTCATTTATAACTGCTCTATTACCAAATGTCAATTTCCTATGCAGATTCCTGAATAGTTTTATGAAATAAAACCCTAATCTGGACTCCAAAGTGTAACATTTTCCAATTTACAGAAGTTTCCATAGCTCACAGTTTTCTTGCTGCAGATTTATAGCAGTCTTTCCAAAACGCTGAGAGGAGGGAAGAGAAAAGGGGTTAGACTTCAGAGGCTCTTTGATGCCTCCAGACAGCAATAGGTGTTGAGTGGGATCTTCCAAGTGCTACCAGAAAGCCTGTAAGAAAATCATTCCTACTGTAGGATTTATAACCAAACATTTCTGAATACATTAAAATATATTGGAAACAAAATTGGAATTGGAAGTAAATTGGAATTGGAAACAATGGTACTTCCAAACAGGTGAAGAAACAGAGACCCACATCCCAGTACAAAAGACAAGAGTCATACAATTTGTTTTCCTAGGTGTCAGCTTTTTCCAGTGGCAGTTGCTAATTTAATATTAAGTACCAGTCACACATACCTTTTCTGCCCACTTTAGGTTCAGGATCACAATATATGTTCATGGATTTACCTGAGGAATTTGTTAAGATCCCCATGCTTCATATACTCAAAGACCATGATGAGTGGATCACCCTCGACACAGACACCATAGAACTTGACAATGTGCTCATGTTGCAGGTTAGTTAGCAGTTCTGCCTCACGGTGGAAGTCCTTGCGGGCATTATCACTGGCATCCTTCAGAGTCTGGTGGAGAAAATGAAAATGTAAGGAAGGACAGATGTTCAGAGAAGGTAGGAAACATGTGGCATAGCCCTGCAAGGGTAAGATAAGGACACGGTACAGCACAGAGGATAGAGGAAGTATTTTCTTAATAACTCTTTTAGAAATGCAGATGTGATCCTGAAGTGCAATTAAATAATAGCAGTACAATTTTTATTCTCCTGCCACATGTTATCCCAAACAAACACTCTTCTTGTAAGAGAATGTATGAATACTCATGCTCTCACTGTGACAAGTGTTTTCCAAACACAGAACAAATAAACTGATCTCATCCCCAAAATATACCAGTACACAGCTGGTTTGTATCCTTGAGCATTTAACTCAAGCAACCCCTAGCACCCTGCTGGTATTTACCTTTCTTGTTAGCTCTTAAATAAAACTGCTTGTTCAAAGTACGTAGTGGTAATGGGGATGCATTCTTTATGTAGTGCTGATAGTCCCCGTGGTGTGCTATACATTAGGTAGATTTACATGAGAGTATGTCCCTGGGCCAGAATAACCTGAGACTTCAGCCAGAAACTTCTTTGAAATTCTGTAAATTTACTCACATGACTAAGATTAGGCATATGTGTAAGTAACTGGATCAAATAATAAAGTGATAGACACGTGCAGGAAAGCAGATGCACACAGGAGTTCCGGGGTGTCACAGGATCAAATAAGAGGCTTAAATGTTGTATAATTAAATAATACTAATTTAACTGTCACACACAGGCAGTTTCTGATTTCTCCTTACAAACTACATTTCAGAAGCAAGAAAACACTTTCATTCACAAAAAAAAAAGCCCAACTTCTGACACCAATTAAATGAAGAATAATTATAATTGACAGTAAACCACTAATAGACTCTATAGTCAAGAGGTACAGTGGTTGCACTATATTAATTCAAAAAATATTTCTAAAACCAGAAGAGAAAGGTGGCAAGTTACCAACATTCACAATTTATTCTTCACAGAAACTGCTGTCTGGGCTCTGTACCTCTGGGTTTTAACAATACCTAGGTTTAACACAATGGAGGATAAGACACAAAAGTAGTGGCAATGTTTTAACTGAAGATGCCTTTTTCCTGGCCATCTAGTCACTTTACTTTAATCTATATTAATATATAGAGCATGGGACCAACCACACTCACTGTAACAGAAACAGAATAAGATGATACTGTCCAATTGTTCTGCCAACAAACCAACTTTTTAGCTGCAGTAGTCATGTTTTGTTCAACCTTCTACTTTAACAGGGACAATTCTGTCCACTTTTCTAGTATTAACTATATGTGGGTGTGAAGAAGAGCCTAGAAGATGACTGCTGGAAAAAATACGTGTTTTACTTGGGATGACCCAATCTTGGGTCTTGAAAAATGAATAGCTACCATAATAAAACTCAGATCGGGGGGGACAAGTAATAGGCCAGAATGGATGGCTGTCTTCCAAGTTCAGGGGCTTTTCCCTGTGGATTTCAGGCTCCGTGGATCCTAGAGGCAAAGGATACCTCATGCCTTAGGTGTCCCTTCCCTGAGAAATGTACTTATGAATCTTAACATGCCTTCAGGGCCAGAATCCCTTTTCCATAAGCTTTACCAATGATGCAACAGGGATATTGCCTCATCAAGGCTTTACTAGCCACAATACTTTAGTATACACAGCTGTGTCATGGATATCAAATTTGCTTCCCTCTATGGTCTACACACAATCACATCTGAACTGAGTGAGGACTGGAATTGAAGCATTTTCCAGTACTACCGGGCTCTGAGATGATGCTTCAACATGATATAGGCACCAAGCCACAGTCCAGTGTGTGCTATATATACTGAAATCACTGGTAATAATTATGTTGTCACTTGAGTTTCCTCTCGTGGTTTCATATATGAAGTGATCTGACTGTAATTCTTCTCAACAATGGAATTAGAAAAACAATTAACGCAAACCCCATTTTTAACTAATAGCAATCTGGAAAAAACTGACAGGGAGGAGAAGAGGCTGATCCTCTTTCCAGCAGATTCTTTCCCTGGAAAGACAGTAAAAATGCTGACAGCTCTGTCCTGTGAGGATGGCATATTGTATATTTGAGAAGATGCTTTTTATCTCACAGAAACAGCAAAATTATCATATGACAGAGTAGTTGCCATGGCAATTCCACATTTTCTGTCAAACAGCAAAATGCAGAAAAGTCTAAAACTCAGGTGAAACTCAGGCAGGGTTTCTAGTACCATGGGCTGACTAGACGTGTCACCCACCATTGCAAAATCTCCTTTTCATTATTTCATGCAGTGCACAGAATAGACACAATGCATGAGAGAGAGCTGGCACAGTCAGGCAAAGAGGAGACTGGAAGGTAAAAAAATTAATAAGTACATAGAATTTACATAGAAAAGACATTGACTAATGCATTTAGCTTATTCTCAGTACAAGAAAAAAAAAAGCAAGCAAAATAAAACCCTAAGAGCACAAAGAGAGGAAAGACATATTAATTATTATTATCATTACTGACAAGTATGCCAAAGCTCTGCATACAAAGCACTTTCACCAGTTGACAGGAGGTTTTCCCAAGCAGAATCTGAGGTTCAATCACATGTGCTTTCCAGCCACTCAGGTCCACAGTTAAAGAGGAGGGACAAGCTTCCTGGGGAAACAGAGGGGCCCCTGGCTCTTACAAGAGCTCCATATCTGCCAAGTTCATCCTTGTAACAGTCGGACCACCACCCCACACTTACTCCTCTCCACAGAGTCCTTGCCCAGGTATCAGCCCTCCCTGTGGTCTGTGCTGCCCTGTGCTCTGCAGTGATGTGGACTCTGACACCACCTTGTCTGACACCACAGAGCTGCCTGCCTTCATGGGCAAGTCAGAGCAACTGCAGGAGGATGGGGCTGTCACCAGCATCAGCAGAACTCGGTAGCCCAACTCTCGAGACAGAACATGACTACTGCTATTACTACTTTCTACTGTTTCAGCCTTCCCCTACAAAATAATTGCTACTGCTTCCCATCAACATACAAAAGCTGACTAATATGTCTCCTCAAGAAATTAAGGCGTTGTTTTGAGCCTTCTCAAAACTGAAGGTCTGAAGAATTGGAAACCTTTGGTTTTCCTGTGCAGGTGCCATGGAAATGTTCTTCATCTCACACACACAGAGCAGTCTACTAGCTGAGCAAAACCTCCCAGGGGAGCCAAAGGCAGCTGCTAACCTGTGCCTTGTCAGCCTCACCTCCTGCTCTGAACATGCTACACTAGCATGAGATTATGACCGGGGATCCAATCCTATGAGGAGACAGTACTGAGCCAGGCCTGAACAAACACAGCAAAATGGGCCCTCAAGAAAACAGCAATTTTTGCTTCCACCACCCTCTGTTCTCTAGAAGTGCCTGCAGCAAATGGTGTCCTGATATGATGTGCTGTGGGGGTAATGCTAGGTTTTGTCCTATGGAAAGTATTTCCAAACACTCTGTGTTGTCCCCAAAAAGCCCACACTAATCAAAACCAATCTAAACAAATGGCCTTTCTCCTCTTTAAAGGAGGAAAAGCTCAAGCTCTTTGGTATTTTATGCTAGGCCTGATCTTTTTTATCTTCACAGATTTTTCTGGGCCTCTTAGCTTCTAAATAATTTGCTGCAGCAAACTAGCATTTTGGATACCAGCCGGCTGATAAGAAGGAAACATGTTGAGATAGAAGGAGGGATGCTCAGGGCCATACAGTTTTCCAGCAACTGGTAGGCACAGGGAGCTGAGAGGTACCACTAGCCAACCTGACCCCCATTGTACAGGTGAGGCTGTGCCTCCTTGCTGCTGAAATCTCCCTGGCACCACCTTACTCTTCAGCATGTACCTATTTTGACTGAGCTCACCAAACCTGTTTTATAGTGATGGGCATGTTCTGGTTTTGCCCATGGAGCTGAAGCTTTCTAAAGACCTTGTGTGTCAGGAGGAGATGCTCACTGCAGCTGGCATCCAGGTCTGCTCCTCTATGACCAAAATTGACAAATCCTGTGCTCAGGGATGGAGTCCAGACACAGTTCTGCACTGAAGTGCAGGATAGCTCCCTGTACTTCAGTGGAGGCTCCATCCTTTGACCTCCACAGTGACTGAGGGATACCTGCTGTCTGCGGTTGGTAACCACAGTGAAAGAGACAAGCATCAGGCAATTAACCCCTCGGTTCACCAGCAAATTTGCTCTGTGACAACAGCCAGAGTCACATCTTTAAGAACCAATGACAGAAACATAAAATGGGCATAACCTGTTCCCAGAGGTAATTCTTCCCATAGCCACCTGCAAGTTTCTTATTAAGGACACTATAAAGAGAGGATTTGGTGGGGAAAAAAGAAATACTATGACAACTTTCCCAGAAAATGGACAGATTTGTCATCTAGGTCTTTGGAGACATATACTTTTCCAGGTTGAATACTCTTCCATTTGATTTACACTGAGAATGAGTAGCAGAGAGAAAGTGCAGAGCAGTATTTAATAGCAGAAGTGCTAGGCTCCATTTGGATAGGACTTTCAAAAGGAGCAAGTGAATGGAAATACTTTTATTTTGCTATCAAGCAGTTCCCTAAAGTGATAAAGGCCATTTCCATTATAGCTTCACCAAAATACAAAATTTATTCAGATCTAGTTTTGACACCTCCTATCTCTTGCTTTCTCCTGTCTATGCTATCCCTTAAGGGCCTAATTTTTTTCTCACCAGTCAACATGACTGAACTACTCCCAAGTATTGAAAAGCTTATAACTTTGGCGAACTCAAAAACCTGCTATTTTTGATGGAGCATTCTACAGGACTATCTATCCTCCTTTCATGTTCTTCCACTGTCAGATTCAAGGATCTATTTCTTGTTACCAAATTCAAAAAGATGATCTACTTGATTTCTTTTACTGTGTGGTTTCATCCAAAATGCAAACATGGTTTCCAAATTGTGATCTGTCAGATGAAATTATTTTCTGGTCACTTGGCACAGCCCAAATTCTGGACATCTATTCCCCCTGCACTTAATGAGATATTTAAATGCTGGACACCTTGTTTAGTTTTTGGCAGAATACTACAGACAGAAATAAGAGATTGTTTTCAGGGAAGGTTTTCAAACTCTGAGAGTGTAGTTTCACCAATACTGATTTCTAGCTACATCCACAGCTAAGGTCAACAGCTAACCTCAGCTCTTCAGTTTTGGGGGACAAAAAGGGCTTCATGCAGAGAAGCAGGCTTGATCTCCAATCTATATTAATGAAACCTACCCACAATTTCAGTTGCTGACTGAATGGCACAGTCCTGAAACAGAAAGGTGTTCTTTGCCTAGCAATTATACACCTAACCTATTCACTTAGCTAGTAACAGATTTTTTGTTAGACACACATATATCACATGCATTTTTAATGACCTAGACATTATTTTTCACTAATTTTACTTCAGACAGACCATAAGAGATTTTCCCCCCTCGTGGCATAATCTGCTTCCTCCCCTTTCCTTATAAGAGTCAGTTCTCATTTTATAATCCACAGCAAGATCAAATACCAAATTCTCCTAACACTCCACAAGCTTTGTGAACTCTTTACAGGTGTCAGAACAGTTACACTGGATTATGGAATAGGCAAACATTTATTTATTTACAAACAAAACAGCATTAATTGCAGCCATGAATTAATAATGGTTACCCTAGACTCTTTTACCTTCACTGCCACCAAGATCTTGCCCTGCTCAGGACACAGGTTATAACATTCTGCCAGAAAGACTTTCCCAAAGGCTCCTTCTCCCAGTTCTCTTTTAAGAACGATATTGTGGCGCTTGATGTGATGCACAACTGTGAAAAGAAGACAAAACTGAGGTCAGAAGGGAGCTGCAAGTCCAGGACGGGATGGAGCCCGTGCTTACAACCACATACAGATCGGCTTGCCTGTAAAGTAGGGAAGGAATCTAAGTGCCCACATGTAATTTGTCACCACTTTATGGAAAAAGACTGAATTTATACATTTGTATTTGGAAGATAAGGATGCATTTTCTGGATAAGAAGACATGGAATTAAGAGTCACCAGGGAACAGGCCATTTATCATCATGTTGGTATGACTGCTGCAGAGTATGCACAAGAGCCAATGCTACTTTTTAAAAAACATTAAGACAGTGAATCAGAAAACAAACCAATTTATACCTTTTCTACTTTTGTACCTTAAATAATAGCGGAACTCTGCTATCCAAATTCAAAAAGTTTTGAAATTAACCTAAACCAAGAAAACCAAATGTGTCCTCTTTCAACTAAACGCAACTTAACACTCTGGTTTACTTATCACTTGTAAGTAAACCACTGCTTTCCCACATTGTACTACATTGTAGTTACAAAAAGATAAGGAATTCTATTCTCACAAACATGACTTGAAGTATTGATCTGAAGTAAAAGAAGCACAAGATGGGCTGAAATTTTAGTTCATGTAGTGGACAGAACCTTAGTTCAGTTGCTGCCCAGATTCAATTGATTGAAACATTGAAGCCCTTGAATATTTTTTTACTTACTTTATATTCTCCTTCCAGCAAAAGCTTCCATTAAAATCTTTAATATTTAAAATACTGTACTAAATTTTGTAGACTACATTAGCAATTTACAACGTTCATGCTAAATAAAGCAGTTCTAAGGGCAGTCTAGTTGCCAATAGGGTGGACAGCTTGTGTTGCTGAAACTACAATCTAGACAGCATCTGCTGATGATTTTAACCTTAGTGCACTTAGCTGTCCTTGAAAACACTGAAATTTAACCCTGCCTGGAAGAAACCCATTTGCAACTTAAATTCTAAACACAGTGAATGAAATAGCAGTGCACAGGCATCAGGCTGGCTTCTGCAAGGGTGAAAATCTCACTTTGGCTGCTCAGGGACCAGGGCTGAACCCCAACAATAATTTAGGATATAACCAGATGCAGACCAAGACCTGCCTCCATACTTGGTCACATGCCTATTCCAACCCTGGTGACCGCTTAGACAAAAAAACACCTTGCCTGCACAACTAAAGTAGGAGTGCTGATGATATTGTTCAGTACAGAGAAATGGCACAGCCTGTCCCTATTCCAATCACCAGCATTTGGAGAAAAGGATCACAGTCTACAAGAGAAGAAAATGTGTGTCCCACACCCTAAGTCTACAGTAACCTAACCTGAGCACACTGCATGTAAATACACTTCGTTTCTGTGTGTGTGGACATAAGGGAAAGCTTGTGCTGGAGCAGGCTCGGAGAGTGAGCAATCCATCATGCATCTGCCGTCATGAGGTGGGCAGCACACCCAAGGAACAGATCTCCACCAGATCCAGCTGGCACCTGCTACAAGGCTGCTGGCCAGCGTGCAAGCAGGCCCCCCATCATACCCAGTACATAGAGTGGGGAAGGCTGGATTCTCCCCACAGCCCACCAGACTGACCAGGCTTTACTGCTTTCCCCACAGCTGGTGGCTGCAGGGGGGATATTCACAGCCTCCTTTTCCCATGCCAAATCTTCTATTAGAGGCCACACATCCCATTAGGTACACATGAAATGAGACTGCATGGTACCTACATTTCTTACTCTTGTCACACACTGGTCTAGCATAAAATTAAGTTTTGTCATGGTGATGCTTTATTTGGCCAGCTATGTTAGCAGGTCCCCTGCAGTCAGTATGAATTCGCTTTTTATTTTCATTTCCTCCTCAGCACTGGCTTTGCAAGAAAGACTCAAATTGCAGTCAGCACAAGAGAGACCTGAACCAAAACACACCTTTTACCCATGGACACAAGTTAACCAGCATTGCTGGCCTCTGCTAATACTGGTCACAGGGTAGACCAGCAGAGCTGAAGGATTGCTGCCTTGGCATGCCACCTGAGCTCCTGCGTGTGGCACATCTCATCACCTGAGCCTCAAAAATGCTTGGTAACGAACGAATGCTACCCCCTATCCCCTGAAAAACTTGTTACCCAGCCCTGCCTCTTGGGGAATTCTCTTTCCCTCTGCTTTACTGCCAGGAGGATGCCTCTCCCTTTCCCAGAGGAGAAAGGCAGCAGAGGCAGTTTTTAATTTTTTTCTTTGGCCCACAGCTGCCAAAGTCTCAGTGGTGAAGACAGCCTGAATTTTGTGTGGGTCCTCTCCATTTTGAGCCCATTATACTGCTAATGTTGGGTCTAGCAGTACAAAGGAGGGTTTTTGTGAAGCTCCTGGAGGACTTTACAAACAATAGAGTATAAATAAATAAGAAACATATTCAATACTTCTCTGTAGTACACTTACAGCTGCTGTTAAACACTCTTATATAAACCAAGCATTTGAATAAACAATCCATCCCATAAACCAAACTGCAAAAGCTGAACAAGCAAGGCGCAGCAGAGGTCTGCACAGAATGTATTTGCAACTTTTTATTCCTGTTACCTTTTTGAGCTAAGGTACTAAACAAATAAAAAGTGACAGTAAGTATGACTAAAGGAGTGGAGATCAAAAGTAAGAACAATGCAAATAAATCAAACACATATGATGTGATGGATATGTGAGCCAAGGAAAAAATCCGTTTAGCACACTCAGGGTGCCAGCCATGATGACACTCTCTTCAGTGGGAGGATACTTGAGCAGGAGATACACTGAAAAATTCAGGTCAAAATCTGCTTTCATTTACTATCAGGATAAAGCAAATTATCTCTCTTAAATCCAAGAGATTATTCTGGATTTACATTGAAGAAACAAAGCAGAATTTGGCTGAAGTGGTGACATAAACAAAGAAGTCATCTAATAACAGTCTCACAAGAAAAGGCATACAAACATTCAAATGACAGCTATGTATTTTCCTCCTTTTGATTCTAAACAGCAATTGCATTTGACCTGGCATTTTAAGAAAATATCATGTGTTAAATCTTAACTGATTTCTGTAAAAAAATACATTCCATTAAGCTAAAAGCTGAGTTGAAACACTTCAGAGAGAAATGAAATATAAAATATGAAGCAAGGCAAAGCAAATTAAAGAAAGGTAAATGCTGAAAAGAGGCATTGTTAAAATAATACTCACACAGCCATACCCTTAAAAGCAGGGGGCTCCCATTGATGACTTCAGGGAACCAAAGGGCAACAGGAAGTACAACTGTGCAGGAAAAGTCTCTCTTCTCATCTCATGGTCTCAGAAACATCTCACCAAACGAGTTGGACCTTTAGGTACTACACTCACAAGCAGATAGCATGTCACACTGGAAATGGTGCAATACATATTTCCAGGTATGGGACTGCACTCTCCAGGTGACCTACCTTTGATGGTGAGGCTGAACAGAGAGGGTCACACCACATTCTGGAACTCAGAGAATTCAGAATCACCTCATCATATTTAATTCCCTTAGCTGGATATGAATTAATCCAGCCAGGGACAGCAAGATATGCAGCAGTATAAATTATTGACATTTTTTTCCCCGTATTAAAAAAATGAAATGTGACAGAGTGAAAGTGTTTCTCTTTGGTCACAAAAAACAGGCCTTAACATTTTACGACCACATGTGACCATTACACCATCTAGGCTGACCTTCTAAACTACATGGAGCATAATATTGAGCTAAATGACTTGTATGTGGCAGAAGACTGTCTCCAGAAAGAGACTGTGCCGGTCTTGATTTGAAAGGCTCAACTATCCTCTTGTTTTCACGTGCAATCATTTCACTGCTAATAGAAATGCATGCTTTTTTCCTTGTCTCTTAATCATTAACTTGTCTGGCTTGCATCTCCCTCCCTTGGTCTTTAGGGGACTTTGATAGTTTTAGCAGCCTTTTCAGGTTTGGTATTAAATACACATAATCAACACTCTTCTTGCCCTTCTTGGTAAGGTACAGAGGCAGAAGTGCCTCCCCCAAGGAAAGCATTTTCTCCAGTTCACCAGTCATTGTCTTGACTTTTCTCTGGAAAACCTTTAAATATCCTCTTAAAAGAAGTTGTTTCCAGTTGATTTTTCCCAACTGGAAGCCACTCTCCACAAGGTTGTGATAAAAACATAAAAGCATCTCCCTATATCTCTTCACATCCATAGATTATACTAGTCCTTTTAAGGCTGGGTTTCCTAAGGAGCACAAAAATGAAATACTTACGTGGTATGCATGTGAGTGTCTTGTCTTGAAGACCTCACCCAATTACCATATCACAAATGCTGTAGGTTTCAAATGTGTTCCCATCTACCTCATGAGAAGAGTGAGGAGATTTACGGAGAGTGAAACATGAACTCACTGATGGGCAGTAAACAGACAAGCATCACTGCTCACTGAACTACTAACAGTGTAAGAGCCTTCTGTGTTGCATGCCCACTGAAATAATCTGCTGAGTCTGCTTCTGAGGATACTGCTCAAAATTTTGCTAGTGGTATACATGTGGGACAGTCCTGATTAAATTTGTTGTGCCAGGACTCTGAGAAGAGAATGAGGACCTTCAAGATGCCCAGAAACCAGGTAAGATGATATTATAAACATAGCCACAGCTGCATAAGTAAAAGGCAGTCATAGAAAAGACTCAGCTTGTGATGTGACATAAGGTCCCACAGAAAATCGTTTTGCAAATTTCTTCATTCCTTTTCCCACTATTTCTATTGCAGTTGTGGACTGAACTATTTCTAAGACCTAGCTAGAAAAAAACATGTATAAATGGCCAAGTGATTGTTTAGATAGCAAACCAAATTCGTACAGCTTTTGCCACTCACAAAAAAGAAGTTTCTGCTGGAATCCTACAGCAGAAGGATACAAATTCACTACAAAGAGCATGCAGCAAGTCTAGACTATTGGCCATTAGATTATGCAATTGCAGCTTGCCTACAGTTTCTATAAGCTAATGCCAGGACAGAAATTTTAGGTTACTGAGATACCTACTCTTTAACATGGCAATAAAAGCCAACAACAATGCTTTTTTATTTCTTTTTTTTATTTAACCTTTTGAGTTGTCAGTCTTGCCTGGGTGCAGAAATAGGTCAGCTCTGTTGTGTGTTTCTGATTGTTTGATTCATTTATTTCATACAATATTCATTACTTATTATTCTATATAAATTTTTGTGCATTGTTGTTTGATTTTTACCATATAGCAGCAACAATTGCTCATGCACAGCTGTTGTCAGTATAAACAAATAATGTTTTCATACATAAATATGTATCTATGTTTTACTTATGTTTATATATATGTGTGCATATGAAAATGTGCATGTATATATATTTATATATATATGCACCATTATATAATATATAATGTAATATATATGCTTATATAATAGTCCACAGCTGAGAATCAACTCACATCTCTTCAACAGAAGTAAAATAAGCTGACAGACAATCTCCTCTCAGGTACTCTGCTTCAAATGAAAGGTGCTGGTACAGGCTATAGAAAACTGGGTAGGGAGGATTCACAGAACAAGGCCAGAACGGCGCTTGGGCTTTGTCACACTACCTGTGCAAGTCCAGCTTCTGAAGCACTTTGAATCTTGTTTTGTGTCTTTGAAAAAAAAACACAGTATAATTCAAGAATTATAAAACAGTTGTCCCTTGGGTGGCCGTCAGTGATTGGTCAGGTTTCTCACAGGTATTAGATCCTAAATGGGTCTTAAGGAAGGGATGGCTCACTTAGGATCTAATGCCAGGTTGAATAGAAAGTGATCTTTCTGGACAAACTGGGCATTTATTGAAGACAAACAAGTGACCATCACAGGAATGGCATAATTCCCGGGCACTTACTTCCTACTTGTCTGGAGCTACATCTGGTAAATCAAATAAATCTGTGATTGCTGCAGCTTAACCTTTCAGTTGCTTTGTTTATCATTTAAATCCTCACAGAATATATATTTAAACCCCAGAATTTTTATTTTCCTGGGTTAGATTTAGGCTTTCTTTTGTAACACAGTGTTGCAGCACCTTGGAGGGTGCCCAGCTCCCTCCCACCTGCCCAGAGCATTAGGGGCACCACAGATCTTGTCCACTGTAAACTCATTTTGTGGTAGCTGGCATGGCTGTTCTCTGTCTGAAACACAACAGTTTACTGTTTTCTGGGTTAATATTTGGTTCCTGGTGAGCCATTTTACTTTACTCTTTTTTTACAGTAATTTATTTAGTTTAGTTGGCCAAGATCCCCTCAGCTTGGTCATGATGCCATACTTGATTAGATCCTTATACACAATACTTAGACAAGCATTACTTAAGAATAAATTCTAACAAGAAATGCATGAGTCTGATTAACTTAATTCACCCTTCATGGAAAAAAAAAAAAAGTCAACAGTCTATCCATATATGAATTTGTCCTTGCATATTAAAACTGAGGTGCACAAGACCTTCAAGCCCTAGCAATCTAAAACTGATCTCTTACATGCTAAAACAATTACAGAATAGCTGAAAGCTAAATTTGGGTATTTTCAGAATAAGTAGCATATATTAATCACCCTGCATTTCTCTTTTCTATGATGCTTCCAGCCTACCAAAAGCTTTTCAGCACAGTACAGTAAATCAGCTTTCAGCAGAAAACCACGCTGGAATTTTGACAAAACATTGCCTTTGCAGATATGTATACACTTAATTTATAAATGCCAATCTCAATGCACTTCTTCCAAAAGGTTAATCATCACACAACTTATTGTGTGTGAGTTGCTGTGCAAAACCTGTTGGTATTATTCTATGGGGGCAAATCTGGTCTGCCTTCCATATTTAACTGCATACAATGACCTCAACACAAACACCCTTCCTGTTCAGACCTGGAAACCCTTTCCCTCCACACTATGCTATCTTTAGGAATCTTCTTTATTACAGAAATAGGAGTACTTGGCAAAGGATGGGGGAACACCACATATCGTATCTCATCTAATAAATACTTGCAGGGGGGAAGGGCTAATAAATATACTGTCTTCTAAATATTAACACTTTTGTATCTCTGTTTTCAGAAATAGACATAGTCTGGAAAGCATCCCAGGTTGCCAGCCTGAGAAGTAGGACCTGAAAGAAACTACCTCCAGAGATGAGCCATGTTCAAGCTTAGAGTATATGGGTATAAAGGTAAAATTCAAAGGAGATTGCACTGGTTTTGATCTACATTTCTCTGCTTTGCTTTTTCTTCTCTCATTTCAAAAGGAAAAAGAAATAATTTTGTGGCTCTGTGTTGTAGTAATGAGCCATGTAGGGACCCCAGGCAGGTGCAAAGGAGTGCTCTTTATTGTTACAGACAGGTAAGGCTTTATAAAGCCTTACCTATCGGTATCAGCTCTACATGAGGGAGTACAGAAGGGTTTTACTGATGGCCTTTCAAAACGAAATATGAAAAGCAAATGGAGCTTTCAAGCTTGTGAGGGAATAAACCATATGCTTGGCTCACAGTGGAAATTCTATTCCCTTTTTTAAAAGTTAAGCACATCCTCAGCCTTTACCTTTTGCTGAACTATCTGAAAGACAGTATAGCATCTGATCAGCCATGTTAGATGGGTAGTCTGTCCTGTTGCAGCTAATTGAGCATAGAAGGAAAAGGGAACATTAGAAAAAACATCATAGCAGTGTGACAGAACCCAGTCTTACAAATCACTTTTGAGCATATTATTTACACTTTTCTTAATTCTTTTCCCAATTCCTTTTACAGTTCTATCAGGCTGCAACACACTGTGTGGCTTTCTGTGAGGAAACATGAATCTTACACATTTTTATCTTATGCTTTGTTTTCTTTTAGCCAATTGAAATAAACCCTTTCCCTAAGCACAAGGCTCAGTCTTTGCCTGCTTCCTTAATTGCACACAGCTAAGGCTTTGCTGCTACAGGGTTATTGCTCTCATGTTTCTGTGAGTACCTCCTTCTTTATTGGATTTTGCCATAAGTGACTTTAAACACAAAGAAAAGTTAAGGGTTTAGCCATTTGTGAGGAGGACCCCCAAATGACATATAGAGGCACTGGACACTGCAAACAAAATATGAGATCTTCTTCACCCAGCATTATTTACTGAAAAACAAACTCATCAGAATGAAGAAAAAACATGTCTTGAGTCTTCCTACACACTGACACGGCAAGAACATCAGTTCACCCTCTGTCCATAGGAGGGCCTGAGCATTAATAGGGGCCTGAGCCCCATGTAACAGGAGAGAAGACCAAAACATCATAAAATGCGAACAAACCTGGACAAGCAGCTATTCCCTTTTACTTGCTGTCCTTCAGCATTTCTGCCTTCTTTCATGGTGAGGCACTTGCTCTGCTTTTGTTTCACTGCCAGACTGGCACACCTTTTTGTTAGGACGTGCCTTACACAGAGGCTTATGTCCCCATAGGGCATTTTCCCCTTGGCCCTGCTACTGTTTCAGAATTCCAGTGCTTATGATGCAATTGGCAGCACATGCATGTAAGGCACACCCAGGAAATTCATCTTTCCCACTGGGCTGTGACAGATACATCTACCTCTGCCACAATGCAGTCAGAAGATTATTACATTGTACTACCTTCAAACAAAAAAACCTTACAAGATTTCACTTTTAGGTCAACAAAATGGATTCACAAAGGGTCTGCAAGACTGAACATGCTGGGGGTTTTTCAGGTTCAAAGTCTTAACAATTGCAAAGAAAAGATTACTTTTCTTTTGTCTTGTTATAAATGTGCTGGGGAAAAAAAAAATCTATGTTTCCACACAAGCATAGCACATGCTTAATTTTTCAAGCTTGAAAAAATCTTATTGCTTATTGCAGACCACACATCACCTTCTCAGCTGACCTGATTCTTCTCTTCTGCATCCTCCAAAGGATGAATGAATATAATAAAGTGTATGCTTATAAAAATTATTTCATGTGTAAAGGCCATAAAGTTTATACAGTTTGGGTGATGCTTCATTCTTCAGGGTCTGAAAAGCTTCCCAAATCCTAGGGAAGGATGCAAATTAGACTCTGCCAAGCTCCTTGTGTTCAGCTTTGCATAAGCAAACAATGGTACTCAGACATTGTCTGTAAACAATACTAAACTAGCCCAGCCAGATTTGAGAACACTAAAGGCTTTTTTAATAGGAGTGAGATGAGTGCCTATTCTAATTGTCCTTACAGAAAATCCAGCATGCCCCATGATAAAGGGAGAAAGAAAACTGTGACTTTTCAGTGGGAACAGGACTTTCCCAGGTCATTTCTCTTGCAAGAAAAAAGTCACACATTTTCTCCCCTCTCTTGGTTCAGCGTGTTATTTTCACGTAACATGAAAACTGATACACCAAGCTAACAGATGCAGCAAAGAATGTAAGAAATCTCTATTCGCTCACTTGAGCTCTGGATTGCGTTATCTGCCAGCTGAAATTATGTTTCTCTGTGTTTCAGATAAATAGGGAGGAATTCTGCACCTTTGCTAAAACAAATTTGGTGAGGGAGAAAAAGTCTCCATATGTTCAGCTTCTTGCAACTGATCTGCACAACATGCAGCCCAGGGCCGCTTGTCCTTTGGTGGGTCATAGGCAATGCCTTGCCCTGTGTACCCCCATGGCTAGGGACAGCCAGGCACGAGTCACTCTGTCAGCTCATATCAGCCTGTCAAATAGAGTTGTTTTTAAAGTAGCATCAGAGAGTGTCTTGGTTCTACTGCAGACAACAAGCCCACAGGTCTGTTTGGTCTCAGTAAGAGGTCCTTCAGGCTCTGTTTAAGAAAGGTCTTTGTAAATTCTCACTAACACATATAAATCCCCTCCCACAAATTAATAACATTTTATTTTAGAGAAAGAGAATGAGCACAGATACATTGATCAAAAGTTGACTGTACAGTATGTCAGGAGCCAATGAAAAACAAAGACATATAGTCCTTTAGGTTAACAACAGCTTCCCACAGGGTCCAGTGTGATAACAAACTGTCAGAGCCCCAGTACCAACAGTGACAAAGCAACCCCCACCAAATGGATCTTTTAAAGCTGTGGCCCATGACGAAGTTGAGGACAAATTCAGTTTCTGCCAATATTGTTTCACTACCTAAAAGCATCTTGGTTTTGACTTGATAATTATAGTGTGCTGAGCCAACCAGCTGTCACTAAGGAACAGGAGCTGCCCAAATGAAGCAAAATGCATAGACGTTTACTGCTGATTTATCACACAATAATGAACCCAGTTACAGCCTTTTGATGCATGGAACTGAAAGACAGAAAGAGAGAGAGGAAAAAAAAAAAGAAAAAAAAAAGAAGAATAAAGGGAGAAAGAAAGAGCTTTGAACATTTTGTTCCAGTCAGCTTCCATGAATGAGGAAAACACCAGCGTGATTCAATCAAAGGGTGCCCTCCCACAGTCACACTGTTGCTGGAGAAGTGGCCACAGGGCAGATACCCGAGACACACATATCCCAAAGCACACAGACCCAGTCTTTGCCAAAACATGAACTTTCACTGGTGGCAGCACACACACACAAGACGAACGGCAGAAATGGCTGAACAAACTTTATTCAGGATCTGACATACAATGTCAGTATAATGAATGTGACCTAAAGAAGATTGTTACACTCATAACAAGACTGAGTAGGGAGCTTTGCCCAATTAGTACCAGTTCATTTTATGTAGATAACTAGTATACACATATGATATTCTGTAAAAGCTTAATAGATGTCAGCATAAATCATAGTCCTTTTTATCCCCTGTGCTCTTTATATTTGGAAAATGCTCTCAGTTGAATCTTCTTTAATACCAGTTGTAGACTGAAATTAATGCAAATGTAATTCTGGCAGTCTCTGCAAGACACCAGAAATGCATGGACCAGAAAGGTTCTTTCCTCACCCAGCATCTGTATGACTACTGCTCTTAAAAAACAAAACTGTTTTGTTCCAACTACTGTATACCATGATATTTACAGCAACTTTAGTCTGCACAGAACTAAGACAGGAAAAATGTAGGGGTTTTCTCCCCTTCCTCCTGAAGTTCAAGTTCTCCCACAGAGCAACAGCTACCAATTTGCCTACATACTCATCTACCTGGGAAACTTCTTAAGCCGCAGTAACCAATACAAACAGCTGCTATGCATGTTGCACTGTAATGACAGAGTCCCCCACGCCCTTACCAGTAAAGGAAACAGTAAAAATTGCCATGATTTTTACTGTTACCAGTGAAAATGCTGAATTATTGTCGCAAACTGCTCGAGCTGACAGTTGCAGCCAAGGGAATGGGTGTTGTCCCTTGATATGCCCCTTGCCTGCACTTCCCTACAGCACTGAAGTGTTGTTAAGCCAAGATGTCACCAGGGCAGCCTGACAGACCACTTTACAGGCAGTTTGTTAACTGCTGCCTCCTACAAGACCACCAGCAGCAGCAGGGCGAGTACAGACTTGCTTTTAGGAAGGCTATGCCTGAAATCTGTCGTCAGACTGGAGGGATACCTTGCGTTTTGATAGTCTAGCATCCACAAAACAGCCCCTGGGCTATTTCCAGGGCTCTGTGTCTCCAGCCTGTCCTTCAGAATTTTAATGAGGAGAAGGGTCAGAAGCTAACATAATTATTTATAAACCAATGTCCAGATTTGATGGGTAGTTTGTCTAGTGTTTTCCCATGTACAACTGTAAACTAACTTACAGACTAGTGCATTGTTTTCAGCATTGCTTGTCATATTCACTCTTCCTTTCTTCCAATATTTTCTCCAGTAAGAGAATGGTAATTCAGCCATATGTTCGAAGAATATAACAGGCTCTAACTGCAGAAATAACTATTACTGATTTCATTTTTCCTTACAGAGAAACTACGGAGAGACAACATTGTTTGCTCCTGAAGACTAGATACACACACACACACACACACACACACACACAGAGATTAAAAGATATTTGTTATAAGCATTTTGGCAAACAACTCTTATGAGGCTTCTGCTGAGTGAATGCCTAGATGTCTGTTTTCCCCCTCTCAAAAATAAGGCCAGAAATGCATACTTAGCTATTTCATAATAGTAGCAGGGATTTTAAAAAATATTAGTTATTTTTTACTTGAATAGCATCACAAAGCTATAAAGCATAAGTTATGTACTCATCAAGATTCTTATTTGGTATATTTTGAAAACAATGGCACAAGCTCCTCACTGTCATCACTTTATTAAGTTCAAAATCTCAACTGGAAACTCTTCAGATATTAGTTTGGCTGCAATAAATACTTCTTTGTAATTTTGCTGATTCTGGCCTCCTTAAAGTGAATTATAATGCACTCAAAAATAAAATAAATTGGCAAGGATACATTCTGAAAAAAAAAAGAGATTTTAAAACAACACTGTCTTGCATTGTGTTCAGAATTTTCTTGTATGCCATGAAAGTAATCCTCACTCACAAAATGTGAGCTAGGAAAACAAGTGGAGTTCTTCCAGATTAAATGTCACAAAGAGAAAATGGTGAAGAAAGCAATTAAAAAAACCCACACCATCCCCTAATTTAAGACACATAAAAAAAAACCCCAAAAAACAAAACCAAAAAAACCAACCAAACAGACAAAAACCCACAGAAACCCACAACCCCTTGCCATGAACAAAGGAAAATGTGAGGCCTGCTGCTAGCTGTGCCCTAATTTTTTGCTTATTCCAGTCTTTATGCTGTTAGTTTACAGTATTTTATGTACTATCCTCCACAAAAATAAACAGGTCCTTGGGGATTAACATACCACAACTAACACTTCAAAACTACTTGCAGTAGCTCTTTTTCCACATCTTCATAGATGTAAACAAATAAAGATTTCTGAACAGGGGCTACTGGTATCATTTGCCTTCATATTGTGCCAAGTAGGCTTTTGAAATGCCGATTGTTGTGGAAACTGGGGAAAATTGTAAATTGCATCCTAATGAGGGCTATTCTAGCTAAGCATTAGAATAACATCATTAGGAAAAATCTCTTCTCAATACTATTTTAAAAGGTATTTTCGTCCATAATTTACCAAACTGAAAGCTAATATAGTAGCTACAAGCAAGCAGTTTGAAAAATCTGCTTTATCCTTGCTATTGGTGAAAAAGAACTATAGACCTTGCTGGAAGCCTTATTTAAGTTGTGACAAATCTTGCTCCAGCACTTTTAGTTCAAGTGTAGTTTCAAGTCCAGTTCTGCAGGATTCTGACATAACCTTCCCAAATCAGTGACAGACTTGTCACCGACATTGAGGGGAACTTGAAACAGTTTCACAGAAAAGAGGGATGCCGTACCACAGAAATACCTCTGAAACTGAACAGGTTGTGGGTCTGAATGAGAAGACAGTACACACATAGAAAATGTGCTAGATGCTGCACTCAGTAATTAATATCTGCATATATACAGGGGAGTAGCATGATCCACATTGTGGAGTTTAGTGAGAAGGAACACAGCGGAGAGATAAAATATGGGCAGGGTACAGCATGAAAAAAAAAATAGAAAGAAAAGGAAGATTACTAAACTGCTCCAGTTCAAAAGAAAGGGGATCTCCAGATCTCAGGTTAGTAGTGCTAGACAGATATCCCCATTTTTCTCACTTAAACATTTTAGGTGCTGTTAATTCATATTTCTTCATTCTTAACAGTGTTTTATAGCTGCTTAGGAAGATAAACATCTGTCCTACAAAGAATTCCCTTAAAGATTTTGTGCAACATTTTACGTAAATACTATGCCTAGTATAGAAAGAATTTGCCCATATCCAAAACCACACAAGCCACTTATTTCTGCACAGTGATTTTTTTTCTGTTACACCAGACAATCATATTTGGGATTTATTTAGGAAAAAAAGACAGAAACTTTAGCTAGCTTCTATATCACTACTTCTTAATTACTCAGCTTTATTTTAATGCCACATATTGCACAGCTACGAGCCTGTTGGAAATATTTCTGCATCCTATTTTGTTAGTTGTCCTACAATTTCAGAAGGTTGTGATCTCTTATGGAAGTTTGCAGATGTAGTTCCCTCTCCCTCCCCAGCTATAGCATGACAATGCATGCCAGAACATAAGCTCTGGCACAGACTTTGGAGACGGATGTGGAAAGATTACATAATTTTGCAATAAATTCATTTTGATCAAGCAGCACCAGTTAAAGCAAATCTCCTGGCCAAAGAAATAAGTGAGGAAAAGAAAAACAAAAGACCCAAGTCTTCACTTTTCTGATGTCCTGTTGCATCAAAGCACAGGTTGCAACAAGCTGAGAAAGTGTAATTTGCTTCAACGTCTTTTTCAGTTGCTATGGTACAGTTTCTTATGGAAAATTCCTTGTTCTGCGTGATGTTTTTCCTGCCTCATTTGGGATGGCAGAACCGTTCCTTGTGTCACCTGAGAAACCGGGCTGTCAGTTTCCACCTATTGGTGAGAAAGAAACTCATCAGCAGCAGAACTCAATGGAAAATTCCTTGGTTAGAGGTTTCTGCGCTGGAGGCCAACATGACAGTGGGGAGCAGGGATGGACAGGTAAGGGGATGAGGGTGCCACACAGGAGATCTGGCTTCCACCTCAGGCTCAGACACAGATTTCCTGTGTAATCTGGGGCAAAGGATTTAATCACTGGGACTCCCTGCTCATACAGGCAGCACAACCAAGTATCCTTTCCCCATTCCTCACCCTGTGTGTGAAGCCCCCAGGTCTGTAACCTTCCCACTGGACAAGCGAGTAGCTCCAGGTTACAGGAGTGGGGTCATAGCCCAAAAGCTCTTCAGGCAAGGGTTATGTGCACCTGCAGAGTCCCCAGTGCTTTGCACAGTGAGGTCTTGGGGCTCTAAAGTAATGCATGGAAATAATACTAAGTTTATTTATTCTATTATTCCCTGTTTTTAAGGAAATATATCAACATAGGCAAGGAGGGAAAACTCCAGCTTTACTGTCTAGCCAAACAGGAAAACCACTGGGCTTTTGGAGGAGATCTGTAATCTATTTCTGCATAGATAATACTGAAAATTACCAGAAACAGAGTATAAAAATAGTATTATAGCATCACACTAGTGATACAAATCAATCAGGGATCAGGCCTTTTTTCACTTGGGGAATTTTTTCATGGACTAGTTGGAAGTAATCCAATTTTAATGTGAATTTTTACCTGCTGGAGTGTTTGCCCTTCCAATCAAAAAATTATATTCCACCACTTTTGATTCGTGAAAAAAACAAAGCATAGTTAAAAAGAAAAACTAAAAAAATTGTTAAGATTTTAATGCTGTTGGATACCTGTGGTACTTCAGAATGCTGAAATTTCCATGGACTCCCTATGGTGGTGAGAAGAGCTTTTGACCTCTCTGACCAAATGGGTTTTGAAAATAATAAATGTATAAGTGTTTGAAAAGAGACTCCTTTAGTAATAGCTATCATGAGAATGAAGAGCATTCAAAATATGACAATGCAAGTGCATTCCACAGGACAAACTTTCTGGTGGTGCCAATATTTAAGCTCCATTGACTTCAGTGGAGTTTCACCCTTTAAACTAAGAAGGTTTGGACTTGTTAGGTATCTCTTGCAGTAACATAAAACTTTTTGTCTTTTAGGGTCCCTTGCCTAATAAGTTCAACAAGAAAATTAATGGAAACAGGTGTAGGAATGAAAGAAAAGATACTAATATTAATTAAGTATGAGTCAGGACATTCAAAATCCTTATTCCCATAGCATTAAGTCCAGTATAAAGCTAGGAAAAAATTCTATGAAAAATATTAATGATGTAAAATAAAGTTTCAAATATTTGGCAGCAGAAAAATACTGATTTTCAGTTATCTTTTAGCTTTCTAAAACAAAGAATCAAATTTACATTCCAACATGGGAAAATACTTCCCCTCCCCCAGACAAGCACACACAAAAACACTCAGGCATAATTTTGAAGTATTTTCACAAATTGAAATATTTTCCAAAAAAAAAATTTAAATACCAACTTGTTTAAATTTTATTGAAGATTTTTTTTTTGTTTCAACAGTTCAAGTTAAAACTTGAGACAAAATTGAACCAAGTGCCCTCTGCTTTCTGTTATATTTTAGAGCAGCAAATAATCTTGAAATGCTGAAATTTCCCATGGGAGGAAAACTCTATTTTTGAACAGCTTTACTTCTGTGCATTTAAAATCTCAGCTACTACCCTAGAATTCTGGAGGGGAAAGACTTGTAATGAAGATGGAAAAATTCAGTAAATGCTGTATTATTTTGGCTGTACAAGGTAGCTGGTAAAGGCTGCAGGACCTTACTCTCTCATTTTGCATTATGATGGAGGAATCACTCTTTCAAGGCTGCCACCAGATGAAGAACTGGTTGCCAGTCTCACACAGGCTCCCTGAACACCAGCACATTGCTCCACTGATTATTTTCCTCATTCTACCAGTTTGGACTCCCAGTTTCAAACTTTATACTCTGATCTGAATTCTGTGACTTAAAAACAATTGTTCTGAAAATCTCTCCCAGGCTGAAAAGGATAAAAATGAAAGAGTGATTCTGCATTTTAATTACTATGTTAATGCAAAGACTTGTCTATGTACCAATCCTTTGGAATAGCAAAAGTTTTGCATGCAACAGTAATTTTGTGTTAGAACTCAGCATTTGGACTATGATGGGCTATCTCATCTTCAGCAAGGATGGTGCTGTTATATGAATATTTTTAATAAAAGAAAATCTGAAGAATAGTTCCTCAGCTTTTCATCAGCCAATGTCAATTAAGATACCTTTTAAATACCCAGACCCTTGGATAGTCACAAGCACTGCTGTTGCATTTCCCTTCTCCCACCATCCTAATAATCATCCTCCTTGCATCTCCAGCAGCACATGTAGAAATTGGGGCCTGCAGGGGGGGGTGGGTACAAACTGAAACAAAGAGTGACATAGAAGAGGTTTATGTTGTTCATCTTGTACTCTATTGATCCTTTCACACTCCCCAAAGATCTGAGACATTTTATAATTATGACCATAGTGCAATGCCATCAGGGATTCAAGAAGACTTCCCTACTGAACATCTAGAGAAGCAATAAACATAAGTTTAAAAGCTATAAAACCAAATCAACAAACTGTTGAAGCCACAGTTACAAGGCCCTGCCACACCAACCTCCAGTTCTCTTCACTGGGGCTACAGAGGAGTGTGGGTAAAATTTTCTTCTCAATCTGACCAGTCCAGGCAGCAGTTGGGATGAAACATAGCAAAATCGAAAAACTTAATGAACACACTGGCCTGGTGACAGGCAATTAGAAAATCCTTAATCAAACAAGTCGAGTAATGTATCAAAAGCAAAGACTACTTGCCTAAATCCTTTTGCTATCTAAATGTAATCCTGAAACCATGGAGAACAAGGTAGGTAAGGACTGTAATTGTGTTAAGTTTGGAGAAGTACAGCTGCAAAACATTGGCTTCATCAGAGTAAACTGACAACAATCCTACCCTTTGTCTCTCTTATCTTTTGTTTCCTTTTCCCTCCCCTATTCTCTCCTTCCTTCTCTTTGTTTGGGAGCAGGAGCTCTTTACACTTTGCTGTTTCCTAGAGTGCCACTTCTTACCAGAGCCCTCTCTGGTTATTGCTTGGGTGCAAGTCATAAGATTTTGTATTTTCCTTTCCCTATTGTCTGAGCGTGATTTACATGTGCTGCATCGTTGTTACACTGGAGTTTTGTCCAGTCTCATTAGTTTTCTCCGGAATTGTTTCTTCAGTTTATATTTGTGACCAGGGTCAACCTTAATATGCTTGATGGCTTAAACAGCACCTGAAGATTTTTTTCTTCGTGTTTGCAACATGGGCATTATTCCCTGTAGCAAAGCCTAAGGACATAAAACATGTTTTGCCTGTACGGAGTGGCTGCCTGTTAAAGGTAACAAGCAAAATGTTAGTTTGCATTGACTTTCCTTTGTTCCATAATCTTGCTATAAAATGTTATAATATACTTCATATTTCTGCATTCCTGTACACAGTTCATTTCAAAAGTCTTTACATTATTTCCCTAATGCTTTGCCCCACCACCTTTCATTGGATTGAAAAGGAAGGGAAAAGAAACTCTTGTGTTCTGCGAATCAAACTATCAACCTTCTGTAGATCAGACTAACTGTTCAAAAGTGTGATTTTACTTACAGTCATCCTAAAGCTTGCACAACTTAACAACACACACAAAGAATCTCAATAGTTCAAGTGTATCAGAATGCAGAAATGCTTAGCTTGCACAGTATTAAATGGCTCATTAATTTACCTAAAAACAACAACCCAAAAGCTAATTACAAATACAAAGAACAGTAGTAACTGGGTTTGTTTCAAACAAGTTCAAATAGGCTTTGATTTGTAGCTGATTACCCATAGAGCTAATATGCCATGCAAAACTCCAAGTCCAGCTTGGCATTGACACAGCCTCTCAGAATTTCAACCAGAAAGCAGAGTAGGGAATAATGGGCAGCTTGTGACCATGGAGGGTTTATCCTAGCTTGTGAACCAGGATTTCCTTTCCTTATTACAAGAGTGTAGAGATCTGGGAAAGATTTAAACCCAGGATTGATATCTTTCCTGAGACCACATTTCCATTTAAGTAATTGTTCTTTCTTAAAAATGAAAAATCATCTCTTGAGATGCTTTAGCTAATGAACAGTGTGGATTTTAACATGCATGATTGTATATAGTGTACCCATAGAGAAACATTACAGAAAGCATAACAATGTTTCTTGAAAGCTTTTGCAGACATCTAGATGGGATGTATGACTGGTCTCATGAGGCCAAGAGCTCACTGTGGGTGAGCACTGTGGGTGGGCACAGTCCTTTTTATATGATGAAAAATAACTATGGCCCATGAAGGCAGGAACGCCATCCCAAGAGTAGACGAAAAAAAAAAAAAAAGTAAGCATTTCTCTGTACATTTGCTCTCCATTGTTATAAAAAACACACAATAGTTTTCTGAGTTTTTCCCCACAGAAAGAGCTCTACATATTCCTGTATACATATTCTGTCAATAAACACAAGCTGCAAACTTGAGATGGCAAAGCTGTCTTCTGCAGGAGCAGTGAACACCTGTGTGGTTTGTTCTGTCTTGAAAACACTCCATCTTGCTGGCAAAAAAAGAAACCTACCAGTCCAAAATAAATTTCTTACCAGTTTGTTTAATGTTGCCATTTACCATAGCCCTGCTTCAGATGTTGAGGCCAATCCCAAAACACACAGAGACCAATAGACAGGAAAGACTCATGTCGGTCAGCATGGGAAATCAATTCTGAATTGGGCCTCTAGAGGAAAGCTATCATTGCAAAGAAAAGTTGAATCTTCTCATCTTCCTCATTCAGTCAGAAGTAGGACTTCATGATCTTGGATGTTTTTTCCAATCCTAATGATTCTCTAATTTCTGAAAGATATACTTTATTTCGCATTGTGTTTATTCCTTAGTATGGTACAATTTCAGGGTTCTCTAAAACAGTGCCATTAAAAGAGGCAAAAAACTGTAACTTCAAAGTGCAATACAACCTTGTGGTAAATGTGGGAAAACATTTCCAACAAGGAAATGTGCTACATCAGAATGCATAGCGCAAAAAGCCTTTAGCTTTTATTTGGGAAATAGTCATCTTCCTCTTCAGGTAAAAAAGCTAAGGCAAAAAGGAAATATGCTCTCCAAGAAGTTCTCTGTGAATTTGAGTCTTAAGTTGGTGCTCCTATACCACATCTTCAGGATGAGAACTGTGGTTGACTGTGTCTGAAACTACACCTCACTGAAAAAATGAACCCCATGTCTCCTTTTGGGTGGGCACAAGGTCAAAAGGCCCTTTCCTGCAAGGCTGAGTTGAGCACAGGGCTTTTGAGATTCATTCTGATGCCTGCTGGGGCTGACTGTGGCATCTGAAGGTGTCCAGCCCACTAATTCACCCTGCCCAGTGGTGGCCACAGACTGATGTGAATTTGTCACAGGCACTTTACGTCTGCAGTCAGCCCTGGGCTGCTGAAGTTGAGGTACTGCAAACTTGCCTCTACTTGTCCTGCTACAGATGGGGTGCCCTTCTCCAGGCACTTCATGAATGCTGTGGGGGTTCAGAGCCCTCGGGGCAGAACCAAAGGCTCACCATTGTGATTGAACTAAGTGCAGGACACTAATCATCACTGATCTTGCTAACACTGCTCCACATCATTACCTGCCAGGACAGATGAGCATCAGCTCTCTGCTGCAATGGCTGTGGGTGATCTGTGACCCTCTGGCCTTTCAGCTGCTTCTGATCTCTCTTCTCCCCTGCTCTCCTAGAGTGTTTCAGCCATAGGAGGATATAAATACGTTGCTGTTAATGTCAGGGAAGATGTTACATACTATTCTGGGAATATCTGTTTGTTTATTAGACAGGGTTAGTACTTACAAAAGGACATCAATGTGTCACTGAGCATAAGCCAATCTTTAGGTGTTCGAAGACTTGAAAGAAATACACACCTTAAGGTTTATTGGATACTTATTTCAAGAAAGGTTCCTAATAGGTACTACCATTTTCAGGTACTAGAAGCGTTACTACCATGATCCACGGTAGCAATTTGTCCATTCCTGAACTGAGCAGATCAGGTATGCAAAATAAAGCAAGAATTTACCTTCAACATAAGCAGGAATGGCATTGCTGGACAATGATAACACAAATAATTTCATTCTCACCTGACTGTGCAGCACCTTTGCACACCTATCATTGCACAAGGGAACTCCATGGACCAAAGCATCACAAACGCATTAGAACACAACTGTGGAAGTGTAACAGGGTACTTCTACATCAGAGGTTGGAGAATTAGCCTATAAGCTTTTCTCTTGTCCTTTGCCACTCAAGAAGGAGCTTTTCAAGCTTCCTACATAGGGCAGGTCAATGTGTTTCTGTCTGGAAGCAATCCCATTGCTATTTCAGTCTCAACAGCCCCTTGAGTGGA
Organism: Alaudala cheleensis; assembly: GCA_013398995.1. Taxonomy (NCBI): domain Eukaryota; kingdom Metazoa; phylum Chordata; class Aves; order Passeriformes; family Alaudidae; genus Alaudala; species Alaudala cheleensis. The sequence goes on from VWYE01004441.1 coordinate 191,235, forward strand.
GTCTGCAAATACTGAAAAACTGTTGCTTTTCTTCTGATGAGAATAAAACAGGGATAAGATAAATCATGTCCTCCTGCAAAGTGGTTGGAATGAATCACACGTGTATTTATTGTGTTTTCTTTGCCAAAAGCTGAAATTCTTATTTCTTTTCCATTTGTTTCTCCCTTTTTCTGTTCCTACTTTGTGTGGGACATGTTCCACTTGATGGGTATCGTTTTCAGCTATTTCTTGGGGCTTTTTTATTAAGTCAGCCAAAGGCTTTCCAAGCTGTGGGCACCAAAAAAACCCCAAAACAAAACCAAAAACAAACAAAGAAAGAAATCCCCAAAAAAAAAAAAAAAACCAAAATAAAACAAAAAACCAAAAAGAGAGTACATCCTAGAAAAAAAATCCAAGAAGCCAAATCTAAAGAAATCCTCAGCTACACGCAGAAATAAGAGTTGCTGTGGGAATGGCTTCATTTCAGAAAGTTTCTAACTGAAACTGTGGCTCAAGGAGGCCATTCACAATGGCAGTTGAAAATTCTGTCAAATCTGTCTTTCCTTCAAAATTATACAGACTGGAAATTGTTTGAAGTCAGATTTAGTTTCTGTTCAATCTTGGGAATAAATAACAGTGTGATTTTCTGCTCCTTTCCATTTCTGTGGGAAACAAACCAGGGTGGGAGGAGGATAGAAGGAAGGAATCTCTGAAAACAGCTTTGCTTCCCATCTTCTTAACTCTGATTGGAACCATCCAGTACAACTCAGAACTGCTCAAGGCATCCTCTTGCAGCCTTTTTCTGCAGCCTGTGCAACTATTGACTTCCTGCAGTTTCCAACAATCAGTTTTCAAAGGCATCTAGGTAGCTAAAGGTGAAGCAATAACTTACTGGAAATTCCCAAAGTGCTAAGCTGGCTAAGCCTCTGAATTCCATTAACCAGACCTTACACTTTGAAACTGCTTAGGGCTCCTTAGAAAACAGTTGCTTAGTTTTATTTAGCACCTGAATTCTGTTTCAGCAGACTAGCTGACATCTGAGAATAGAACTTAGATTCCCCCAGCTGCAGAAACAAAACAAAAAAAAAATTCCCTGGAGAGAGTATTAGTATTCGAGTATTATTTTATATAGTATTAGATATACAGAGATATGTCACAATATAGAGAAACAGGAAATAATTGTTATGCACACACCACATATTTTTTATAAATGCAAACAACACTCCCATGAAATTTGTTTTTCATTTAATTGTTCAGTTGGCCCCCAAAGCTAACAGGCAAGTTGCTAGCCATAGCTACAGCACAACCTTTCATCCAGAGAACTTTTAAGAATTTCAGACCTCATTGCAGCATTTTGACTTAGCTTATTTGACATGTATTTTCCCCTTCAGGGGTTTTGCACTTCAGTCACAGTAAGACTCTCTCAATCTGCAAATAATAGTCTTCAGTTATTGTGGGCATGGATGGACTAGAGAAAAGACCAATCCAGTGTTCTCTCATACCAGATCTGTGTGCCTCATAGTTCAATCCACATTCTGACCTTTGAAGATCAATAGCCCACCCTCTGGGGAATGTTCTGCTCAGTCACAGGCTGAGAAAGAAAGCCACTACAGCCCTCACTGCCACGTACTGCTGAGCTGAAGGACTGCCTGTCTTTCCTTGTGTCCCTCAGATATTGTCCCACTAAGCAAAGGTCCCTTCAGCAGACTTAACCAAGAAAGCAGAGGGTAATGAAAGGTGTTCTCACTTCTGCCCAACAAATCAAAAGAGAACTAACTTAAGAGCAAGTAAAAAAGGGACAGCTCTAAAAAATGATCATAAAATTTCAGCTGTTGATTAATGATGGAAATACATTCCTGGATTTGTCTACTCACATAATCCTAGTTTCAATATGACTCAAGAATGTTGAACTCAGGTATTTTACTATATAGAATACATATCTAAAATAAAATGGCATATTAATTAAACATCTTCCACTGAGAAAAAAAAATCTTATATTTTTTCCCTGACTGGTCTTGAAGAACATGAGAAGCCTATTTAGAAGTTTAATTAACAAGCTAATGATGACAAAAAAAGATTTGAAGAACATTACAGACTACTTAAAAATATTACCAACTGTATTACTTTTATTTCTGATGAAATTTTTAATGCCTGTTAGATTCAACTTGTGCTGGTCTACCCTATGCTTGTAAAACAGATGCAGATAAGTCTGAGACATTGAGGAGCTCTCCAGCAAAAAACCTATCAAAACCAAAACAAACTTAATGCTTAAACCTTATGAACCTCAGTGGCATTTTTTGCTGGGAAAGGCTCCTCACAATAGATGATAATCAAGCTGTACAGGCTGCTTTGGGACATTAAGCACCCAAGAGCAGCTGAAAGCTCAAGCTTTCTGCATCCCAGCCCTCATATTCATCTCCAGTGGCATGCAGTGGGGAAAGCAACTCCCTGGTAGAATTTAGTAGCCAGAATACAAATTATGTAGGAAAGGGAGGGACAACACTGAGCAGGGGAACTCCTGCTGGATGTGAGCTGCCGTGCAAGTCAATACACCCCCAATCACACAGAGGAACATGCGAATTCACAGAGTTCTGATGGCTCCAGGCACAACAAGCCATCCAGAGCCTCCCCACCTGTGGCAGATCTGCAGACTTGCAAAGCCAACCACATGGTCCAACAGGACACAGACTGCTACACTTCTCTCAAATGCCAGTCTCAAAGCATTGACAGCCTTAATTGCTCTGAGACAGCTGCTGGTGAGACAGTAAAGATGTTACACACAGATGAAAAACAACATGGCTCATCACACTGTAACTGCAATGAACACTACTCTGCCTTAACCAATGCTTATTGTGGGCATCTCCATTCCTGATCATTTTCTCCCAAAATTAATCTTCAGTTGAGTTTGTGCTCAGGGCTAACTGCATTTTTACACAAACATTTTTCTGAATAACGATGCAACTTGCTTGAGGATGAATTTAAGAAAATCAGAAGCAGGGTTTAGGAAATAATTTTGGCTACAAAATTATTTATGTCTAACTTTCTCATATTTAGTATTTCTCAGATTTAAAATTTCTCATTTGATTCTTATTTCCCTGAGAAATGTATTTCCCATTTAGCCAGAACTTTCACTAACACAAATAAATCCAAGGCCAATCCATGCACTGGCTTATGACAGGGATGTTTTCAGAATGGATTACCTTTTTTTTTTTTTCCCATTCAGTTTAAGTAATACCCATGCAGCTTTCTGTATAGAAAATCAACATCCAAAGGACCTAGTCTGCAGAGTCTGAAACACGTAACTTAATCATTAAAATATAAATTACTTTTTGCCATTTACACATTACAGATTTAGACAGGTGTTCTGGTGACAAAACACTCTATGTATTTCTGATGCAGATGTATTATCAAATCAGAAATCAAATGTAGCAATGCCATGGACACTACACTACAGCAAAAGCACACACTGGGCTTTTTCAGCTTGACTAATAACCTAATTAGAGAGAATGTTTGAACATGTGTTTAATTTCACTTATCTTTCAAAAAGTGTGCTCTTTGACTGAAGCCCATAGCTGGGCTTGATGTAGGCAATGTGCTTCAGTGCTCTGCTGAGGAAGAACTTCTTATTTGAAGTTTACCTGACAAACTTGAGCAATTTAAAGCCTTTAATTAAGGCTTTGTCTTAATTTTGACACGGGAAACTTCCTTGAGAATGCATGTTTCATACTGTCTTGACTCATATTATGTACTTGAAAGGCATACTTTGGATCTCCTTTGCTCAGATATTCCTTATAACATCTGCTATTTACCCTGAAGTATGTTTCATGTTCTGTTATTTTCAAGTGGTAAAACACCTGTGCCATTCACAAAACAGAGATCAGAATCAAAGCTATTCTTTCTTGCAGTTGCATTTCCAGCATTTGGACTTCAGTGAAAATATTTTACTGAATAATCTGGGTCACAGAACAACATTCTGTGTGATGAAATGCAAATATTTTGCAGAGAGCATCTTCCTTTTCTGATTAGATGTAAATGTACTTCAAGGACAGATCAAGACTGCAACAGAAGTTATATCCTGGGGGGAAAAAGTGATTCTGTGGGTTCACCTCAACACTAAATGAGGAAATTCATATGTTTTTCTTTCAAATTCTGAGATTTTAATGAGGCAAAATCCCACACTTTTCAAGTTGAAGCTTTCTGCCTTTGGGAGAATTTCTTCCATCTGATTGGAAAACAAACAAACAAAAAAAGCAGGGTTATTAAGTCTCAGAATGAGCAGTTTTTATAGGAATAAAAGTATCTAATTTCCCTAAAATGCATTTGTTCCGTATTACAGTTTATTAGTTGGGCAAAGGAAATAAGGGATTCTTTGGTAAAAGTATTTAAGACTCAGAATGCTATGGTCTGGGAGAAAAATCTCTTGCCCAGTTAAAAAAAAGTCAAATGCAACTAATGGAGATACTGATATATACAGGTGCCATTTCTGACATACCTGTGGCTGGATGAACAACTGTAAAGACACACATTTTAAATGGTGACTGCAATTAGGGATTTGAATATGCAGACAAACTAGAAAAGTATTTAGACAAAATAATAAAATATAACTTCATATATCTTGATATCTTTATTCAGCCAATAAAATATGTCCAGAGTAAAACAAACCATAGGAACAGGTCGAGAAGTAACTATAATTTTTATATCCCCTCCTGTAATCTCAACCTCACCCATGTTTGGCTTTCAGCATATAAAGTTTTTTCAGTTTTCAGGATCTGAAGACTCCAAAGTGAGTGCCTTCTTAAACCTCACAATCACAACCAACAATGAATGCCAGGAATGACAAGTTCAGCTTGGACAGAGAGGTTTTTCTTCCCAGTCTGGATTTCACTAGATTCATCAGTTTTGCTCTTCTGCATTCTGGCTGCTGAGGTCATAGTATCTTTTATAGGAAAATGAGCTGCTTATAAATTTTCAGCTCTGCAAGCCTTGGGAGTTGATGGAAAATCCCCAGCCTCAGGGCTTAGCTGGCTAAGAAAATACTACAGCAGCCCTTTTTTTGTAGTCACTCAAATACAAAAGAGATGGAAATGCTCGCAGAGTGTTTGTCTTGGGCAATCCTTCTTCTGTGCACAGGGACCAGCTTGATTAATATTTTACCTTACAATGTTAGGCAAAAATTACCCCTATTCCTCAGGACTGTAGCAAAGTGTAGGGTGACAGCCACAATCTGGAATAAAGTAAAATGGAGACTACCTGCTGCAGGCAATCTGCATTGCTCATTGCTTCTTTCCAAAGGACACTACCTGTGCAGGATGAGCAGCACCCAGAAACAGACAAATATGCTGCTCTGGGTCTGAGGCCTGTCAGATCCCTGTAGCACAGAGACTCTTCTGGTGAGTTTTATTTTTGCAAGCAGCTTTCATTTCACCAGTGTCATGTCCCCACCTGACACTGAGAGCTTGCACACCCAGCAGAGAAACACGTGCTGGGGCCAGGCTCTGCTGTGGGACACCTGGGACAAGGATGCCTGAGAAATACAGATCAGGTGATCACAGTTCCTCCTTTTATTGCACCTACTCTGGAAATACAGACAACTACTTCTTTTTTTCATACTGAATGACTCAGTGATATTGATACAATGATTGGGAAGCAAGTTGTCAACATGCTCCAAAATTAGGAGAAACCAGACTGTCCTGTAAGATGTGAGTGGTCAGATCTGTAAAAAAGAGCAAGGTGTTGAACTGCAACTAGCTGCACCCTTCTGCAGACAGCCTGGTAGAGGAATTGCAACTCAGTGGGCCTTAGTGTCTGGCTGCTCCCATCTGTTCTCTGTGGTGGCCATGGCAGGGCTGTCTCCCCACAGTGACAGAGAAGGGCCAGCTCTGCACACTCATGTGCTTCTGCCCTGTTCAAATGCTCCCAAATAATCAAAACTGAATTTAAATAGAATGTAATGAATAAAGCAAAAAAAAAACCCCACAAAAAAACCTACAAAAGAACAAAAGAATACGGATTTTCTTTTCCTGTCTCCTCAGGTTTCTGAGGTCTGCCTCATATTCTGAACCTTTTCTTCCAATTTTTTTCATCCTAAAATGAAATCTGACATCATCACCAGAATCCAAGACCTATGGTTTTAAAGACAAAAGTCCTGTACTACAGGAATCATGATAAAATTATAAGAATAACTGTCCTATTTCTTTTCTCCCTTAAAAGACATTAAAGAAGGTGGTGGACTGAAGCAGAGTACTGCTGCAACTTTCCTGACTAATGGGAGCACACAAAATCTGTCTATGCATATATTTAAAAGAAATACATGGCTAAAGAACAAGGAAAGTCAGAAAAAGATTGAGGTCACCCTTAACTAAATGATGTAAAAATCCCAAAATGAAAATGAAAATCCCTAAGCATAAATTGAAAGGTTCAGTGTTCAGAAGAGGATAAAAGAGGGTTGCTCTCAAAATTTCTGCCTTTAAAATTAGCACTGCACATGCAATTAGCAATTTACTCTGGAACTGGAACTATGGGCTAAATTCATTTTTTCAGATCAGCAAAATAAGTAAAAATTAATTCAGAAAAAATTATTTCTGCCAACTTGTAATCAGCTTCAGACTTTCCCTAATGGAAGCCAACTGGAAGTAAAATAACTATTATCTAAGCTGCATATTCAGCCTCCTACACTTGAAAAAACAGAATCTGAAAATGCAGAAATATAGATGAAATATTAAGACTCTCTCAAGAACATACCCAAATTTCCCATATGAAAGTTACAATTCACACCACATAATCTGAAATGCAATGGCTATTTATAAGGCCAGTCACTGAAAACATCTTGCCACTTAGCCATCCACTGACTAATCAATAAGCCTGCCCAGTACAGTATGCTCTTTTCCAACACTGAAATCGATGAAATTGACAAAATTGAGTGAGTTGCAAGAACAGATTAGCTGAGGAAGTGCAAACTGATGTCAGTGCAGCTGTTTTTCCACTATAGGGGGCCTGAACCTTGGGCTTGCAAACTCTTCATTGAAGGTAAAAGCTCCAACCTTCCTTTCAGTAGCACCCAAACAACCACAGTGACTTCATGGGGCAGGGGTGGGAGTTACTGGGGTAAGGCTCAGAGAACCATTTGATTCTCAAAATCCCAAAACCACCTGCAAGAAATTACTTATCCAAGTTCTGCCCTAAGAATCTGAGCCTGGCCACTTCCACCAACATTTTGTGACCTCTCCTAAAGTTTGGCTTTTCACATTTCTGTGTTCTACTAACACAGCCATATGGACTGCATTGCCACCATTAACCATGGAAATCTACCAGTCATGGACTGATACATTCAAAGTGCTGGGATGCAAGTTAAGTGATGAGGAAAGGCCATAGTTGTTACTTGAGAAAATAGATTTGTTTCTTCTATCTTCTTTCAACAGGTCTGATAGGCTTGACTGATAGCTTCAGCAACTACAATTTCTGTGCAGAGGTGTAGAGAACCAGTTTTTGAAATGCTGTAATATTAATGAAAATCTCAAGTATCTTAGGGTCTGTGACAGCTTATAAGATTAGTCAAGCTAACCACCTAGTAAAGGGTAGGATCTATGCCCTCAAGATATTACATTGTGCAGCTGATTGCAGGGTACAAAAATCTTGCAAGATTTGCCATCCATGCAAGGTTTACGGACCTGATGATGTTACTTCCCTACAGAGTTATGCCTTAATTTTCAACAGCAACAACTGAACCTTGTTGGTAATTCCCAGGCAAGAGATTTGCAGGTGGACACTAACACAGCACCTGGTTTATAATGCCTTAACTGCAAAGAGCACTGCAGCATGTCCAGGCTTCTGGCTCTCTCTCACCCATCTAAAATCAGAATTTCCACTATCTGAAAAGAACTGACAAATGAGACATACCTTCTGCTTTCAAATATAAAGGAACCAAGAAGTCTGGTAGGTGTCTGAAACATGTCTGTGCACCTCAGACTGTATCACTTCAAGGTGAAAATATTCAAGATGTTGGACTGGCAGATGAACCCACCAGCCAGCAGCAACCAGAAGAACATGCAAACGGAACAGAAAGCAAAAGCCAGGAGCTCTGGGATAGCGTGTCAGACAGGCATATGCTGAACATATGATGAGAAATACTGGTAGCTATGTGGTAAATATCAGCCAATCCCAGATGAAAGATGTAATTTTCTACTGTTACGTCAGTTAGAGACAAGTGTTGTGCTGAAACGACAGAAATGCAGTCCTTCTGAGTGATGACTGGAACCTTACCACTGAAGCTGGTGGGTCTTAGGTCTTCACCAGTTTGCTTTTCCCACCCTGAAAGCTGTATCTTAAGGAGGAGGAAAGTGCTGTAACTTTTAGTCTGAGACAGACTTTTTAGACATCATCACTCTTTGGATTTAGTTACTCAGTAGTGAAAGGACCAAATTACAAGATACAGTGATGGAATTTCAAATGACACTGATTGTAATCAACTTTTTGATTTTCTTTTAAACACATGCACTTCTAATTCTTTGCAAAGAAGCTTGATACACTGTATTCAGAAATGGTTTTCTGTAGATAAGTCAAAATATGGCCTAATTAGATAATAAAAAATAAACTCCACTTGCTATGAACAGCAAAAGTGTTCCTTCATTTCTGGGAAAAGTGTAATGCAATCTGTGTACAGTTTCACCTAGCCTGATGTCTCACCTCCACAGATCAACATATGCTAAATACAGAAGTACCTTTTCCAGCATGTCTGTCAGTGATTGTTGGGTTTAATGCTGGTGAACAATGGAACTTAGATCAGATAGGAAATAAACATAATTGTTAACTATCTTGCTGGAGATGAGAAACCAGATGACATATGGAGCTGGCATTACTCTGTACAGGAACAAGGTACAAAAAGCTACTTAGGTTAAAGGTTTATAAATACCAGATATACATATCAGGAGGAGGTTGGCAGGTTAAGATAGGACAAGCACAGCTTTGTAATAGTAAACAACTGAGAAAGAAGGAAAGAAAGCATACATGAAATTATATATAGGAAGCCCATTTTTGTCCAAGACAATTTTAATTACACTTTTTAGTTGGATAGATGCTCAGTGTTGTTGAAGAAATCTGCCTTGGTTTATACACTGCCATAGTTTACCTGATTCTCTCTGCTAAAGCAAAACCACCACCACCACTCCCTCCAAAACACAAAGACTGGGGCCACAGTGGCAACGTGGCAGAATGCAGAGAATCAGCCCCTCAAACTTCCCCAGAGCACCCACAGCAAAGTCCTGAAACATATTCTTAAAGCATTTATGCACCAACTAAACTTCATGTACCATGATTAATTTTTCTGACACCATGTGGGTTTCATTGCAGCACACAAAACCAAATACAGACTTACGTATTTTTAGGATCAGGACCTACTTAACACAAGTCAGGCATGATTAATATGTCTGTACTTAATGTGCAGTTCACTAAATGTGAGAGAATTCTGTATTTTAGTGCAGTTTTGTGTTTTTCTGCAGAACAGCATGCATGTTGTTTCAACACTAATGCTGAAGTTAAAAACTCTGCAGTTACAGATGTTTATTTAAAGAATAAAAAGTTGTCTAGTGCAGCTGGGAACAGAGGTACAGTAGCTTCACATTTAAAAGCATAGACTTTTATATAACAGTAGGGAGCACTACTGGGGATGTTGCCCATTTATGATTCTTTAGCAGCTTCTGTTTTTCACAAGAATTAATGTTCTAATCAGAATGCATCTGTACAACATTTTTCTCATGCTGACCAAGTATCACCAATTCAGTGATTTCCTTGTGATCCCACTGCATATGCTGGGTCACAGTATTCAGATTGTTATTATCTTCTGGTAGAAGAGGCAATACAGCATTACTAACCACAAAACAGTGCCACACAAAAAAGCTATAGTAATAGTGAACATCAGGGATATACAATAAAATGGCAGAAGAAGACCTTTTGTTGCAGGACCATCCCTCTGTGCTTAGTGTAACAATCTATATCTAAATAAGCATTAATACTCACAAGGTAAGCAGGTAGTTCAGCATCAGTCTCTGTTTGCAGTGTTAGAAGTTATGCATTTGTGTCATGCATGCATGCCATCATGCACAGGTCAAAAAGGATTTCTGTTACAGCATTTAAATTTTGCAAAGTTGGAGGCAAATGCTTCCAACCTTGACAGTGAGTCCCTACACTACAGTTTGTGCCAGAAAGTGATATCTTTCAGGTAGAATACAGACAGGATGTAGTGTCCCTTAGCTGCAAGCCCAGTGCTCACTAATTACACTGGGAATCTCTAGAGTGACTTCCCAGAAACAACTGAGACTTGCAGTGACACTTCAGAACAACCTTCTCTGAAACACTTAGAGAACTTAGTGATGAGAAATAGTGGGCAGTGCAGTTACTATTTACCACAATATCTTTTAGGTATTTTTTCAGTTATGTACTTTAATACTAATCACTAGTTCAAACCCCAGCATTTCACATGTTCAATCCTGAAACTACTACTAGGTTTGAAAAGTAGCATCTGAAGTAAGTGATACTCTTTTTTAACTCTTGATAGTTCAATATGTTTTGCTCTACATATTTTTTCACATTCCACTCGCTACTAAGTGAACATGAAAGAATTTGTGTGACGTGTATTGTCCATCTGCTCTTCTGCTCTACTTTTAAATATTTTAAACTATTTCTGTCTGTGGAGGTTGAATTGTACAAGGAAATTACAAGAATTGAAGTTTTAACCCTTATCATTTTTACAACTCTACAAATACTCAGATTTGAATGTTAGGTTATGTTAATAAGATCTGATTATATGATCTGGTGATGTTTATAAAAGTAGTGCATATGCAATAATACTGACTTTTTCTTCTAATCCAAGATTTGCTTTCTCCCAAGAATACATTCAGTGCACAGGACTGGCCAAAGACCACTGAAATCAATGGAAAGGCTACCAGTGACTTTGATGAAATATGAATCAGGCTTTGAGCGTACCACTGCTCACTTCATTGCCTTGTCACAAGGGCTGAATTTGGCTTAGACAGAGGTAAAGCAGTTCATCCATGTACCTTTAGTAAATAGCACACATTTTAACCCCACCATTCCACTCCCAGGAATTTAGAATATTTAATTATGCTAGTTCTGTTAAGGAGACACAACACTTGCACAAGTAAAATGAATGACTGAAACACATACAGTTTTTTGTACTTACAGGTATCTGGCTTGAGCTGACTGTTGGTAATTCCAAAATACTGTGGATTTTCAATGACAGGAATCTTCGTCATCCCAATGATGACTGCATCAGGACCCCCCTCAGAAGAAGATGGAGTGTTACTGCCATTTGAGATGTGGTGGAGGGGACTGGCTGAATCGTCATCATTGCTGATGACTGAAGAAGGACCTGGAGTTAGAAACAAAGATTTTCTTGTAACCCAATGTATGGCATTTTCCCCTCAGATTAGTAATTTTTAAATTTTTTTTTATTTTGACCCATTGTCCTCCATTCCTATAGTCAACAGGTGTCTTTGTGTGTCTTGTTGACCTTACCTCAAAATTTTTTTTATCTCTGCGTGCAGTGGGCTTTTTCCATTAGGAACTGGAATCAAAACAAGTTTTTGTACTAGTATATCACCTAGAGTAAATTTCAGGGCCCAACACAGTCTGTCACTGCACAAGATCTCAAAACTTGTTGAAGTAATTTTGTCTTTCTCAGAAATAAGCTACGGAAAACACACATTAACTTTTTTACCTTATGCCCTACTTGAAGCACACAGCACTAACAGCACAAATCCAGGGAACACCTGCCCTGCCTAGCATTATAACAAGACAAAAGACACAGAACAAATTGCCTCATCCTGATGTGGGAAGCTGGTAATTTCTGAAAAAAAACACGGTTCAGGACCAAAACCCAGGAGACAATTTGCATAGTTACAAAGGTCCAGAGAAGATGCTGAGAAGAGTAGTGGAGTAGAACCTGGAGTCAGTGCAGAAAGGCTCATCCTGTTCAGGGGCACATTCCACTGGCTCCCCAAGCCATATCTGAATCTAGTCACCTTCCAGAAAAAGGTCTATTGTGAACAGTAATTCAGTGACAGTTTTTGTTTTGTTTTCACTCCATGCTTTGTATTTCTAATGAAAGTGCCACAAAGATAAAACCTTGTAAATGGATTTTAAAAAGTATCCTCTCAGCACAGTTTCCCAATTCTGTGAACTGAGCCTTTGAACTAACAGCAAATCAACACAGATGACATTCGAACTCTTGATATCTAACTATGCCACCTGAATTACACAATATTTCTTCCAGTTTACATTCAGTATTCATGGAAAACCAGAAGCACCATTTAGCAGTAAAGACATTTTGCCTAATCTCCTGACTGAAGAGACAGCAGAGATCACACATATCATATTCCACTTCATTCTCCATCCACATTAAGTAAGGTTTTTGAGATGACCTTCACATCTTTTAATTGTAACAATCAAAAGATGATGCTAGAAGCAGATGGAAAAAACCTTCTGGGAGTGCCTGCTCTGGAATTGCATCTTTAGCCGACTGCATTTAGCCTTTGGGCAGCAGCAACAGCTTGAACAAATGTCTTCCCAAAGAAGGGGGCAGAACAGAAGACCTTGAGGACAATAAAAAGCTGTGTTTACTCCAAGTCACCCAATTACAACACATTGGACTCTCAGACTGAGTTTTAGACTGGACAGAAGGAACACTGCAGAGGCAAGACAGAGCTGAGTAACCTGCCATGTAATGGCACCTGTGTCTGCAGGAGACATAGGGAATGCAGAGGAGAGGGTGAGAATGGGAAACACCAGCAGGTTCTGGGCACATTACTGAGGACATGAGAGGAGACAAGTGGGATCCACTGCAGCAGACATGCAGGTGAAGAACCAGATGACAAAAAGGGTAGTCCCAAGCACAGCAAATAAAGGACAGATTTAAAGAAACTCCTACTCTTCTGCAGCTCACTGTATCATTAACCAAATCACTTCATCATTATGCAGGCATGGCTCACAGCAATAAAACTTAAATATTCTGGCATGTGGCTATTCAATCCTGTATTTGAGACACAGGCATATTCACACCCCTGTCCTGCTTTTCTTTCTCCCTGTTGGTTTAATGGTGCATCAGGGAAATGTTCTCATAGTTTGAAAAAGTACTTCCCCCCAACCTGAAACACTAGAAGTAATTTTTCAAATACCTGGCACTTCACGGGAAAGTCACTGATGACAAATGTAAGTAAAGCCTAGATCCCTGCAGTTTATCAAGTGAAATACTCATACCAAGGCTGGTTTTGTCATTTCTGATCAGCCAGATCCCCACATGATTGACTCTCCTGGGAAAGATGCCAGGATTAAGAATTTTTGGTGAAGATTTCTGTAATCACAGGCAGAGCCTAACAAATTGTGGGAATGGACCACTCACATGGTACAGCCAACACTTAGGTTAAGTCACAACACATTTTTCAGATGGATAAGAGTTGTTTGCACAAACATTAAGAGCGCAACTAATTTAAAACTGCATTCAGTTTTTGGTAGGCACCATCCCTATATCTCTAAACTTTCTGAATTTCAACTTGCTGCTCACAAAAATCAGTCTGATTAATACTTTATTGGGAAAACAAAATACTTTTACACTAATATACTTTACTATGAGGATCAAATCCCTTCTCTCACAGCAAATAGGGAAATTCTCACAGCTCTGAAACTTAGTAGATGCATGTCTTTAATTCCTTTTCAGTCTTGCTGTTCTCTGCTGCACAGGAGGAGACTCTTCTGCCATTGTTTGCTTCCACCATACATGCAGTGATGTCAAGAAAAAGTGACCATTACACATTTCTAGACATTAAAGTGTGAAAATGACTAGAAATTCAGTCTATTCATTGAATAATTTCTGCCGTACTTCAAGATGCAATTTTATATGGTGAACTACTATTTTCAGCCAGTATAAACTGCAAAGTGCTGCAGGTGAAAAGCTGACAACTGCCCTGTAAATCTACTCAGTTAAGCTAACTGGTAAAAACAAGTCTTCTGTGTGGTATGAAGCAGTTTCCAAGTATATGCAGCTTTCTGATGTAGGTGAGGAAAGCCTGCAAAATTAAGTGACTTTCAGGCCAATTCCTGGCAGTACAAAACTGTTTTGGAATAAAAATTCAACCCTAAGAACCTTGTTGCTATATCACTGTGTGATCCCTCTTATTAGCAAGCAAACATCTCATGCAATGGTTTCCGTGAATAGTTATTTGTATTAAAAATTCCTGTCTATTTCTTCTCCAATTAAGACAATAAGAACCCATCAGAATTTTTGATGTATTAGAGGCAGCTGAGCTCACATCTTTCAAACTTCCTCTTTCCTGACCTTTTTATCAATATGAGCAAACTTTTACATAGACCATTTCCACACTTGTTTATTTGCCAGGCTATCTACTCATCAGAAAGTTACATTTAATTGTTTGAGTGCACTAAGCCACATTACAGCTTAGTATTTTATTACATCCCTGCAGCTGGCTGCGATATTCTAGTAATGTAAAACAATTTCCAGGATGCAAGATGAGGCTATCACCTGTGCTGACAAGAAATGAGAGCTGCCCTTTTCTGAATGGCCTCTGTGCTCAAAATGAAGGGTAATTTCTTGAGCACCTTGGAGTGTGGTTTCATCCACATGAAATGTGGTCACTGAATTACTTGTCAAAAGTAGAATAAGTATGGTAATTACACTCAATAACCTACTGCCTCTGGTTTTTATAAAATCTGCTCTTTGTTTTACACCTGAAATATGAAAATTGTAGACAAAATGTAATAGGTTGGAGCAAAAACCATGGGTTATCAGTAGTCATTAACCATAGCCAAGAGCAGATTCACAGTTGGCTTAAGCTTTTAAGAAGACTCCGGAGACCCTCTCCACCTTCCAGTGTGCTGCCAAGAATCTTCCCTTGATTTCATTTTTAGACAATTTTTCTTAAGAAGACAAGTTGCAGCCAGACAGGAATCTGCAGCCTGCTTTGGGGAAGATGTGGGCTATCCACCATAGAGATGAATTTCTCTTCTGTTTGACATTAAGCTAAAGACTTGTCCATTCCACATCACCTAGGCACAAAAAAAAAAATCTTTCATGCACAAAAAAACCCTAGAAGCTTTCTAAAAAAGCTGTGGTATGTAAGAAAACCAATTCCACTTGAAACTGATGAGCTATAATAAAACCAAAATGCCTCCAACAGCTGGGCGGGAATAATCCTTAACACATAAAATGGGGACAGGCAGAAACAGCAAACTTCACTTACTGCACATCCCAAGGAGAACTGTGCTATCTCTTGAACAGTGTAGGTATGCACTGTACTTCACCTTGCTGGTGCCAAAAAAATTTGAGTTTCCTCTAGGTTAAGAAATAAAATTTAATTCTATCATTTTCAAGGTATGCTGCTATTTTTGAACAGGTGAAGGAGATTCATGATTATTATGTACAGACTTTCATGACAGGAAAAGCTAAGAAAATTGGGATTGTGCAGCCTGTAAAAGAGAAGGCATCAGGGAAACTTCACTGCATCCTTCCAGCACCTGAAGGGAGCCTAAAGGAAAGATGGAGTGAAACTATTTACAAGAGCATGCAGAGAGGGGCAATGGCTTCAAACTGAAAGACAGTAGGATTAAATTAGATATTAGGAGTAAATTCTTTACTGTGAGAGTGGTGAGGCACTGGAACAGGTTGCCCAGAGTAGCTACAGATGTCCCATCCCTGGAAATGTTCAAGGCCAGGCTGGATGGAGCTCTGAGCAACCTGGTCTTGTGAAAGGTGTCCCTGCCAGGTGTCCCTGTAAGAAGTCTGGACCTGGGTGACCTTTAAGATTACCAAGACATTTTATGACTGTAGTCTATGGTTCATTTTTCTCCTATCACCATCAGAGTTAATGCAGTTTTAATATGCATGCTACCAAGACCTATCTACACTGCTATTTGTTGGAGCTACATTTGCAAAACACACATCACTCCAATGTAGTCACTACAAATGGCTCAGGCACACTGGAAGACAACAAGAGTAATAAAATATCACCAACCCCGCCCTGCTTTTAGCTTTGTGGTTGGAGTTGTGTATTTCCAAGGATGCATCTACTTACTCAGCTGTTAGGAAGCAGCTCATACAAAAAGCAGCATTTATAGAGATGATTTTGTGCTATGATGCCTTAATTAACATCATTCCTTCCATGAAAAATTATGTCAGTTCCTAGGATGGCTTCTCAATGGACCTTGCACTAGCATTGTCTCCTAGTTCCCTGGGAACAGGGACCAGTCTGTGCCAAGATATGGTAACAACACACTATCAAGTTAAAAGCACAACAGTGAATGTATGTGACGTCAGGACCTCTGCTAAATTCCAAGGCCATATTGAACCTTCTCCCTTTTTCCTTTTGGGAGGGGTGTATGTTTTCATTAGTTAAATACATTGTTCTGAAAAGCAATTACACAAGGTTTCTTGTCCTGTGAGATTTCCATGTTTGCTGTAGATGTTTATATTTTCTGCATGATTGAAATGAAATACTATGCTTCAGCAAGAGCAGATACTCAATTTTTCCTGTTATCAAAGCAAGAGCCAACATTCTCACCAGAAGAGACACCTTTTCAGCGTTACTCTAAGAATTGCCATCTTATCTTTTACTCCCTCTGGAAGACAAGTAATCAGCCACAGCATGGCATCCTTTTTTTCTGTCTAAGATGCTAAGTTTTACTTCAAATATTCCTTTGTATTCCCAAGTTCAGAAACTGTGGTACCAAATAATGCTTGTGCAATTCTGTTAGATTGGATAAGAAAGCCAGCACAATTTTAAAAAAATTGGTATAGAAAAATATAGTACAGAAAAAATACTATTGGTCTCTTAAAATGATGCTGAATATAGGGAATTGATTTAAAAGATGTAAATAGAACTCAAGAAAAAATCCCAAAACCAAACCAACCAAAAGAAGACTGAATATGCTTCCAAAGAGAAACAAGTTTAGTCTTGCTTTGTTTGGTGGAGCTGTTCAAAGTCAAGTCAGATTGTTCTGCAAATCTAGAGTGGACTTATTAAAACTATGGTCTTTGCTTTGGAGCTGCCAATGTTTGTAATGAGGGAAAGCTCAAGGCAAGGCACTCCCATGTTTTGTTCAGCTGTATGGAGCAATAGCACTTCTTGCCTCTACCCACCTTCCAATCAACCTTTCCTGTCTCATATCACCATCCCTGCCAGCTACTCTGACAACAGCCATTAGTCTTACCCTTTGTGTAGTCATCTCTACAGCCACTGTCACATGCAGTTGTGAAATTAATATTAGGGGGTTAATCCTCTTTTTTTTTGTGGAGAAAAAAAACCCCACAAGGTCACCCTAAAAAGCCTTATACCTGAGTCCATCCCGCTAAAGCATATTGCTCTTTACAGATCAAAAAGTGCATGTCCTTCAACCCTGGAACAGTACACTGAGCCAAAAACCACACTGTTAAGACATTAAGTCTGTGACTCAGAAAACTGAAACTTGCCAGGCTTAAGTGTTTAGAGGATAAACAATTTCACATCTTCTGACAGGTATCATCAATCTGTTTAACTGATTTACACCCACCAGTGCTTGTTTAAGCTTGTACTCTGTTGCTTCTTGACATATGAGCTGAAAAAAACCTTTTGACACTGCCCAAGAAGTTCAGTTCCCATCCAAGACGATCCTCCCAGGAAGTCAGGAGAACCCAAACAGAGAGCCGGAGAACATCCTCACATGCAGCAGACAAGTATCTCTGTTGCCCACCAGCATGCACTTCTAACTTTCTCTGCATAACAAAACTAAACAGGCTTCATGAAGGTCCCTCAAAGGAGAGTGGAAAACCAGGGCTTAAACTCAAGTGATCCCTAGGAATCTGTTCACTTACAACTATTGCAAAACAAAGTGGAGAAATCAGTTTGAAAATCATAATGAAACTAGACTAGAAATTCAATGGTGAATTGTTTTATTTGAGTGATCAAGGATAAAAGGTATTTTGCCTTTGTTTAAATGTGAAAAATCAATGTTTAGCTTTTTCTCATTTGTTGTAGCTTCACAAGAAGCCTAAATTGTTTAGCTGTCACTGTATCACTTTGATACAGAGCAAATTATCTACATTGTTGATCATTCCCACAGGGAATAATTTAAGTAATGCATACCTTTGAGTCTAATGAAATAACGGATATGTTACTTAGCTTTACAGTACCAAATTTTCAGTGTTGCTAGGTGTCAAGCTGCCTTTTCCCTAAAACACATGTTCTTCTTGCAGGAAAACTTATTTCAAATGCCTAGCTCCTCTACAGAGGAACAAACACACAATCTGGGTAATTTCCATTGACATGACTATGCACAGATTTTAGCCACTCAATAGTTCATCAGAGCTTTTTGTTCTGGCTTTGAATCTAAGAGCCACAGCTGCATATTTGTTTGCTTGGGTTTTATTCTGATGCGTGGCTGTGAAAGAATCCCAGTCAGTTCCTTTCAGCTGTCTTTCTTCCTCTATACTTCCCTGTATCCATGTATTCCTGCATCTCCTCACACACAAACTGTTTCTGCTAGGGAGGACTCCCTAGGATAGTCCTAGGGGACCCCTTTATGATGCAAGTGACTCCTGAAAGTCGTGCAACCTACAAAGCACAGGGATAAAGACACTGGTGTCTTGGTCTGGGGCAGACAGGCAAGACAGTTCACCCAAGAAACCTCCTTTGCAGCACAGCAAGGCCCTGTAGGAAAAAGAATGAGGTGTCTAAAACATACTGAATTTGCTGGTATTGTCTGGACAGGATGAAAGGTGCCTAACCCCTCTGCCCCAGCTTCACTCCAGGGCCAGCTCTCTCCAGGAAAGCCATCAGCAAAACTTCAACCTGCATCACAAAGGTTGCTGATTTCACTTTCCCTCTCAGTCAGAATGGAAGGCATTTGTGTAACAGATCTAGCAACCATAATCTGGCACACACTGTCACATTCTCATGCACTATAACCAATAAATCCATGTAGATGATCCATGATGAGGTATGTGCCACTATTATTTTTGATTTAGAGGCAACAGGAAGAGTACTTTGGCACTGAAGGTGGGATCTCTGTCAAAGTCATGACCAGAACCTGGGAGGAATGGGCAGCCCCATCTGCTAAACCACAGAGCCCTTTGGGACTCATAGCCCTCCTCAGATATAGGATGAATGGTGGCTGTACAGCTGTCCACTATTTTGTGGACACAAATGCAGGATCTGCAGCTCAGATGATGTGCCCTATTATGAAAAATGAGGAATTTATGGCTTCGCATTATTGATAGTCAAATGAAACACAGACGTAAGAAAAGAATCTAGCTGGGATGTGGTTAATCAATGAGCCAGGAAATTAAAGAAACAAGGCAGCAGAAAATGTGAAAGAATGTAAGAAAAAATGGTTTATCATTGTTTAATATAGATCATCAGCACTATTCATTATAGTCACCTGCAGGTTTGGACATCTTGGAAACATGGGTAAAATTACAATCCTTCAAAAATATTACAGTGAAAAATCACCATAATAATAAAAAAAGATCAACTGGAATATACTTGTTGACATCAAGCAAAAAAAAAAAAAAAAATTCACCCGAAATTAAATTCTTGATGCCTTTCATTTAAGAACTATTTAATTAAAAACTGCTTCCTTACAGACTTCTCATAAATAATCTAAGTGTTATCATTCCCACTCCTGAGACTGGAAATGAGGTCCTCTGTTGTCTAGAAGATAAATACAAAGTGTACAGAAGCAATAAAATTTTCCCCATACTGCTTTGGCTGTCAGTCTTTACCTGAGAGAATAACAAAGCTATTTGGAGTAGTTAATTGGAAGAATTTTCCTAATTCTATTCAGCTCAACATAGTTAGATGATAAGGCAGATATGCTAGATTTTAGATAAAAGCTCCCTGATTTTGAACTTGTATTTAATTGTGTGGAGTTTTTTTAAAGAAAAAAAAAAGCATTGCTGATGACACAATCTAAATTTTTTTATGCCTCAGTGATCATTTCCTTGAAGCAGATACTATCTACAGGCCTCTTCCATTCAAACATATGAAATTAAAATACAGTATGGAAAAAATCTAAAAATACCCAGAGACCTGATGAAAAACTGAAGAATTGGGATTACTTTTATCCTTAACCAAGGTCTGAGGATGTACACAAGGATAGCCTTCCAATGCACGGTTACAATTTTTATTGCATGCCTTTGCCAAACAGGAACAAAATGTTCCATGACAAAAGTGCATTAAGAAAGACTAAGCTAAAAACTTTGGAATATATCTCCAGGAGAAGATCCTCAGGAACTTTGGAATAGGTCTTGCTTCCATGAGCACTGCAATTGCTCTTAGAAGACTCACAAATCTCCACTTCTGGAATTCTTAAAGCTACATGAGGAAAAATGTCTCTTGGAAAAGATACAGGCATAGTTGATACAGATTCAGGACAGCGAAGAATCTCCCAGGTGTTCTTTAATCCCTAACCTTCCATAGTGACAGAAAGGTAGATCTTATAGGAAACACCTTAGGGCTTCAAATGTTGATTTATCCCTATTCAGAACCAAAGGAAGCCCAGAGCTCAACAAATGCACATCACAGCTCAGTGAGATACGTATATCTCACTTTTTTATTATATTAGCAGGTCACTTTTCTGGACTGCAGAATAAAGATAGGTTTAGTTGGGTGAGAAGAACACCAGTGCTCTACTACACATTAGGTTATTCTACTAGAACACACATTGTTTGATAGCATTATTTACATACAATTTATTTCAGTAGGTTATTTCCCTTTGCTGCTTCTGAAAGACTTTCATGGAAATGTTAATTACATGACACAGTAACAAAGTCTTGTATAATTTCTAACTTTCTGTCAGTGCAAGACTATTACAGGCCCCCAATATTTGCTTAGGTTATGAAATCAACACTACAGCGAAATATACCTCTGAATTTGTTCTCAACAAGCATTCCAGCATAACAGCTTCCAAATAATTTTTTATTTACAACCTGATTAGCTAACCTTACACCAAACAAGCTATACAGAAGCAAAACTGAATCAATCCAAATATCATGCTCAAAGTGTAAACAACATCTGCAGAAACCTGGTTTTGCTGTTCATTAAACTTTCACTGAGATGATCTTACAGCTCAACTAGAGCTGTTTTGAACTTGCACTGATGTGGACTGACTGGTTTTCATCTCCAAACACTTCTAATCCTGAAAAAAGGTTTTGAAAATGAAATACAAAGGCCTACCTACACATGAAGAGAAGAGCATGGGAAGATGGTGAACCAACCCTCTCCCATTTACTCCTCATCAAGAAGTTTGCTTTCATCTTAGGTGAACAGGCTTTGGGTGCTGATGGCCCAAATTCTGCGTGTATTGCAAAGGTAGCTGGCCTTTGGAAGAGAGCAGAGGACTTTGTCCCAGAAGACAAGCTGTCCAAAACTAGCCCTCAGTGAGCACAAAGGAAGACAGAGCTAACTTTCCTTCCTGAACATTAATTAACCTGACATTTTATTCCAATTCATATTAGATTACTTAGCAACAGTGAAACTGATTCCTTTTGTGTCTGTACAACAGCAGCCATTTCTCTACAGAACCTGTCCCCAAAGTACTCAGCAATATACATATCCCAAGCTTTCAAACAGATCACAGGCCATGCTCAGAAAACCTTGATGGCCAGCAAGAGACTGGCAATAATCTTTTTCTGTGAAGTTTTTTTGTGCTTAGAAATCCTGTGTCATGAAAAATACTCATGATATCCAGGTGAAGTATTTGGAACAGTCTTACACTAGCACTTCTTCTGTGCACTTTTAAGAAATCATAATGAAAAGAAAAGCAGTCATTTTCCATTATAGATTTCTGGATTATGCTCAATTAGATCTTTTGGACACTGTTTAAGGAACAGTTTACCTTTTGAGGTGGTAGGAAGTGTTACAGGCTGTTTGAAGGAATATCCCAGCCAAAACATCATCAAATTAAAGATGCAGAATTGCCTTACAACAACACCCTTCTTTCCCAAAGCACAAATTCTAAGGCAGTGAAGCTTTACATACTCAGAATTCTTTTCAAATGCAGATCTAAAAATTACTACAGTGGAGCAAATGACACTCATATATAGAAATGAAACATGACAAATTTCTGTTCCAGCAGCATCACTCACAAGCTATGGGATTAGATGCACAAATTGACTGTCTTGCCTCTATATGATAAACCTCTACTGTCATTTACAGACACCTCCTCCTCCCTGCCACATGATGCCTCATCTGCTGGAGATTCCTCCTGTCACCTCTCTCCTGCCAGCTTTCCTTGAAACTGCTGCTATGGGAAGCAGGAAAATGCCGCATACTCAAACCTATTTGCAACACATCAGCTAGATCAGCCATCCCAAAAGTGGCCACATCACAAACTCTGGCAGTTTTGCTATAGCAGATGTGGAAATGGATGCATTAATTCTGAAACTGGTCAGGACAAAACAATGGGGTTTTGCTAATACTGGAAGCACCTCTACTTCCATTCTTCAGGACTCTGAACAATGCAGGATGCAGCACATAGTATTTTTATAAATTAATTCTGCTTTTTCTACTTCTTCTGAGTATTTTATAGATAGCATTTTTCTGATGGGTCTCCTCTGCTTATGTCCTCACTTCCACCTTTATAAAGAGTTTCACCTATCACACTAAACTGACCACCTGTCTCATCTATCTTCACTTTTTCCAACAACATGGCATCCTGTGATGTTTTCATTTTTATGTTAGGATTAAACAGCATTAGTATTTGTTAAATCCAAGTATTTGAGGATGACATTCATTTATTTTCAGTCTAGTTTCCTCTTTTATCAAAAATTCAGTCACGGCTGTTTCTTAGCAACAGATTTATCAGAACAGATTTGCATGAAAATCAAATACTCTCAAAAAAGTAACTGTTAAAGCACAGCCTTATTCCTGACCACCATTAAAAGCAAATACTATAAAGCAAAAGGAAATGGTTTTGTAATTCCACACAAAATCTAATGAACACATGTAGAATATTGGCACCAATTGAAGTAGATGACCTTATAAACTTTCCTAACTAATGTATCTCCAAACTGATCTGCAAAAATCATCTTCTTGTCTTTAGAGATCAATAGGAAAAAAAAAAAACCAAAAGCACAAACCATGCACAGCCACAGTCCTCAATTGCACCGGACTAGATTAAAAATTGGCATCTGCAATGGTTACACACAAAAAGGTCTCAAAGGACCAAGCTGCAAAAGGCAGACACGTGTGTGAAAAATGCCCACTATCAATTCAACCACAGCAGTACTACATAACCAAGTACTGGACCTCAGTGCAATTCTAAGTTCTTAATTTTCACAGTTTGTAGAAAAAATTCATTTTCCCACCAAAATTTTTTTACACCTTATTTATTTTTCCATATGAGGTTTTCCCTGTTGTTTTTTTGTTCCTTTTTAAATCCAACGTAGTGTGCTAAACTCCAGCTAGCTAGTACATCATAAATGTAAAGAAAAGAATATTCAGAGATAGGATGAAAGAGTCAAACCAAACATGAAGCGTGAAATCCTTTGAACAGATAAAGGGGAATAGCAATACCAAGAGTCTAATTCCCTTCCACTTAACATCAATCAGGAGTAAGTTATTATATTGAAAATGGTTTAAAATTCCTATGAATTACAGTGGAATTAGGACTGCTGTCTTTTTATTAAGAATTATGACAACCTTTTTGGCAAATGCAGTCTTCTCCTGCTGTGGCACTTAGTTGTGACACTTAGTTATGTCACTGAAAGGTAGCATCTATATCTATAATAAATGGCTGCACATGAATTATGTTAGGAATGGGTTAAAGTAATTCATCTGTATTATTCCCATGAGACAATGCCAAAAAGGTAATTGCCCATATTTGTGCTACTACATTATAGAGAATGTCAGTTTTATGTCTTCCTAATGTTTAACTGAAAATCTATAACATCCATTTCTGTTTCTTGCTGAAAAATTAATGTAGGACCAAAACCTGAAATTCCAACTCTGGTCATGCTCAAACAAAACTCCCACTGAAGTCAGTGGGAGTTTTGCCAGGGAGAGGATTAAAGACAGTATGATTTGTTGCATGCTACCAGACATGTAAAAGCTACGGAGCTATATTTTCATTATGATGCTTCTGGGACTATTAAAATTAGCAAGATATTGGTCTTTCACCTTTCAGTCATGCAGTCATGTGTGCTTGCAGGGAAGGGAAAAAATGTGAGGCAGACGAGCCATCTTGCTGGAGGGTGCTAGAAGCCAGAAGTGAATCCTTCCCTTCTCCTCAGTAAGGCCCAATAAGAAGCAGGAAACAGCAAAGGAGCAAGCCTGGATCCCTATCAAACAGCACTAGCTGGATGGAGTGCAGCAAGCCCATGATTACAAAAAGATGCCAAATCTATCCACAGTATCCATGCCATTCCAACACCTGGCACATGCCTGGGAATATGTCACTTTGGGAGGCTTAAAGCTGGGCCCTGTGCCACAGAGATGAAACAACAGTAAAGGCAGATGGCAAGAAGCAGTCAACATGTAACAGCTTCACTGAGCTCCTGCTGGGGCAGGTGAACCACACCAGCATCCAGGAGAACCTGCTGTCCTCTAGGTGGGTTCCTGGCTCTGCAGGGAGTGGATGCTGCATGTCCTTGGGGTTCTCAGGATTTACTGACCTCCACTGGGTCATATTAACTTAAATGGATACAGAAACTCTTTTTTAAAATGCATGTGGTTTGTCAGCTGAGCATTTGGGATGGTTTTGTTTGCCAATAGTTTCCAAAGGCATTAGAATCTGGTTTGTTTAAAGAGCTACAACTTTTCTCAGCTTACCAATCAATTTCTCCATGTTTTCATGATGTGGCAATGGTACCCAAGGAACAAAGGTATGACAACCTTAAACAGCTAAGTTAACTAACCAGTCTGCAAAATGAAGGAAAAAGTAAGTCCTGAGCTACCAATTTAAATTTTTACTGAAAAAAAAGAAAAAAAACCCATGTCACAATAGATTATTTTTTAAAATGAAATCTCATTTTTAAGAGTATGATTACAATAAGTTTCTGACCTTTTGTCTCACTAGCAATGCCAGCTGGCATCAATTTAGTTTCAGATTGTCAAGCAATTATTGCTAAAAAATTACCCAATATTCAAGCTTAAGGATATTTCTTAAAATTCTTAAAAAGTGTGTGTCTAGAGAACACCATCCCTTGCAAAATAAAGATCAATAGAGATTCATTTACCTGCACATAGACACTGGAGTCCTGACTTTAAAATAAGACAGCTCTGTTGAATTAAACTGACTGATCTGGGTTCTAAGGCAAGTTTCCAAGTATGCAACACGCAAATTAATTCAATACTAGTAGTAAAAAAATTAGTTACTTTATCTACCGTGTTAGTAACATATGACTAAAACTGCAATATATAGCACCATTTTACACCTACATAATCTCCTAAAAGATAATTTTGTAGAAAAAGAATGAAACTATAGACAAATACATATCTTATGTGAAATCTGGCTATTATGGATTCAGAACCACAAACACCTAACAGTTTTGGAATGAAAACTGCATTGCTTCAATTGGCTGGTATTTCCTTTTTATGCTAAATGTTTGGCAGGACCAAAAATGGATGTTTATTCCTTCAAATGTTAACAGACAATGAATTTCAAGCTTTAAAATTTACTATTACCAAATAGTAGGAAGTAATAGTACTTACAAACGACTGTTTAAGTTAGTCTTTTAGCTGATGTGAATTGGTTAGAGGATCTGACTCATACTTTTCTCAGTCCCTACTGATTTTGTGTACCTTGCAGCTTACCATCCCATGCAGACACATTCACAGCTGGACAGATAGATCTGTCAATATTTTAAAGCCACATGGTATAAGCAGAAATGACATGCAAGGAAAAACATGGGAGAATCAGGCTGCATAAGCTCTGTACTTGCAATTGTGATGTGTAAGCAGCAATGACAAAACGTTTCAGGGATGCTAAAGAAAGCAGTTACACATTACTAATACACAATTTAATGTGGTTCTCCAATAAGCCTCCCTAGAATCCTGAAATAGATAACATAACTTGAGTAAGAGCAAGATGTGACCTCAGGTAGGACCACACTACTCCTCCCATCCATAACTGCAGTGATGGCAAACATCTCAGATGAAAAACACCCCTGATTTGTTTCATAGTGGAATTCAGTGCTATGGTCTATCCAGGGTCAGAGCCAGGGATGTAGTGTAACCAGACAAATATTGGCGCAGATTCTCTATGTACTGTAAGATGTAGGTGAAAAACCTCATGAATGTGGAGTTAAACTTACATTTATACTCTGTATTAAACAAATAAATGTCATAGTAGCATGATTAATGGCACCTGAAGCTTAACCTGCATGTTTCCACATGGGAAAAGGGGTTTTGAAATTTCCATTCCCCTCTTAGAGACAATCCAACTCTTTGTGATTTGGTTGATCACAGGGTAACCCAGTCTCTCTGCCATCAACCTTCAATCTCTCTTTTTCCTCTTCCAAAGGTTGCCCTTTCCTGGAATGAATAGCTGGCCCCTGGCAATCACTGATCAAACTACTATCATGTGGGCCATCTACCTATCACCAGTGATTACAGCTGCTATCACCATGTTCAGACCAGGAGCAAAATACCTTAGAGCCTTGCAGTTAGGAACAACTGATTCCAGGGGCCATTCCACCACCTCCTAATGACAGATAACAATTTCACCTGGGTACCAGGGTAGCTGAGTTCAATAGCAACTTAGCATTCCATCAAAGTGTAAGTTGCAGCAAGCAATGGAAACTTGGCATCTTCACTAGAAAGAAAAAGCATGATAAATCTTTGCCTTCTTCTTGAAAAGGCATGTAGCTCTTCACGCTATTTTTGAGACACTGATGAAGTCTGATAGTGTGATTCTTTACCTGGAAAGAGACTATGCCAACTCCCGAGGGAAAAACAACGCCAACATATGGGAAAAGGTAACTTGTTATACCACACAGAAAGCAGAAGGCTGGTCTTAGCACGTTCTGCTTCAAAAAACTGTGCCTCAAATTCCTGGAGAAAGGAAATGCTCACTCAAATGACAGTCAACTTGCCTGGTTTTTATTCATGCTCTCATACACAAACAAATGCCGAGTTGATTATTTGGGTTGTATTTTAAAAACATTTAATGTATTTAAAAATTAAGCAACTAGTAGTAACACAGTTGTGTGCAGAAGCCTTCACAAATGCTATCAGAGACTGAGATATCTATCAGTGGGGCACTTGGTACCCAGAAGACAGACTTCACCAAGCCAGGCAGGCAGTTACATTACAACATACAGGTAGTATCTCAGATTACCAAAAAATTATTTTTGGTTCATAGAAGATAAAACTAAGAGAGAAACTGACTTCATAGATTCACCAGGAGAAAGCCAACACTGATATTCTTTCATAATTTTGACTTCTGTCTTGTATTTACAGCAACAGAGTTTTGAATCTGAATGAAAATGGGAGGATTACATAAATGTTTTCTTCTAAAAAGCATGTACTTATCAAGATTTCACATTTTGTTCTACCTGTAACAGTTAATCTATCAGGTACAGATGCACAGTGTCCTCAGATTTTTCCTAGGATTTTTAAGACATCTAACAGAAATGAAGCAACTTTTTGTGACTATGCAATGATTGCATAGAACAAAGTGTAACAGGAATCTCTGATATGGGTAGCCTTATTGACCTTCTCTCTGAGACATCTGGGGATGAAAAGCGTGAGCTAATTTATAAGCTCTGACCTCAGCCTCATGCTAGCTCTCATAAGGAATCATTAGAATTGACTGCATAGCATGCATCTTTAGAAAAAGAAAGGGAGATTCTAATTTAGGCAGTGGGGTTTATGCTGGTATGTTTCTTGGGATAAATACACCATAAATACTCAGCACAGGTTGAGAAAAAAATGAAAGAAACCTTATGCAGCCCTCAGACAAAGGTTTATATAAAAACTAACTGATTTCTTGGATCTTGTTTCCTGAGGCAGGAATGACACATCCATTCCTGAGGCATCATATACTTCAATGCTGTAGACACTGAAATTTTGCTAAAACCCTTCAAGGGGAAAACATGGTGACTCTTCAGTGGAACAAGCTAGTCATCAAGAAACTTCACAGCAAATTGCCCATCTGGAGTTTCATCACCTTCTGCTCTCTGACTTCTAGTATTCAGCGTGAGTCATAAGGAGTTATTAAGGAACTGCAATTGGTGGTTGTGGTGGTGCATCCCTCCCTCCCCTAGGCTGCCCTATCATCCATGTGTGGTTCCCAACACACACTGGCATATTTTTGTTCTGCACATCAGCTATCTTGGGAAGGTGCTGTGGCTAGAACAGCCAATTAAAATACTTCCCTTCTCCTGAACACGTAAATAGCACAGCACTTCCAAGTGGCAAGAGTAAATGCAACTTTAAAAGGCCCTCACATTCGTATTCTAACTTATCATGAGACACTATTTGGGATTTTACTGATTACAGCCACAATGTATTAAGGAAATAGATCTGAAGTTGCTACAACAACTGAAGACACAATAATGGCATCAGAAAATGGCATAATCTGAATAAAGTATATATTTTAAAACTACAGTAAAAAAGCATAAGTAAAACCAAAAAGTAGTCTTTAAATTAAATTTTTTAATTATAGAGCAAGAACTTCAAATCATTTTTGTCTGGCTTTCAAATACACCTTTCTATTCTCATTACTCACACTTATTTTAGAAAACTGAAGTGTATTTCCTTTTAATAGGTAAAAACACATTGCCAAAAGTTCTTTCAGTGTAATTAAAAGACAATATATTATATATCATCAAACAGTATTTTGTGACTTTTTGTAACCTTCTCACGATACTGCAATACATAAAAAACTGGTTATTATGTGCTCTGTATTTTTGCTTTAGAACCTTATTACAAACATAATACAGGAAGAAACATCAATTAGTCAACCTGAAAAATAATATTTGAATTTGTTTTAGTTTCAAAATAGTAATGGAATTATAAACTAACCTATGAAACTTTTGATTCTTGAAGTACTTTAATGATCAAATTAGATGGAAATTACAGTATCTCAAGATACAAATCAAATATATGCTTTATCTTTTTTCCCATTTAAAAGAATAAAATCAAGACTTCTACTTGAATACTTTTAAGCTACAATTCATGTTCATTAAAAATAAACTCTTGTTTGCAGTTTTACACTAATTTGGATTATCAAGAATATTAAGACTTTTTTATTTCTTACAGTGTTGACTTCCTAATTTCCCAGGCAGTGTAAATGGCTATTTTCACTTTTGCCTTTACGCAGCTTAATTTTTGATTCTTCTCCCCAGATAATAACTTCTTGGTCTACTGAGTCTGAAAACCTACAGTCTTTCAATGGCAAGCTTGTTACTACACAAAAAAAATATCTAACACATCACAATCTCAGCATGTTCTTCTGCTTGGGATTTTAGAAAATTCTAACATTATGACTTGTTCAAACACTTTCTGTAAAATAATTGTATCTAACAGCTTAATCAACATCAGAATGTATTTCTTATTGAAAGTTGTCTTATTGAAAGTTTCTCCTAGAAAAATAACATACCTTTATATTGAGGCTGTTTCTTCTAGATACTGAGGATACATCAAATTAGTTCCAAAAGAATATTTTACATGGATGATGATTAAAAAAGTACATGTGTAAAATACACCACATAACACCACAATTGTTCAAAAATTTCAAAATTACCTATGGGTATAGAAAGCAGACTTGGTACAACACTCAGAGATCTGGTAAGATCCCAGAGGAGAAAAACATGACAAAACATTTCAGAAGCAAGAAACTGAACATGTATTCTGCTGTAGTTCAAATACAGCAATCACATTAACGGGAAAATATGACATGCCCTAGTGAAAAGCAAAAAAGATAAAAAACTTGGACATAACCTGTGATACAACCATTTCAACGTTCTTTTGTATTCTATTTCATTAAATCTGTCAAGAAATTCAGATAGGTCAACAAACAGAAGCCCCAAAACAAAACATACCCTTCAAATTACAGCACTGATGTTTCCTCAAAATAGTTTGGAAAAATCACCACATCATACTTGAATATTTAACTAAACAACTTTTTTGTGTGTGTGTGTTAAGTTCTGAGTAGATGAAGTATGGCCTGACATGTAAAACTTTGTGTCTTATAGGCAACAGCTGAACATGTAGTTATTTGACCTGAATACACACATATTTGATTGAACCTACATGTTAAAGATACACACATTTAAATTAAATTAAATAGAAATAAAGCTACTGCAAACAGTTGGGGGGTGCTTTATAAATAGAGCAACCATTACTGATGCCATAAAAATATAATTAAGGAGTTCAATCTCACTTTTTATCAGAACAGAAAGACAACAAGAACATTTTTATAACAACAGGTAACAGGAATTCAAAGACTGACATATATTTAACACACTGCACTATTACAAGATGTGATCAATTTACAGGTAGTGAAAGACACAATGATATGAAATTATGGTATTTTATTGGCTTGTCAAAGTAAGTTCACCTAATACATTTTTTATAGATTGTCCAAACTGTTATGGTAGCATTTGGGAATAAAAACAACACTTTTCTGTTACTTACAAGAAACATGAAAGAGGTTCAGCATGAAGAATTAGAGGGAAGAGGGGGAGAAAAGACTCACAGCTTGCTGATGGATCACAGCAAGTAATTTTTAAACCACAGAATCAGAATGGGTCAGGCTGGAAGGGACCACAGTGGGTCCTCTGGTCCAACCTCCCTGCTCAAGCCAGGTCATCCCAGAGTGTGTGGCACAGGATTGTGCCCAGATGGTTCTTGAATATCTCCAGTGAGGGAGACTCTACAACCTCTCTGAGCAACCTGTGCCAGTGCTCGGTCACCTGCACACTGAAGTTCTTCCTCATATTCAGGTGGAACTTCCTGTGCATCATTTTGAGCCTGTTGCCTCTTGCCCTGCTACTCAGCTTCCATGATGTGATGCTACGGTAGAAAGCAACTTTGTGCTATAATTTAGAATATTACTTTTTTCCATGTGTGAAAGAAGTATTTTAGGAAAGAATGTTAAAGTTCTATACTTTGATATCAACTGAATGACTCTTCCTGTTTTTAAACTGTGCCTAAAATATAAAAAAATACTGAGGAATACAGAGAGCTATGAATGGCAATGAAAGATATTTCAAGTGTATTTGTTAAAAACTCTGGTCTTGGGTTTGTGCAATGGTGTGGCAGCCCAACTATGCTCACACACTAATAAAGTCAGTAATAACAATGAAATAGCTGTGTTAAAAAAACTCTCAGGAAAAAAAAATCAGGATTTCTTTCCTGTTTGGTGGACATGCCTGACCAGGGAGACCTACTCTGCTTACATCAAAGGAAAACCAAAGCTATCATAAGAAAGCTATGACTTTACCCTTTACTTGATTGAATATCAGACAGTTCCCTGAAATTTTATATTGTTGTTCTTGTCTTTCCAGCTAAGGAATAAAGTAACAGTGAAAATATGTATGCAAGGAGACAAGTTTCTTCCAATATTAAGAAGTAATCTGCTTAGTAACCCTGCTGTGACTTGCTGCCTCCAGAGACTACGGGGGGAATGGCCCTCTTCAAAATGAAAGCAGTTTGGCTCTATGCTGCCTACAACTCTGCTCCAGGCCAGGACACGTGCTTATCCAACACACTCCTTGCAGCTGCAAAAATATAGCTAGTCATGGAAGGTTGCTATTAAAATTAGGAGGATATAGCATGTCCATACCAAAACAATACACGCTCCAATGTGGGCTCTTCCAATCTATTGCTTTTTTTTTGATGGAAGTAAGTCAACCAGTTAATCTCAAGGCTGATTAAAAGACAATACCATGTTCTGCAAGTTCAGTCACATAGATGCCTGTGGAACTGAACAGCTATATTTATTTCTAATCAATGGATCATTTCTTAACTTCAGAACAGATTTAATTTGTTTGAACAAAAGAAAAACAGAGCAAATGGAAGCCAGCTTCAAAAGATTGGGGATGCACATTCCTAGGGAAGTGGGACAATGAAATGGGCTGTGACACATGAAATACACAGCACCAGCATTCTCTGTGCACCCTATGATGTTGCATTCATACTCAATACTTCCAACCACCCACAAACTCTTGCTCTGGAGATCAGATGGTGAAAATCTCGCACAACATGGACCTACACTATAATCTGTAATCCTTCGCCCCATCACGTAATGATGGCAAAGTCCTTCAGAGGATACTCCAAGACCCTACACATTTGTGCCCTAAAAAGAAGAGAGATTACCACAACCGACAAAGTAGGAAGGACATTGAGCTCTCTGAAGAACACAAAACAGAATGACCAAAATTGGAAGGAAGACAAGAAGCCAGAGAGAATGATGGAGAAGAAGAAAATACTAAAACCTTTACATAAACTTTCAGGGTTTTCTTTTGAAATAGACATGAACAAAATACTTAGCTGCTCAGTCTACTAATAACTTATAAAATATTTCAAATAAAGATATTAATAATAATAATTAATAATAATTATTAACTGGAAAAAGATGGCTGAATTCAAAAGAGCTCAGAAAAGATGATTCTTTTATCTGTTGGGTAATTGATTCCAACTTTGTAAACTATTTGCAAGTTTTTAGCTATTAAAATAGATGCCAATGAAGTAATGTTCTTCATGGTGATAATTAATTGTCAACTTAGCAGGGACAGCTGGGTAAAGGGATTGATAAACTTTGTATGAAGGCTGCTGTTTAAAGAGCCACTTGGAAATGTACCGGTCATTTTCATATGGCAAAATTCCATAAGTTTTATAGTTTTTGAAAAACCAGGCTTAGGAATTGGCTTTCTCAGGAAAAAAAAAATATTTTTAGTGCTTTTGCCTACAGTCAAAATAGAAAAAGCAATCCCCACAAGAACTATTTGAAACAAAATTGTTTTCAACTAACTGTCCACAGGTTTTCTTGGCACTTGTCTGCTGTTCCCAAGGATCTTGATCTTGCTCCCATTGAAATGTATGTTTTTCTTCACTGCTGCCTGGGAGAGATCCAGCTGGTAGACAAAGGCAGTGGAAAGGATGAAGACTGCCTTTCACAGGTTAGGATACTCAAGACCCATATTGCCATGAAAATGTCTCATAGCAGCCTCAGTCTGCCCTGGCTGTGAGCTTCCAGGACTCCCATTAAAACAGAGATGGTCCCTAGACAGCTTTCTTCAGGAACAGACATTCTGCAACTGCTCCTATCTTGCTTTTCAGGACAGCAGCTGCAGCAAGCACAGCTCTGACCTCTGCCTGGGAACAATGCACTTCTTTGCAACATAGACCTGGCCACTGGTCAAGCTTTCACCACATTCAACAGAATCAGGTTTATTTAACAGACTGGATGACATGACTCGCCTCACACAACACCCCCAGCAGTGCTTCCTCTCCAGGCCCCCAACTAATCTGCCCATCAAACTGCTCAACAGCTTATCTCAACATGTCTCTGAGCATACTAAATAACTATCTAAAATAAAATCTAGTACAAATAAATCCCTTCTAGCAGAACCTCAGAAATATGCTTTTATTTTAGTTTCATGTCTGGCACAGCGAAAAAAAATAGCAACTCTGCCTTTAGACATTTCATAGCCTTTTTTATTGCTCAGTAAAACAATATAAAAGCTTTTTAATGTCAAATCCTGGATGTTCATCAACTTTTACCATGTTAATGGTTCCTGTATGATTTTTAGTTTCAGTCTCACTTTAT
Source organism: Alaudala cheleensis (assembly GCA_013398995.1). Classification (NCBI taxonomy): domain Eukaryota; kingdom Metazoa; phylum Chordata; class Aves; order Passeriformes; family Alaudidae; genus Alaudala; species Alaudala cheleensis. The sequence continues at coordinate 224,988 of VWYE01004441.1, forward strand.
TTCAAGGAGGTCAAGAATTTGTAATTAAGTGAGCCCTTTGTAAACCAACACCATTTGGGCAGATCACAATCTCTACAGTTACAAGCAATGTCACTTACAATCAAGCTGAAAGACAGAAGCTAGTGGGTATCATAATTTCCAAAAGCTTAGCTCCCTTAGCTTTAAGAGGCTCTGTCCACATACCGAAAAGAAACCATTTCAGGAACATGTAGTCTTTTTCCATCAAGCATTAAACATCTGTGCTAAGACATTATTAGTAACAAATCACGTGCTGTAATCCATAATGTTCTGTGAATATCTGCATCAAGTAATAATGTACTGAGTGTCTAACATAATGTAGTACAAAATATGTAAGAAGGATATTCTACAATACAGATATAAAAATATATATATATTTCAGTGGTGCATAGATCAGTTGTTTTTTATTAAAGTTATCTCCATGATTACATAAAACCCAAAATACTGTGTCAGTACATTCTGAAACATTTGAAGCTCAAGCCTACCCCTATCCAATAAAGATGAACTGCAAAGTGCTACAAAATAAATTACAAAAAAATTATGTAAAATCCCCAATCAATAACTGTGCATATTTATGCATATAAATATTATGAATCAGAAAGAACTATCTTTCAAAATTAAATATTTCAAAAGTCAACTGCCAAATTCCAGCTTTGCAAGTTTGCATTTTCCCTGCCAAAATAAAATGGTTCAGATTCTCACCTCATTAATTTGGCAAAAAATAGTGAACACAAAACTGAAATATGCTGACTTTGTCCCAGCAAAGCCCATATTCAAGCTGGAATATGGGCTACTGGGTCAAGCACTGCTCATGATCCAACATGTGTTTGATGTAAGTCCACTGACTTTAGTTCAAATATTGCTGCTAGGTGATTGTCTACTGACTTAGAATCAACTCTATGACATTAGATATTATTTCAAAAGGAGGACAGATTCATGGATAAGCAAGAAGTCCGAGAAGAAAATAATTAAAAGGAAGCTAAAAGTGAATCAGCAAGCAGAAAAGAAAGTTAAGATCTCTGTAAAATAAGACCATGTCCACACAAACTTAGGGAAGAAAAAAGGCAGACATTCCTAATACTCCTTCTCAGGAACAGCAGACCACTTGATGACATCTAACTTCAAACAGGAACTATGATGGATATCCTTAATTGCTGCCATCCCTCCTCAAATCACCACAGTGTGTGCAGGGTGACAAAGACAACACGATTCCTAGGTCATCGCTAGACTTCCAGCTCTGTCCTCTTCTTTAATGTGGGGAGCAGAATACATCTTTGGGACAGATTTTTAGCAACTGCATCTCCCCTTCCCTAACTAGTGGAAATAGAAAGGAAGTATCTCCTTGCACAGACCTAGAAGAATGCAAATATGGACACGTTTCTTGACTAATACGGGTATTTCTGAAACTTGAGCACAGCAGGAATAAAGAACTTGGATGCAAGAGACTCAAGAGAACACAAGAAAAAAATTGAAATATTAAGAGCCTTAGAAGGCAAGTAAAAGAGTCTAAAAAGCAAGTAAATACAGAATGTAAGATTCAAGACAGTACTGTAGAAAGGGAGGGATGTTGTATGGTCTTACAAGACTGCAGTAGAAGAAAAGTCAATAGTGTTACAATGGAAGAGTGAAAATGGCTGAAATTAAAAACAGGTAACAATGAAAAGCAAATACTTTTAGAACAAAATAATACCATCTCTTCTTTCTTACTAAACATAATTGTAAGGAATTAAATTCAAATGATAGCTCTAAAATTTAACCAGAATACACAGAAACATAAGCATTTACCTCGCCTTTACATCCGTCTTTCACTTCTAGTCTTTGTAGCTAGTTAAAAAAAACCCCAAAACTTCATACTGCTAACAATTCCTTAAACTGAAAAGATCAAAGCAGACCTGATGGTCTACTGATGGATTTGATACATAGGTCAAATGAAAATTAATTTCTAGTACTATATCTAATGCAGCCCTACTAACTGTATATCTAAGTGATGGCACTGGTTCACTACCCAAACACACCAAACAGTATTGCCACCTTCCTGTATATAGCTTAGACTCCCCATCTTCCTGGTAAAGTCAGTGGAACTACATACATAGTAACATTTGCAGGGCCAGCTCTGCAATTTACTGCTTCAGGAGTTAAGACCATATCCTGCAAATATACAAGAACTTAACTTTAAGGATGTGATCATTCCCACTGAAATCAGTGAGCTTGCACACACACTCAAACTAAGCATTTTGTAGAAATTTTGCAGAGGTGTTAATTCAATGAAGAAAAGCAGCTTTGCAGTTCACCTTTGATAAATATTATTTATAAAAACAACATCTTTCCAGTTAAGTTTGAACAGGAAAAAAAATTGACAGAGGAAACAATGTAATTTCATTTCAATGTCATTTTGGAAGACACAGGGAGGACAAGGCAATAAGAATGAATGTGGTAGCTTATTTCTGGACTTTCTTGAGTTTTTTTTAGCTGCCTCAGGGCTTCGCTTTTCCCTGCTCTTGGAAAAACAGCTACTGATTTGAATGTACTTCTATAGTTCTCCAAACATAACCAATGTTTAAAAGAGAAATCCAAGGGAGGTGGCACTTCACAGGGCAAGAACACTGTCCACTCCCTACAGTGCAGCACACAGATTCCACAAGCTCAACAGCCCCTCTCTCATCTTTTCTTTATTTCATTTACCCATCCAGTGGGATCTTATGAAATAAAACAAAACCTAAAAGAAACAAAATAAAATGTGAGAAATCATGCTTAAAAAAAAAAAAAGTCAAAGAAAAATCAATACAAAAGATCAAACACAAATGAATACTTGACAATCAAACACATGCACATAAAAAGCATTTAAAACATACATAAATTATATTAAAACTGTACATGAATTTATGAAAATGACAAGATTACCGCTATCTTTTGGCTAAAGATTTTATTTGTTAAATACAAATGTATAACATATGCTATCTATTTGTCATTAACATATCAACATACTCATGTTGAGCTGTAATGCAGTAAGTCTAGAATTCTGCAACCAGGGACTACACTATGCATGGGTTACAAAAACCTCAGGCAGGTGCTCTGCCTCGTGCCAAGGCTTATGGTGAACAGCCCAACGTGCACAATCAAGTTCCCTGTCTTTAGTTTGCTGCACCAACTGAATGAAGGGTACCCCACTATGCCACAGACTTTCTCTAAGTGCACCACCAGGATCCTCTCTAACTTTCATTTCACACCTCAGTGCTGTGCACATCATCCTTTCTGCCTGCTCTGAACAGGCTGCTGCCCTTAATGGCATTAACTGCCTCTGTAATGGCAGAAAAAAGTGGAGCTGGGGGAAATAATAGTCAATTATCTTGAAATTCATTGTATTTAAATACCAAGAGGAACAACTAAATATGACGGCACACTGAAATACATAAAAATCCCTGGGATGAAAATCTCTGCTCTGAGATGAAGGAAAAACTTATCCCCCAAAGCTTATCTGACCTGATAAGGGTAAGAATTTTTTAAAATTGCTACATAGGGTCCTGTGTGGAATTCAACTAGCTGACTTTATGGCACAAATACTTCCTAGAACAGCATTGCCTTACCCAGTCTGTTGTTATCTGATGCAGTTGAGTTATTATGTACATCACTGTTGACAGCCACCATTACTTGTTCTAATGACATTTGAAAAAAACACATGTGAGAGTTGTACTTATCAGTCAGCAAATGTAAACTTTAGTAGTTTTTGTAGTAGCTTTTGTCTGGTTTTGTGGGCTTTTAAATCTTGTTTTAATACGTTTTCAATGTTTATGAAGACTGAAAGCTTATCCATATTCCACAGAAATCTAAACAATTAGAGCCAAATCTTGACTTGCTTTCAATGAATGGGATTTAATGCTATCAGTTTCAAGAAAAGTTGAATTTCACTGTTAGCAACAAGGACTAATTCATTTACATGGTGTTTTCTTGTTTGTTTCTACCCTGGAAGTAGGTAATCACACATACAGAGGCTGAACTTGCTAGCTTTGTGCAATCCCACATTTCCAAAAGTGTGTGGCAAAAGTCTTTTCTTTGAAACAGTTATTAAGGTCTCATGTAAGGTGTCAAAAAACCCCAAAGGGATCTGTTAATTCACTGACAAAAATAGAGTATCAGTTGAAGAGAGCCTCATTACAGAACAGTAAGCAATTACCTGAAGGATGTTTAGAAATTATAGGTTAGAAAAGGAAAAATATCATTGGGGTTTTTGGTAGTCTATAATTAAGTCTACTGAATTTACTTTCCTCTTGAATTTCCTAAGTCATTCAGACCCCTTCTGGAATTTTGCCTTCTTAAATATGGGAGATTGCATAAGTTCTTGACAACTTAGGACAAAGAAAATGTATCTGTATTTACATAAAAACACGTTTATACCACACTTTTAACACCAGAGCAAATAATTGCAAGGGAAGGGTTTTTTTTGACTTTTAGATTATTCCTTACCTGGTCTGCTGCAGTCACAGTGAAATCATATTGCTGTGTTTTAAGTCACCTCTGAATTTTAATTAGAGAAGTTGTCAACTAATGAACCAATATTTAGTGTACAGTACACAGGCAAAACACAGGTACAAAACAGATCGGTTTGCAACTCCTGCAAACTTCACCTCCTAAGTCATGAGGGGGGGTCAGGGGGAAGATGGCACAACAATTTTAAGGAAAGTAAGCTGGTGTGTTCTTGTAAACCACCAGAGGTGTTTAGAGGGATGGTTTAGTGGTGGGCTTGGTAGTGTTAGGTTAATGATTGGACTTGATAATCTTAATGGTATTTTTCAACTGAAATGATTCTATTATTTTATATTAGTTGGATTTGTGTGTATTTTAATAACCCTGGTAGTCAACAGTGGCTAAAAGAATCTAAAAGAACCATTATGGGAGAAACCTCAGATCTATGACTGAGCTGTCTACAGGAGCCAAGAAATGCACAAGGGAGTCCTGCAAGTCCTACTGAAGGCAGAATAATTAATCACAATAAAAACATCTTTTAAAGAAAAAAAATATTAACAGAAAAGAGTCCAAAAAAAAAAAAAAGGAAAAAAATTATTGAAAGAAAAAGGTGAAAAAAAGAAAAAAAGATAAGAGTCTATTAACTTTAATCACTAAAACATGGAAAGAAATCACGTGCAGTACATAGAAATGAAAATGATATATGAATACAAAATAATTGTTGGGAGTGGGGCAGGGGGGACAATGGAGCCAGGAAACAGGACAAATAAAAAGATGCAGAAACTGAATTGAAGTGCTTTAAAAAAACAGAACTCCATTTGTACACTGGGTCTCTGACTATTTGGAGACTCTGAGCTAGCAAAGGCAAAATATTATGGGCAATAGATATTTAGAAGATGATTTCTCGTGTCCTAACTGCCAGCTTCCCATTTGGCTTCTTAGAGTTCAAATGGAGTCAGTTAGGTAGGATGAGGCAAAGCTTGATTTTGGCCTGAGTTGCTGCTGAAGCACTGGATTCTTAGTTTAGTATTAGTTTTAAAAGTACACTGCTGTTATATAAGCTGCCACTCAGACTTGCAGAGGAAAGTACACTAAAGAATAAAAACAAAAAAATGTCAAAATGAAAGTGGAAGACAGAAAAAAACTATTCATCTTCCCTGTACAAGGAATGACAGAACTTCATTCATCCTTTAAAGGAACATTATGTATCTGTCTCTCTGAAATGCAAATTTGTCCAAGACAGTAAAGAAAATAATAAGTAGTTTAAAAATGTTACCAGGTGATAACTTCATTTCCAATAGCAACTCTTCATTCAAAAAGCTTTGAAATCAGCACTGTATTAATTATTAGTCTTCAAACAAACATCATAAAGAATCTGGAGTACACTATTTTGGGAGCATCAAATTTAAGCCTAACTGCTTAATAGAAAGAGTAGTTTGAATTATATTATTAATAAGGATCCGGTTGAGCCACCAGTGAGAATTTTTTTTTTTAATCCTACTTTCTAGAAGTACCACAGTTGACTATCTCATGAGCTTTGCAGATCTGTATCTCAGATCCTGGATGATCTGTACTGCTCTGTCAGTTTACTCTGATTGGGATAAAATGTCACCAACTAACTGTTCCGAGCTTTTTGATTAATTAGAGAGGAAAGCATGAAAGGAAAAGTACAACAGCAAACCCCCCACCTTTATACCTACTGTACTGACTTTGAAAAAAAGCCTTTAAACATGATCCTTTTTAAATGTCAAAAAGCCATTTTTTTTCCACCTTCAGCCAGCACACAACAAAAAACAGTCAACAGCATCATAATATCTAATTGCCATATTTGAGAAAATCACTGTTCTTTGGATAGTCACACATTCATGGACTAAATTTCTACGTGTCCCAACAATCTCAATTACACTTCTCACTGGTTATGTTCCCTACAAGCCATCACCTAAGTCATTCAGGAAGAAAAATCTTACATTATGGTGATCTTCTGAAGTTTTTTCACAAAGCAAGATGCTAAATTTTGGTTGCCTAAAATCCTTCTTGCTCCAACAGGATTTGAATATTATATTTCAATGAGATGCATAAATTTGGAGACCATGTATCTAAACCAAATCATTCAAGACAAGCAAAAGAAGCACTGAACAACTGAAACTTCCTATGATGTTAAGTCTCATTCCATCTTATCTCTTCATCAAGTGTATAAAGTTTATTCTAATATTGCATAAGATTTGCATAAAGTCTATTCAGAATATTGTTTGTGGTCTTGATCCAAACAAAACATTTTGAATCAAAAATCTACGTACACATAACCTTTTCCAGTGTGGAATAAACTGAGCATACACGGCATGTATCTCTTTATTCTTTTTACATGAGCTGTGATTTATATGGAAAAAGTTCAAACTGATGACTGGAAGGGAAGAAGGCAAAGGTAAGATGCAGTTGCATTACCTAAAAAAGTAGTCTTATAAAATTTGTCAGTTTCTTGTTTCAAGAAGGAAAGAAAATGAAACAATTTATTCCTAGCTTTATTTGCTTCTTGGATCTGAGGCATTGCTTTAAAGAGCAATGCTGGCTGATGCTGTGGCAAAATCAGGACAAAATGTCACATGATTTTTATTGGAAAGCAAGAAGAGGTTCCTGGATAGCTTCTGCAGAATTTTTGTTGCACATGGAAGAATAATGTCTTGTCTTATAGAGCAATTTGTACAAGGAGCAGAAGACAAAGTTCTCTGAAGAAATATATACATTTTCTTAGGATTTTGCAGATTTTACATGCACCAGAGTCAATACTGCCTTTTTTGTTTCAGAGCACAAGAACATAAACATTCACTACAATTTTTTTCTTTCATCTAAAAATTGTTTTTACCTCGTGAAGTACTAAGACCATACTTTTAATTCATATAATTAAGAGTTCTAATGACAAACATAAATATTACTTTTTTACCTAAGGATAAAAGCACATATAGAAGACAAACAAATCAACTTATTAGAGGCCAGGGATTCACACAACATTCTGTATCTGAATTCAACATTAGTCTCCATTTTCTGATCCAATTTTCCTGTAACCAAATTTACTAAGTAAATGGGAAAACTAGGACCAGAAGAGGCTAAATAGTCTGACCCATGAAGTTATACATCAAGATAAAGAGTTTTGACCCTCTTACATACTCTAATTACAACAGGAAGGCAGCACACAATCATATTAAATTCAGGACTGTTTGCAGTAACACAAAACTAAAAAGTTCCTTCAAAATATCCAGTATCTTATAAAGATTTCTTTTCCACTATCACCATCTCTTCCTCTAATGTCTAAATTTATGCTCCATAGATAAGGATACATAACTTGGAATTTTACGGATGCTTCCACCTGTATTAGATTTCCGAATAAGCATAATAAAATTGGAGTCATCAACGTCAGTATTGCAGCCAGTATTCAAACTATTTAATTGTTTGTTTAATTAATTTGCAAGTTCATGAAATGAGAATGGAGGTCAAACTGAATTATACATACTTAAGTATAGAACCTCATAAAGGTGTTCTCAGTGTAAAAGAAGTTAGAACTAAGAGATGGTAAAACTGACCTTTTTACGCAACATTTTAGAGACCAAAAATATTTTGGGCTAACAGTCCTCTACATTGCTAACAAGGATCATTTAATGTCTTAATCTGTTCTTCTTTAGTTTGATCTGGATTTTGATTTTATTTCCCAGTATGATGCATTGGAAGACATGCTCATTTTCCAAGCAGGCAGCAGAAAACAAAACAATTGTATCTTTCTCAGTGAGAGTCATTACCCTCATGATTTCCAGTGCAGTATCCAACAGAAGTTTCCTTTTACAGTACTGCTGCTCATGCTGTTGTTTTGCTTTCTATTGATTAATCAAGGACATTAAGAGCTGAAGCTCAAACCATCATTGCTTGGAGACAGCCAGTGCATATATTTTGCAGAGCTTCTAATTCAGGGACAGTTAAAGCAAAAAAAAGAGAGAGTGTGAATAAGCAACTGTCCAGAAACTGAAACAGAACCCGCCATTAACAGCAGCTCCCCACAGAACCACAGAAAATGGGCATTAGTAGAAACTCAGTTCATAGGGAAGAGTGCAGCAATTACTCTTTGCATACACATTTTAAAACATGGATATCTGTGGGTTATTTTACACTTCATTTGCATGAAACTCTGTATGCTTGAGAGATTAATCAATAAATCAAGGGATGCTTTCTCAAAGCTTCCAGCAAGTACTTGAAAAGTCAAAGCTCTTAGGAAAGAAGGCCCTTTTCCTTATGATATCCCTAGAATTTGTGTTTAAATGCACTCATTGGTATGCATGTAAAATACAGAAATGTTACTACACAGCTACAATTTTGACAAGCAGCAGTTTACAGCCACAAGAAAAAAAGATAAGAGCACTTGAAGGACACAGCATAATTATGACTTGTCCCTTTGCAAAAGAATCACTGTCAATTTTGAAATCATTCTGTCTCTACTCAAATATTGAAGACAACACTACCATCCGCTTAGCTTGAGTAATTCCAAATATTCCATATTTTCTATACATGATGTTTTAGTAAGACCTGGAAAGAGAGGTTTTTATACACAGATTAGGAAAATAACATTGCTTGGTACAGTACAATAGGAGTTATGGAACTGTATCAAATATGTTCATTTATAATGGGATTATTTTGCTTACTGTTCCCTTACAACAATATTAACACCTTTGATCAATTACCATCCTCATAGCTGTCCTTGAGCAATTCTCCAGCTTCCCTGCTATGACATTTTACTTTGTTGTCTATGAAATCTGAATGCTTCTTGAAAAATTCATCTCATAATCATTCAGTGTCTCTGGTAAAATGACTGTGGGGTTTTTTTACTTCATTAATTTCATCCAGCTTCCTTTACACTCAGTACTAATAAAGTACTTCCACGTGGCAATCAACAATCTTCCTTAAAAAAACTCATCTGTGCATGGTCAACGATCAAGATAATGGACTGACAGCAAACAATCAAGAGCCAAATTCTGGCTAGTCCCATTAATGTTATGCTCCATGAAGACAAACTACATAATTTCTGTGCATGTCTTCTTCCTCCATCATCTGCAGACTCGTAGGCTCAGGACCAGAGATCACTGCCCCATTTTGATGCAATCTTGGCTCTAGTGTTTCACCCCACAAATTCTCTCGTGATAGAAAACTTCAGATGTAGGTCCCATAGGTGATCAGGCCCACACAGCATGTGTTTATGAGATGTTGGTTCTGACTGACAAACCTCATCTATATTTATGACAAGGCAACACACTTCGTGGATGAGGAAAAAACTATGGATGTTGCCTGCCTGTACTTTAGTCAAGCCTTTAAAAGTGTTTCCCACAGCACTCTCTTGGAGAAACTACCTGCTCATGGCTTGAATGAGAGCACTGTTCTCAGGGTTAAAAACCATCGGGCTAGCTGAGCCCAAAAAGTGTTGGGGAATGGAGTTACATTCATTTGGTGACCAGTCACCAGTGGTTTTCACCAGGAAAAAAGATAAAATAGTGAAAAAATGACACTAGTTATCTCTTCCCACAAATCCAGTGTCACAGAACAGGGAAGAGACAACCTTCCAGTTGCCATCCACTGAACCTTAACTAAAGCAGTCCTTCTTTGCAGTAACACATGGCCTTTGAGGGAGGTGAAGGATGAGCACAGGATGTTTCCTCATGAACCTCGTGGCCTGGTTTTACATTTCTGAAAAGTCACCTCTAAGTTTTGCATACATTTGTAGGCAGTTTGAAGAATATGCATTCAGGTCCTGAACCTATTTCTAGGCTCCATTAACTTTTCTTTCTCCCTAGATATTAGAGTATGTTGGAATCCCTCCACAGTGCAGAAGATGGAGAATATTTGTAAGGAAAAATACTGCACAAAGTAGTACTAAATGAAGCTATTTGAATCTTCTAAATCATGGCTACTTGAAGCCATTGTGAAAACAATGTGCGTGTGCTACAGTCAAGTTTTGGTTTGCTTTACTCTGCTCTTGGTTTTACATGAACACAAAATGGATCTCCATTCAAGGGAGCACTCTTTATAGGATACACCAAGGAAAGGAGAAGGAAAATGGTCTTGGGAAAAAGGGAAGTTTCTGTTCTTCGTATTTATGGATGCTACCTCTCACAGCACCCTTTTGATCCGACAAATCACACACACTTTATGTGCTAATTCTACCCATATTACAGCCAAAAAGCTCCACCTGTAGACCCAGGTACTTTACAGTAAAAGTAAGCAATGTTACTAAGTTATACTATGTAATTATAAATTTAGCTAACATCAAATAAATGAGACATGAATCTGTAATAGATGCCATGTGTAATTGCCATAGCTGCCAGAGCAAGCTATTAGCAAATCAGTGAATAAGACTGTTCTCTTATTTGAAACTCTATTCCTGCAAGTGGAGTGCATGGGTTTTCATCCACATCTGCCACACAGGATGCCATATATGTTAAACGATTTTCAATTTCTGTCTGAATACTTCTTGTCTGCTACAGCTGACACACCAGGAACAGAAATTTCCAAGACGTTTAAACAGGAATAGAAATATCCTTTCCCTTTCTGTGCAAGTGAAAGAAACTCCTGTCCCATTACTGGGTCAAGTAAAACCACTCTCCAACATATTACTGGCATATAAGTTTATAGAGGCAGAACCAGGAAAGGAGTATTTCCACTGCTCAGTTATCACTGTAGCATTGCTGAGGTAAGCCTTCTGAATTTCCCTCTTTCTACACGAAGAATGGTCTTGTAAATATATTAAAGTTAATAAAATGCTTGAAATGCATTTGAAATAAACAGTACTTCATCTGAAAGAAGAGAGAGTGATGCTTTCCTTGGTGACAATTCCCCTAAAGGCACCATTTAAAAAAAACAGAGTCCTGAGTCTTCACAGTCAAATTGATGTTTCAATCAATAAGCAGCCATACCAATACACCTGACCTTTCTTTGGTCAGGCAAACAGAATACCTATTTTTGAGCTGCAGAAACTAAACAGGTTCCAGTCTGCAACACCTGCAGGTCAGGAATCCATGGAACCTGGCAATGCTTTGGCCATGGTGCTGCCAGTGTTGGCCAAGGTGATTCTGCTTCTGCTGCAGCCACTGCACAAAGAACCAGCAACAGCGCTAACATCCGCCTTCCTATCATAAGATAGGGTTCCCATCTCATCCCCATCTCCCCAGCCTCCTCCCAGAAAATAAACTCAAGACTTATAGGGAGCAAGGCAACTGCAGACTATAGCTGGAATGACACCTCCATACCTGACTAATCGTGTGAATTCAGACACTCAAGAAGATGAGGAACAGACACAAGAAGATCCAAACAGTAACAAGCCAAAAACTCTCTGGTGTAAATGGTATGTGCAAGACTACTTGCTTCCAGGCCCATGTGCTAAGGTAAAGACTTCAAAGACAAAGAGGTTCAGGGCACATATTTTCCAGTAAATAAAAATATGCAGGGGTGTATCGTCTTTTTTTATCCACAATTATTTAATCTATATTAAAGTGAGTTACTATTTGCCCAAGACAAACAGCAGTCTCCTAGAAAATCCAGTTCCAGTACTTTTCAAAGGAGAGCATGGGTCAAAAATATTTTTCAAGTACTTATGGGGCCATCCTCCTTGAGAAATGAGGGAGAAGTGAGCTTTAAACATGTAGACAGAATCTATACCTTTCCCTATGGGCCAGAGAACACACCCAAGTCCCACTGGCTTTGATGGCATACCAGTAACCTCAAAGACTGCTGTGCATTGCCCCAGAACCAAGTGTCAAATTATACAGTATATGCAAACCACACACTGTGACTACTGTCCAGAGAGACCACTTAAGATATAATACAGAACTAAGTTATTTCTGATTATGTGAAGTTAATTGGAAGAGGTGAGTCAGTTATGTGAGATGCATGTTATTATTGCAACCAAATTTCAAATTTTCAAAGTAATTGTACCAGTTTTTGTTAGTGTAGGGCCCAGAAGTCTGGCATTTGGCCAATGGTAATTATTTAGGCGTACTGCCATGAGTTACTATTGATGGAACACATAGCAATTTTTGACATTCTGACTGAAAAATGCATTAAAGGTACTTGAGAGCTTTTGTGATTTTACTCTTGCCTGGACTGGAAAATAAGATGTTGATTGAAAAAATACTAAAAAACTTTTTTAAAAAAACCTCACCCAAACCACATACAAGCCTAAGTCGAAACATAAAATATTCTACATCTCCCTGGATACACAGCTAGGTTTGCTTACGCCAATGGATTTGTAACAGTTGCTTCACAATGTATTCGTAATTAGCAAAGCAGGACAGCAACTAATGTTTTCACATGGTTATTTAGACTATTCCATGTTTTCAAATATTTCAACAGAAAAAATTCCCTTTCAAATTCTGTTCAAAGCCCTGACATTAATTTCCCAGATTCATAAGGGAACATAATTATTCACAATTATGACTGCATGCATATTTTTTCAACCAAAAATGTATGTATTCATGTATACACAAATATACATAACAGGATACATACATCCTGAAAAAATAACTGAAACATATGTAGTATTTTATAGTGACATCTGTTCTAGGAATAAGTAATTCATCAGGTATATTTAATAACAACATTCTTTACAGGTTAGTCTGAATAGCTTTATTATCTCACCTTCATTGTCGCAGTCTTGCAATGAAAGCCATATTTGATCTACCAGACCAACTCCTTTTACTTCACCATGAACTGGAATGGAATGCATTACCATTAATGCAATTCATGTCAAGGGTTTGGTTTGCAATTGCCAATGCTACTCTTTTTGAAATTTATATTTCTTCATCAATTGCTTTATTTTTCATTCTACACTGCAGAAGAGAAAACATCCATTATGATGCTTTTAGATTGTTCTCATTTCACATTTTTCACGTATAACCATCTATAACATGAGAAAGACTGTAATTATTGGTGTTTTTTGGACTGGATTCTACCAGATGTAACTTGTGCATGTCTTTTAGAGCTATAGAAATGGGCATCACTTAAAAATATTTATTGAAAATAGCAATATCACTCTTTACGATAAGCAGCAAGGAGATACTCTTCAGTCACTGGCCAAATTCTTCTTAGTGTATATTCTTGGCCTGCAAAGACAAACTTGGTATACTAACAGCCTGCACAGAAGTCAGAGTCAAGGCTTGGTCATACTGTGTGCAGCATTATTTTTACTTGGTGCTTATGAGTTTTGTCCAGGACTTTTGCTTTTGTTGGGCATCTCACAGAGGCAAACCCCATACTATTTAACATTGAAACAACTTGTTCAGCACCTGGCCCTGCTGCTCATTCCCATACTGAAAGTAACCTACAACCAGCTGGTGTTGCCTAAAGCTTCTGCAAGTTCCCCTCTGCTGTGCCAGAGACCCTGGTGTTCTCTTGCTAAAGGCAGGAGGTACCCATGTAGCTAAACAACAGGCATCCACATCTCCCACTGTTCTACTCCAAAGTACCTCAGCATGTGGCATCACATAAACATGGATGGAAGATTTGCAAATTCAGTGCTGAGTATTCTTTGCAACATGAAGAAAGATTAACTTCACATGAAAAGCCAGAAGACTTGGACATGGGTTATGAATTCAATGTAGGGACAAACATCTTAAAATAAAAAAGATACAAAAGCAAATCCCAGCCAAATGGCATGGCTCAATTTAAATTATCTATTTAAATTATACAGCTTGAAAATTTGTATAACTGCACATTTATATCTATATCTGTACATACAAACTCCCTCCAACATATTTCATATGAGTCACTGAAGAAATTTTTCCTTGGAAATGACATTAACATTAAAAAAAAAACCCAGCAATAGAAATAGATTTTCTATTACTAGTATTTATGAACACCATAAAATCAATAGAATATATAAAGAATTTATTTAGGCCATATTAAATATTATGTCAGTAGAACAGATGAACATTCTTTAACTGATTAGTGATTATGACCAACAGCAAATTTGGATCCATCATGTTCAGCAAGTGTGAATAATTTTATAATATTCTATAATAAAGCTGACCTCCAGAAGCTTGCTCCTGGAATTATTATAATAACTATGAACTCTATCATGACTTTAAACTTTTATCTTGTCCAGATTTTCCTAAAAGGCAGGAGGAGGAAGACATGATGGCCTGAATGTTGTTTATTATTTTTCAGCCACCACAAAAATTATACTAGACTTCTTAGCTCTTGCAAATACATTCAGCTCATTCTACTCAGGTTAACAGATCTTAAATATCATTTTAAAGTCACATAATTTAATTTTCAAAAAGCAGGCACTGTAAAGCAGTCTGATGTCTTTGTGAAAACTGAAACATTTAAGGAAGGATACACAGCCTTGCTTGCTTCTTGACAAAGCATCAAACCTCTATGTTGGCAGCTTATTTAGAAAGAAAATGCTTGGATGAGAGAATACTCTAACAGAATTCTAAACAAAAGATATTAAAATATTTTCTGTATTTCTGACTGTTAATGATATTTTTCAAAACAGGAAAAATACTTTACAGGGACAAATATTTCCACTGCCATTAAAGGAGCATTGTTTCCTTTGCTGCAATTAAATACTGGATCTGGTGCTCCCCTTAGGTTTTACAATATAACTTCAGGAAGTGAGGTTAGTTAATGAGCATGTAATATGTTTACTTAGCCTACACTGAACTTACTTTTAAATAAAGGGGAAAAAATGTATCAAAAGTCTAGTAAAAAGGCACACAAAAAACATTATTTTTTTAAATATACATTTCACTTGAAGGTCTGGAAAACAAACTACCAAAACACATTAAGAAGTACCATTGCCTATGCAATGGAAACTACCTTTCCTTCACAAAGACAGGAAATTTTCTCAAAGTCAACTCTATTTTAGAAATCTTGCAAATTCAAGTAATTGATATATAACACTGCTTTACAGCTTTCCTGTCCATAATGCAACCATAGTTTTACTGGGGATAAGATGGCAGGGGAAAGCCCCTTTCATGCTTGACATGATGCTGTTCACAAAAGCTGCACCCTTGCAGCTGGATCAGGGCAGAGCCCTCTCCAGTAATAATGTGACTTCCTGTCCTACTATGCTAGGAGTTATTGATGACAACCTCGAATAAAATAGTAATTAAATCTTCCAAAACACTCCTCTGACTGGACGAGGGTTGTAAGAAGGACAGACAACAAGCAGCAGTTCTGACCTTGAAAGAAAACTATTGATTGGATTTTGCCTTGTGAAAGGAAGGAGGGGAAACTGAAACCAACCATTCTGAATCATTAATGAGCTCCCACAGCATGGTCCTAACTCCAGTTTTTCACTCCATTTTTCTTTTGGCTTCCTCAAAATTAGACCATTCGCAATCTATACATGAAAAGAAGTTGTAAATTCATTCAATACAACATGAAGTACCTCTAGACAAAACTCAAAGTTTTGTGCATGTCAGACTATGTAACACTTAACAACATAAATATCACATATATTTCAAAATACACATATATATATGCACGTGTGTATGTGTGTTTACTCATGTTAATTACTGTAAAGAAGTAAAAGATGCTATTAATTGCCTCTGCTACTACTATGTTTTTGTTAGTACCCAATGAGGCAGAATATTTCCAGTTTCTCAGTAATTTCAACAACTGAAAGGGCTTTGAGCATATTTTCTGTGAGGAATTTGCCCCTAAAAAAGGAGACATCTACGTTGGTGTTATTTAAAGAAAAGGCCTTTACAGAATGAAACAAAATAAAATTATATGAAAAGTTAAAATTTTTATAGCAGGAAAAATTCAAATAACTGCTGTTTTGTATTATTTAGCACTAAAGTAGTAGAGGTAAGTAAATGGGAAGGAAAAAGTCAACCATTAAGCAAAACACAGGAAGGTGTGTGATTATTTTCTCCTTATTTATCTTAGATTTCAGTCATCCTCCTTCCTACTGAGATTTCCCTCCTCAACACATTCCTTAGTTTTTCTCCTACAGCCTCTTTTCCTACAAATTGTCTCAAACAGCTTTTCTTCAGTAGGTCCAGCTACAGTGTCATTTACTGTAAAACAAAGAGAGCATCCTCCTTTGTTCTTGGCTCATCTTGCAGTCCTAAAGAAAATCATTCCCTATTAATTAATCATTCCCAATTCTACACAGAAGTCATAACTTAGTTTATAAAATTACTCTCCTGATACCTTTATTAAACAAATCAAACATGTTAAAAATGGGAAACTATTAAGCCAAGATTTCTTTTTTAGATGTGATCAGACCAACTGAACTTGAAGAAAAACATCCAACAGCCAAAGGATCATTGACTATAGACATTTCTTCCTAAAGAGATGCAGCCCAACAAAACCAGCGAAGTGCAAATATGAAATTATTTTTCTGTTAACCAGCCACTGCAAGAAGGAATGAATGTGATGACTTCTGTCCTCACTGTCACACAGCAGTGCATTTAGCAGAAGTATACAGGCTGTGTCGGCACAAAGGAGTGCACAATTCACATGTGAGAGAAACTGGCCACTTTCAAAACATCCATGTGATATAGTTTCCCCTAAACTGCCTATTTAATTACCGATACTTTCACTGTCTAGAGATTAGAAATGCCATCTTTGCCATATGGTAACATTGGCAAAGGTAGGAATTGCTACTACTGGAATTAGATTCAGTTGTCTTCTGCACTAATAGGATATCAAAACCCACCACAGTAGCACTGCAGCTTCTTTACTTAATAATTACAGAAATAATGTCATAAGATAATATACCAACCATTATCTTACACCAAGTATATAGAGGATTAAAATTCTATATTGGAATAATCGCATTCAGAAGGAGATTATCCCTTTAGCCCTGAATTCTGAAATACAACACTTCTGCTCACACCATGGAAATACACATTTTTGTATACCGGTAAAAAAAAGTTCAAAAAAGATCAAAACAGCATAGGTAAGAAACAAGTGAGCTGCGCAACGATACAGATACTCAAGAGGGAAAGAAATGAGTACAACACACAAAGGACAATGCACAAATCTACTCTATAGCAAAGCCAGAAATAAATGCATCCTCAGTGTATGACCACACTGTAAGTTCAGCAAGAGCTTTACAACAGGAATTACATGGTGCTACATAGAAAAAGAAGAATCCTTCACAATGTTATTGTTCAGTTTACATTTGTGCTCTGGCTCTGTCTGTTCCATAATATTCAAGCAATAAATAATGAGGCATTTCAATGCCATGAACTGGACAATATCTAAGTGCCATATCCAAGGGTCTATAACACCTATGAATTTTTTTTTTTTCTGATAAAAACAGAAAAAGGATATTCCAAATCAAAAGACCATTATTAAATATCTCATTTCCATTACATTTCAAATTTATAACCTTCCCACTTTGGTTATATGGTTATGCTAGCCCCATTGCCTCTTTTTATACAAACTCAAGGAGGA
Organism: Alaudala cheleensis; assembly: GCA_013398995.1. Taxonomy (NCBI): domain Eukaryota; kingdom Metazoa; phylum Chordata; class Aves; order Passeriformes; family Alaudidae; genus Alaudala; species Alaudala cheleensis. Next base: position 242,910 of record VWYE01004441.1, read on the forward strand.
ATAAAAGGCAGTGGAACATCTCTCTGTAAAAAATATTTACAGTCTTGGCTATAACTACTACAGTCACCTAACTACAGGTCAGAGAGGATTTGCAATGGTTTGCAAACAATGATCTGCACACAATCCTATGTACAAAGTCATTTACAGGCCAAGGGCAAAATTTTCCCCTTCTATGCATGTTAAAAATCTGTGGAGTCTATCACAGTGCTGATTCTGCACTGACAGGTGGCTCCTATTTCCATCACTGGGTTTGTGCTGCTGAAAAAGCAATAGGGCAGGCTAGGGCAAAGAGCTTTCTCTTGCTGCTGGTTGAACCCCACAGCACCCAACAACCATGCCAGAACAAGCCACCTTTCTAATTTTACACAGCTGATCCACAGTTCTAATCAGCTGCTTCTGCATGCACAATGATTTGCACATGGTGGGTGGGGGAGGCCTCATTTTTTTTGCATTCATTATTTCAATTGTACATATTGTACACACTGAAATTCACTGCATTCATCGAAATAGAGAAAAGTCTGGCTGCTGATTGCATTTGTTACTGTATTCTTGGTTATGTTCACATCCAATCTTGTGGCTGAATGCCACTGTACACAGTTTTGCTTTCTCAGCTTCCTACCTTTATGATCCTATAGTGGCTGTGGCTAAAGAAGCACATTTCTATCTGTCTGATCTTTAGTGACACTAATCTGGCCTTGATGCATCCCAAGTTAAATGTTAAACATTTCAAAATTTTTTTTGGTTGGTTGGTTTTCTTAAAAAGTTGCATTGGAATTTATGGCTATGCAGACTCAGTGAGGGCAATGTTAAAAACTAAGCAGCAGGACATCACTCACAACAGAAGCTCAGATGTCTTTGTCAGGTGCCATGATATTATTTTGAAATACAGATAGGTTCTGGTAACAAATTCGACACTAACAAACCAGCCTTACAACCATACAGTTCCACTGACTGCAAGAGCTTAATTTCAGGTTGGCAGGCTTTAGAGACAAGAAGAAAGCTAGTTTCCCAAGCTTCCACTCTGCTGTTACAGAGCTCAGAGCAGCTCCTGGGCCCAGTCATGGTGACTGGACAAAGTCTGGCAATGCTTGCAAAATACTTGTAAAAGATGCATTTCCACTACCATCCTCACTCGGAAAAAGCTCTTACATTGTTGTTCTGTAATACATCATCTGGCCTCTCTCTCATGTCATCAGAGGTGATACTCTCCACTGCTCTCAATCGTCTCCCCTCAGGGTTTTGGGTTTTTTCTTGCTTTCATTCCTTTTTTCATTCACTTTCTCACTGATTTTTTTTTTTCCCTCTCCACAACATCAGGAACCATTTCAAAGTCTGGTTGGGACTTTTCCCAGATAGACAAGAAATAACACTATGCCTGTTTTTGTCATGCTTCCAGCAAAACTGGAGTCCCACCTTCCTCACCACAACCAAGTATGCCATCTTCAATCCCAGCAACTCCTACATGGCTCTAGGCTCTTATCTTAGTCCTTTCATACTCTTGCTCTTTTTATTCAGAATATAATTAATCTTTCCAGTACAAAATTGGAAAACGGAGTGATTTTTTACCTTCTTCGGTTTGGTTTCTCTTAGTTACACAGCAATCTTTTCCTGTTTCCTCATCACAACTTCGGAAATTCCCTACCTGCACACCTTTTCTAGTCTTCTCCCTTGGACCTGAAAGACTTCCTCTTCTGTATTTCCTTGCCTCTATTTTCACTCACCCCTCATTCTCTTCACGACTTCTCAGCTCATCTTCTACGACATCGAGCTTGGGCTTTTTTGGATTGTTTTTTGGTTTTGGGGTGGTTTTTTTGGGAAAAAATAATCCCATCTGTCTCTGAAACTGTAAACTGTGTTTCTCATTGTGCTCAATGAATGATCTGCAGGAGGTTCACCTGCTCTTAGTCTTGGACTGTAAATCTTCTTACACCTTTGTGTGTACCCAAAACCTTACTCAGCATAGCCTTGACCCATGACAGTAATTTCCTGTTACTTTAACATATCATTCAGCTTCTGTGCTTAGAGTTTTGCATGACTTACAGTTCATAATTATTTGTTCAATCAAAACTGCCACACACCACACCTGCTTACAATACAATTATTGAATTCCTTACAGTCTGTCTCTGAATGCAAAAAAAATGTAATTTTCTTCATGAAGTTGCAGTCAAGATGATGCTAATATGTGGAGCCTCCAACCACATGTACTGCTGTGTAAGACAGATGAAAGTCTACACAAAGAACTAGAAAACACTGTATTTCAGAAAAGGAAACTGAATCTTTTTGCTCTGCTTGCAATAATCATGCAAAATCATGTGAAGTTCATTTTCCATATTTTTCCATCCTAGATCTATCATCTTTTAGACCTTTTCTGCATTAGTAGCAACCCCTTTTAGTGAAATTAAACAAGAGAAATGTGCCAGAACAGCAATCACATTCCAGAAAATGTGAATCACAGGCAGTGAAGCTGTGTAGTATTTTAAAAAATAATGTATTTGGTTTTTAAGACTAAACTACAACTAAACTGGAAAAATTAAAACCATGAAGTTATGCTAGATGAAGCAGCAAACGATTTTGAGTTACTTTTAGGAAGATATTTATCTATCTGTAGCTGACCGGCTGTACAACAAAGTAAGAATGCACAAGCATATGTGATCACAAACATGAATGTACATGGACCCTTCAGTCTGTGTAAAAAGGATTCATTAGTTCAGTCTACAACCTGTGTTGTGTCTACCACTAGGTTCACACAGTTTTCTTACTGGCACCAGTAAAATACCTTTTGCTGCACCTTATGTGCTTCACACGCACACACACACCAGCCAATGGAGTCAGCTGCATCTAAAGCAGGTAAGGGCATCCTCTGACATTTCAGTTCCTTAAACTCTCTCTTCCATAACATTTTTGTAGCTAAGACAGAGAAGAATTGGTCCTGGTTTATATCCTGTCCAGAGCAGTTTCAGAAGAGACCTTATTACCTGGGGTTCTTCTTGGTTACCTTTCTTTAAGTCCTGCCATGTTTGGAAGCAGTAATACCACAAACCACTCATATGCCATTCCCTATTTAAGAAGCTACTTAAGAATCACTCTAAGGTGTCCCACTCATCCAGAATCCAGTGTTACAGTGCCAAGGTTAATTGAGGAGCTAAAGGCCAAGATTAAGTTCCACCTGTTCTCTGGGAGGATTTAGTTTCTGATGTTACTTTCCCAGATACACACAGAAGCTGACAGCCAACCACAGGACCCCTGCCTGCAGCTCTTCTCTTCCTAAAGTAATGCTGATCCCTATCAACTTAAATGAGTCTGATTCCCATCTACACTCATTTATTGGCAGAGCATTAAAGGGGCCATGGTGTAAAAAAACATTCTGGCTCATTGACCTTTTTTTGTAATTTATGAAGGACGCTACAACCACATCAACATCTTTGGATACTAATGATGCATTCTATGTAGCCTAGTTCCTTTTCCCCTTCAAAAATACCTCCACTTAGCTAGGCTACTACTTTAGTTTAAAACATCAAAGTATCTCTTTGAGTAGGTAACAGAAACTGAATCCTGAAGTTGCCACTGTAGCTGAGGGTTTATTTTTTAATTTTCCCCCTCACACTAAAGCAAACAAATTCACAACCAAGTTGTTGAACTGTAAGAACACATCTCAGTCAAAGCACTTCCATAATATTGTTCACAATCCTGACTGCATTTCCAGAATTGGAACAGAGTAGAAAGATTATCAGTAGCCATCTGCAATGAAATAAGTTGGAAAAAGACAGGGTACCTAACCAGTTAACTGTGAAATACCTAATTAAAATTTAAGTAGTCTTGGAACTTAGGAGAGCTAAAAAGCAAGTAATAAATGACAGGAATTAATTTGGTGTGCAGAGTATGGGAGCTCAATGGCAAGGATCACTGCTCCAAGGCCAGCTGTTGTACATAACAGTGCACATGAACATCCTTTTACTACCAGTGGTGGTCAGTGAGAACAGTGACTAGTTTTACATGTCATTCAGTCAAAGAACCTGCTTGTAGAAGCATAGGTTGCACTTTGTAAAAACATTGTCCTGACTGCTGGGAGCAAATTAAAGTTAAATTAATTCATGAAAATTAATTCATGAAAATTACCATGGTCACAAAACTTAATCACTTAAATGCTAGGTGACTGCGATTAATAGTGAATATCTACAGTAGCATGACCACTTTTCATGTGAAAAGTGAGAGATGAACTTCAGTTGAGAGAAGTTCAGAAACATGGATGGGTAAGAGCCAATTGCATAAAGACTGCAAACACAGAAAATCCCTCTTCCTTTGGCACCAGGAGGGTACAAACTGTCAGTTCACAGCTGCCACAGGCAACACCAGCAGGAAAAAGGCAGTCTCATTCTTCTCGCAGGATTATCAACTTCTCATTACTTGAATTTGACACACTTGGGCCTGAGCTGTGCAACTGGACAGACATTTCCAGGAACATGCAGACACTGACCTGAGGAACTGTCCGAACACACCAAAAGGAAAAGCAAATTATTCAACTTTCTCCAAGGCCTAGAGACACGAAGGTTCAATAGTCTGAAAGCATAAATGTGCCTCAGCTTCTTTGTTGGTTTGCTATCATGCTGCTCTTGTACTTGACCTGTAGAGTATGCCATGTCCAAGACTCATGTATGGCCTGCTTTGCCAAGGAGTGAAAGGAAGAATATTTCCTCTGATTCCTCTGCCTTCATGATAGACAACCATAAGACTATTCTAAACTATTACTTTCTAAAATGAAGCCATGTGTACTTATTTTATATTTTTCTTTACCAAAACAACAGGGTGCTTAATAAACAGAAAGGAAAGTTTACCTCCCTTGTCAGCCTTCCTCTATGAGCACAGAATGCAAGAACAGCCATGTTGGTCCAACCACATGAAACATCCATTACCCTGCCTCTGATATGAGCCAAAAGCATCTGCCTGAGGGACTGTGTTAACACAGAGCAAGTGCATACCAGAACACCTTTGCCACACCACATCACAAAGATTGCATGTGCCAGAGGTGATACCTTTGTGCTTAATAGCTGTATCACTGAAACTCACAGCCTCTGGGCAGGAACAGGCCCTGTGCCATCCACCTGACTCACAACCTGCTCTCTTAAGGCACCTGGGCTTTGCTATGCCATTGGCAGGTTGCATGATTTTTTGTGATGGCAGCAGAATAGTCTGCATTAATGCTTGCCTGGAGCACACTGGGAGAGGCCACTGCAAAAGCAGATGCCATGCACAAGCTCCAGGCACCATGAGAAGCAGCTACAACAGCTGCCTAGCAAGCCAGTATTCAAAAGCACAGAAAGAGGAATTCAACAGGAATTCTCTACTACTCTCCAAAATGACTGACAGCTGTGAGAGCTTACAGACCTCCAAGAGGGCCATGGGCAGAAATATTTAGCTTGTGGTAACAACAAAGACAGGATTTGACCTTTTAATTCAAAGGTTTTAATTTGCCTTCCAGCTAATTTGACCTTCAAGATATTCAACAAATGCACAACTGCAACAGAGCCAGCTGAAGACAGAAAGCTCATAGTACATATCCCCCCACGTGCCACCAGAGAAGAACAGATATAGTGCAGCTTCAGAGGCTGTGTTACTGAACACTGCAATGGCCCTCTCCAAAAAAAGCAAGGGATGTCAACAGGCTCTGGTTCAGACCCCTGTGCAAAAAGAAATGTTATTGCAGGGTACATTTCTGTTGCTGCCTGCTGCTACAAGTCACAGAAATGTAACTTTCTGAAAGGGCATAAAACTCTCTTGGAAGACCTTTGGTAACAAATATTTTAGCTGCGGCCACCAGCTCCAACACGTGAGAGTTCCCACATGAAATAAAGGGTTCTTTATACTTCCTATAAAGTAAATAAATTCACTGTTTTTAAAGGAATGTTTTTCTCCCAGTTTGAAGTACTCGCATCTACTGGCCAGAACTAAAGTTAAAATTTCTCCTACTTCAAAGGCCATACATGGCACATCTCAATGCTGGCCCTGTCAAACATGGAGGCAAATCCATGATCACACTCCTCACAAGGGTTACAAATGGGCTCCCTCCAGCTGCAGATGCTTCCACATATGCTCTGCAGAAGAGTTGTGACATACAGAAATTGTGCCGCAGCTGTAGGCTGTCCTCTTCTTACTTATGAAAATTATGCCTTTAAAATCCAAAATAGCTATGAAAAGGCCTGAATTCTCTGACATGGCAGCTCTGTAGTAGCAAACTATCAACACTCAGAGCAGGCAAGAGGCAAAGGGGCTGATAGAGGGAAGAGGATTCCAATCATGACTTACTGGCTAAAGTGTCATGAAGAAGTGAAACGTCATGACCAATAGAATCATAAAAGAGTTCGGGCCAGAAGGGACCTTAAATATCACCTGGCCTCAACCTGTTTGCCTTGGCAACCTTCCACTGCCCCGTGCTGCTCAAAGCCCCATCCAACCTGGCCTTAAACACTTCCAGGGATGAAGCGTCCACAACTTCTCTGGGCAACCTGTTCCAGTGCCTCACAACCCTCTGAGTAAAAAATTTATTCCTAATATCTAAACTAAACCTACACTCTTTCAGTTAGTTCACATATTTTGTCATCTCTCAGGAAATGGTGAAGGACCTTTAATAAACACTTCTTGTGTGTTTACATGACTCCAGGGTATTCAGCCATGTCAAACAGTTGAAGGAGCAGTGCATTAGCTGTTGACACCATGAATAAAACTGACATAGGCTAAATAATAGTTACTAGATAGTCTGCCCATTTTACTTCAATATAAAGGTTCTTCCTGTTACATTGTTCCCTCTCTGAGGTCTTTTTTAAGAAGTTTCAAAAAATCAAACAAAGCAAATTAGAAAGAGTCTCAATCCTACTCTTCTTTTTTTTTAAATAATTTCAAAGACAGATCTCATTTTTCCAAATCTGGTTCCTCATTTCCACACTGAAAGTGCTGTCAAGTCTTCCTGGTTTCTGCTATTCGTAAAGCAAAGAGCACTAAATGGGACTAAACATGGCAGATTAAAAAAACAAAGAATGACAGACTCTTCTTTACAAGGTAATTCTGATTTTTGCACAGAATACAGAAGAGGTATCAGGACAAAATGGACTTTGAGTGCAGCACAAAAAGTTCTTTCACTTAGGACGACTATTCCTATGTCACTCATCATCTATATATGGAGGAAAAAAGTCATTACATATAATGACATTATTCTCATCCTTGCACTGGATTATCACCCAGCCTGAGGACTGAATATAAACCTAATGTTTTAATACACAAATGTGAAAGGCTGGAGCACTGGCCACTGTGAGACAGAGAGGCACACACATATTGCACCAGTGAGAAAGCACTGGGAGATATAGTATCTCTAGTAAAACAGCAACTGAGAAGAGCTGTGAGTCACTTGGCAAAAGTGTATTAGGCTACGCACAAAGAGAACACTTTGGGGGATTCACTGGCTGTACTAAATTAACAGTTAATCCCAGCTGATCCCAGGTTATAGATATGCTGGGAGATGCATTGGGGTGTGTGTGTGAAAAACAAGATATAAAAAGGACCAATTCATTTAAATTATAAAATGTTACTTGAACTTTTTCCCAGAGCGGAAGTAAAACTTAAAGTGTTTCTTTTCATAGGCATTCAAGAAGCTTGACTACCTTTTGTCTTGATTTTTCTTAATTCCTCTAAATTTTTGTACGTCTTCATTTCTTCCTAAGATGCAATAGTACTGCTGCAGTAATGGCTTTACAGCACTTCTCGCTCATTCTGAAAGAAGAGACACCATAAACATCACCAGCTCACCCTGCTTTGTGCTGAGTGTGGGATCAGACATTGCAGAGTGCCTGTCAGCCTCAGATACTCTGTGGAAAGTCAGTTTCGGCTGGCCCAGTCTTCAGGAGAACACTCTGCTGCCTGTCACTTCCACATCACCCTTTTTTCCTTACTGGAGATCATACAGTGGACCTAATTTTAACCTAGAATACCTTCTATTTATCTACTATTCATGTTCCAAGCTAGAGTGTTTAAGAACTGCTTGGTTTTTAATATTAAGTTTGCTAGCATTGGGCCTTGGCACTTCCTCAAAGGGAGATCAAAACCAAGCACATATGTATTTTATAGTAAATGGTGCTTAAACCATTAGAGAACTCAAAAAGAGAAAGATGGATAGATAGATAGACAGATAGATAGACAGACAGACAGACAGATAGATAGATAGATAGATAATATAGGCCAGCTTTGCTGTTCTTGAGTAGTTTTCTTTCTTTCTGATTCACTGATTTCTATTACATCTGATTCCTTCTTCACTCTGATCACAAGTAAACTTGCTATTATCATGATGTACTTTCTCTCCACCTTCCATTCCTCTCATGCTCTTATTTCCTCCTATATCCCATCTCACTTCTTTCTAAAATTCACCGTGGACTAAACCACAATTTGCCCTCACAAAGTAACACATTCCCAAAATAGCATGATCTGCATATGGGCAAAAAGTCCATATATAAGCAGGTGAGAATTCACCCTTTGCACATAAAAAGCCAAAAGAGAAACTCCAGGCTGTGTAAAATAAAGGTCTGTGAAACAAAATGTAGACTGAACATGGGGTTGGGACTCTGCAGTTTAAATTTCTATCTTCATATCTGTCTTATTCTTTCACTACCTTGAATTAGGAGCTCTGCTATTTCTGTGTGCCTCAGCCTGTACCAAGGTATAGTCTTAGCAACCATCATTTTCAGCTCTCCTCATTTCTCCTGAATCCATGCCTTCTCTTCAATCGCTTTGCATTTCTCTAAGCTGTCCTCTACTCAGCATCTCCCCAGTTCTCCATTTCACTTCATGCACACCACATACATACGTACTCCTTTACTCCTTTGTCCCATCACCTGCTTGTATGTTCTTTTAGGGGGAGGGGGAATGAGATATAATAGGTCCTTGTTTACACTTGTTTTCATCTTTTTTTTTTTTCACTAGTAATGGTCATGAGGTCTCAGATAATTTCCTTTGTTCATAATATCAGTGTTAATAATACTACCACAGTAGTCTGAATCATGTAAAGTTCTAAGCAAACTAGCAACTCCTTTTCTCCCTCAATCATTACAACTGAGTTTACATTTTGCAATCAAAGCAGATCATAGTCAAATGCACCACTGCATCATTAAAAATTCCGCAGTTAGATTTGAGCTGTCTTCATAAATCTTGTGCTACATATGAGGCTTCATCTACTTGCTTGCTCTTATTACAGAAACAGCTACATTCTTCTATGGTGTCTTGCACTTTAGGATTATAGCTGACCAAAACAGACACCTGAGACCTCGAGATCAAATTTTATATAAATAAGAAAAATGGAACTCTAAAAACCCTAACAGTAAGCTCTGATAGGGTGACACAGACCCAAACCAATGCAATAAACAGTGCTCTTTTATTTACTGAAACACAAGAGAATGGTAGCTTAAGTATTTTAAGATCTTTGTAAAATCCTTTACAAGAAATTACCTTCATGGATCAGTTAATACAAACTCATTTTTTGACATACATAGCAATTTGCTTCTTCAAAGTCAGGTACTTAGAAGCATTAACAACTCTATCTTCCAAATGTTCATATGGTAAAGCAATATTACAGCCTCCATTAACAAGTGATGCACCTAAACCAGCCAATTTATAGGACTGGCCAATGACTATCGGGACTGAAATGTCAGTGCTAAACAATGAAAAAAACTCCTTGCGTGTGGTTCAGGATGAGCAACATCCTCATCGCCTTTACATTGTCTACTCACTAAAAATACTGCAGATTTGAGCACATTCATTCTTCTCTACATCTGATTTACAACACTGACTCACATGAATTGATCCCTCTTTTATATCCTGCTCATTGACTAAGTAATGGAATGTTCTAAAGATATTAAAGGATCAACACCCACAGAATTGGCATTTGGGTAGGTATAACACAGTACAAAATCACTTCCATAGGTAAAAGTGGAAACTCAAAAAGTATTTCAGTGACTCGCTGAAAGTCAAGCAGAAAATGCCTTCCCAAGCTACAAACTTGATCTCTTTAATGATTTTTCTGAAAAGGCAAAATTGTAGCCATTACTGCTACAAGCTTAGTGCACACCAATTTAAACATTAGGTCATACCTGTCAAACTGTAGATCTTTGCTGAATATGCAAAGCTTTTATTTTATAATTGTTTTAGAATTAAAAGTAGAAGAAGTATTTCTATTTTAACTGCATTTCACTTTTCTCCTACTCTATAAGCAATTACCCAATTGCTTAAGCAAGACATGTGATACATGAGTTATTAGTAAACATAAAAAACTCTCCCTTTTCCCACATTGATACTTCAAACTACTAAGAGTCGTCTAAACACTCCAAAATCCTAATTCTTCAATCACCAATGTCAATGGAGCAGAGGGTTTTTTTAAGTCCCTTGCAATCAACCCCTCCCTGACAACAAGGTGAAGTCAAGGAAAATGCATTAAAGCAGAAAAACCAATAACCATTTGCTATATGCTTACAGACAAGTAAGACACAAAAGATCTTTCTTGACAGCCCTTAAGTAACACATTCCAACACAGCCAAAGGAATATGCAAAAGTCTCAGACACAATGGTAAGGCACTCTACTTTCACCTGGACTGTATTTAAAGTCATGTAAATGAGATTGTTTGGGTAAATGAGGGTTAAAGTCGTTATGTTATGCCATTGTGTCAGAAGGACAATTCTGCTTTGTAAGGAGACTCCTACCATGCTTTGGTACAGTGTTCTTATCCAAACAGAAATACATTAAGACAACTGAGAAATGCTCTGCAACTGAAATGAGTTCTAAGCTGCCTTCCCCCTGTACTGTCTTTTGGACCAAAGCTCAAAAAGTTACAAGGGGTTAAGAGTAAATAAAATATAGTGAACTGTAGTGAACTGTAACACACTGGGAAGAAGTATTCCTGAACTGTCAGTGTGCTTCTGTTAGAATAACCAATGCTTTTGAGAGAAAGAGCTATCAAGATGCAGGAGAAAATACCTGTTTGGACTTTAGCAGGCAAAATCCATAGGTATGTTCCTAATTTTTAATCAGCTTGATACAAGAGAACAGCACTCTTACTGACAGTCCAAATTTTAAACTTACACTCAAAAAAGTTGACAAGCAGCTAGCAAGAACTTTGAGGAATGGTAGTATTTTGGGGTGTTTGTCCTAAAAGAGACACAATTTTCTTTCCTACACCAACCACAGAATTTCATTACCTCATCACAGAAAGGTATATTTCTGTACCCTGATCTGCACAGACTTGCAAGGGGTGAAGAATTCGTGGTCAGGACATATATTTAGACACAGGAGGTAGTTCAGAGAGTGCCTGAGGAAGGAAAAGCACCTTTCAAAGCATGACATGCAAGCCCACAGACACAAGAAGATAGCTGGCATTGCCTGAATACAATGTGAATTTCAGGCTGTTTGTTCCCTTATCTTTCCTCTTTACGTGCAGCTCAAGGCACTGACAGAAACTTCATACAAACATACGAAAAAAATCCCTCTTACCGCTCATGGAACAAGTACGCACATGTTTCCCTCTACTTCTGTCAGTTTCTATCTGCTAAATTACAAGACAGAACTTGCTGATTTGTGTAAGAGTGACTTCTCTTTCCTTTCTGATTTGGGTAAAACCTACACAAGCTCCATTTATCTCTATCAGTAAAGCTGCTGTGATAATACTCTTGTCCGTGACTATCCACCTCCAGATTCCCCAGGAAGCAGGCAGTACTAGGGATATTGTAACTGGAATAGGAACAGTTGATATAATCAAAAAAATTTTCATCCTTTTAACTGGATCATGCTATTTTGAAGTTTATACACTAGTTTATCTTCTATCAGTTTTCTTCATACTTCTCATACTTCATGCTTAGTGGCATGATTAATATCTGCAAACTGTGTGTTGGGCTGGTTATGCTGCAAACCATTTGGTACTTCCATCATTATTCAACATGCAAAGTAGAATAAAACAGGATTGCAATTACTCTCCCATAAATCCTCTCAGGGACTTCACAAATGCTCCCTTGTCCTCTCCTACTCCAGTTCCTTGTTATTTTACAGTTTCATAAGCTGGTTAGATGGAGTCAGAAATAAACACAAAATGCTAAGAGCTATCTTGGCAGCCTCCAGTGAATTCCCACCATAAGCATTTTCACATCCCACAGCAAGCAAGCAAGCAAGCAAGCCAAGGTGTTTCGTAAGAGCAACCCACAAGTCCTAACAAACACATTTACGAAATTAACTGAAGCTCTCAGCATTTGTGCTACAGCATCTTGCAAGGGTCTAAAAACCTCACCTCCAGATCCAAGCAACCAAAAGCAGCTTTTCATACAAAGCTGTTGCCATGAGGCACTGTATAAGAAGGTGTTTGAAATGTATGCAAGCAGCAAAATAGATAATTATGTTTCACCAATTATTCTGATGAATTTTGCTATGGAAGTCTGATGTCTAGCACAACATGAGAGGTTTTTGTACTAGTCCTATTTTAAGACTCCTCTAGCACAGTTCACAGATCTGTTCTGTACTAATACTGTTCCCAAAGTCAATCATTAGAAACTGCTATCTCCTGTAGCTCTGAAAGAAAGTAAAAAGAATTAATGCAAGAATTAAAACAACCGCTTCATACAGTACAATCCAACTTCAATCAGAATGCAGAACATCCCAAACAAAATGTTTCTGAGTGGTTTGCTTGTCCTTCTCACCTCTAAAAACACTCTATTTCTACAGTTTGGAAAGGTAACTGAGGAAAATGAACATATCCAAAGTTATTCTCTTACCTTAGATATAACAAATGAATAGAGAAAAGTAAAAAAATAGAGATGTCTTATTTTTATACAACTTTTCACCAGACCTTGATGACACCAGACCTTGATGACACCAGATCAGTCCTGCCAAAGAACTGGAAGTTCCCAGAGGACCTGGTGCTCCCTAACACATAGACTGGATGCTTTTCTGCTCCATTCAGTACTGGAAAGAAGACAGTAGTGAGTGAGTGAGCCCGATGGCAGCCTCAGCACATGCAGTGCTTCCAGGCAGGGGCAGCTCTGAAACAGCCATAGCTCAGACATACCTGCCTGCTCTACATCTCTCTCTGGGGACTCAGTCACAGTCAATCCCACACTCCAACCATGCTCAAGCTCTGTCAGTACAGAAGAGCTCAGCAAAGACACAAGTTTAAGAAGTGGGCAGACGATGCCCATGTAAAAGATGAGATAAACTGACATTTAAAAGTAGGAGGCATAAAACAATGTCTACAGAAGCTGCAGATGCCTGCTCTGAACCCAAACGAGATGAAAATGTCAATCCTTACATAAAGATATTTCCTACGGGACACACGGTTATGTTAGCCTATATACACATTTTTTTCTCTGCTTTTCAATGGAACATTTTTCCAAATACAATGTAACGTGAAAAATAACATTGGTGACAGTCTGACTGCTCCAACTACTGAATTTGCTTTTTCCAAATTGCTTGCTGAAGAAGGGTGCGTAGACATTTAATGACAGGGTGTCTGAGTGACCATGTTGTGTTCTCAGAACGTAACAGAAAAAAGAAGCGTAAGCCTTTTGTGCATTTCTGCCTGATGTAACTTCAGGAAGTTACTTCTTATGAATGCAAAAATCATCATTAATTTTGGAGAGGATTTTAAAATCTTGCTGTATAAATATTTTCCATGGAAATCTGGTTATTCTGCTCCTTCCCATTTCCCTACTGAGACTCTTTATTAAGCTACCACTATAGCACACTGTTTGTACACAAAGTTCGGATTAATTTTGCTGTGACTGAATTAAATCACAAACGCCTGAGTTCTCAGGTAGCTGACTTGACCCTTTTATTCATAAATTCCAAGATACACATTTAAATGTATTGATCAATAATGACTGGAAAAAACTCTCCCATCACGCTCACCTTATTAAGTTCAAATACACCAAGTTACTTATTTTCATATTTCAATTCTCAATGTATACTTATGCTGAAGGCTTTTCAGAGCAGGCAATATTTCCCTATTAGCCCAGGTATTACATGTCTATGTATATCTAATCTTAATCTTTTACTATAATATTGTTTCATTTTAAATTCAGTAATACTGATAATAACAAAGGGAGAGAGTGTTTCTGGGACTTTGGACTATGGGTAGATCCAGCCAGTGAATCTGAGGTGTGAATGCATGCTTTGGAGGAGTTTGTGATCCACTTAAGGGACAGATGGAAGTTACTCCTTTCTCAAGAAAGACTCAAGAGTTATTTGTCACAGTGCTATTTCACCATTAAAAATAAAAGAAACAGTAAGTATGAGGTTGCTACCTTTTTATAACTTCATATAGTATTTTTCACAAAATCATATTCTTATTAAAATATGATCTACATGGATAATTTTGCAGCAAAGAACCACTCAGGTCAAACTTACTGATTAGGCAAGGGCACTATTTTTGTGAGAAGAGCTGTACATGAAGACACCAAAAAACAAATAGCTTCCTGGAAGATAACACTACAATACAAAATAGAACTTAGTGCATTCTCCCTGAGGGTAGGGTTTCTTTCCTGGTTTCTTTAATAATGTTGTGTTGAAATATTTAATGTATATTTTGAAAAACCTAACAAGTATTCAGCTTTAAAGAGCTAACATCAAACAATTCTCACTGCTTCTCTCAATCAGCTTCCACCTACTCCAGCTCTCTAAATGCAACTCAGAAAGCCTCGAACATAAATAAAATTCAGGCCGAACTGTTAAATCACAGTCTAGCTTTATGCCAAAACTCTGCAGCTCAATCCTGCTGACTTCATGTCACAATGGCCATTCTTTTCTAATGCTACCCCACACAGCAGAGACTGTCATGTTGGAAGGAGGTGAGAGACAAGATTACCACCCAGCAACTGATCTGCACCAACTACGTTTCTGTTCTGCTCAAATCTCATTTGTTCCAGGAAATCTACTCTAAGCAAATTACAGGAACACAAAATATAGAGTAGGTATCTCTGAAAAGAGCACTTATCAAGAGCATGTAAGCATTACCAAAATATACATCCAAGTGGTACTGTGTCATAACCACATTTGAGAAGAAGGACATGAGATTCACAGGAGCCTGCCAAAACATTACTTACCATGTTCTCCACAGACCCTCATCTATATATCTTAAGAACAAACACTCATCTCCTTTTGCACAATGCAAAGCATCTTCTAGGTCTCTCACCAAGACAGTAAGTTGGTTTTTTTAATTTCTTTTTTTTTAATTTCTCTCTCTTTTTTTTAATACGATTTCACCCACATCATCAGACACATACTGATGATACCAGTAAAAGAATATAGTAAAGGAGTTGTTGCAGGTACCTCTGTGTTACACATAGCTCCATCTGGCTGTAAAATAAATAAATGAATAAATGAAGGGCTGAGATGTCTCTCCTCCACAGGGATATGAGTACTTACAACTCTCTCCAGATGCTGCTCCCCAAGAAGCCCATGAAAATGCATCTCTCAGAAAGCACCACTATGACAGGATTCACTGCAAACGTACCTTCTGCTCTTATCATTGCTCCCCTTTCACTTTAATGGGGCATTGTAGTATTGTCTAAAGTACCTCTTACATAAAGCATAGATTCTCATCAATTAAACTTGCAACAGAATGAATTTCATTTCCTAGCTTCTTCCTACCTACACTGACTTGAGAAATATTTTACTCCAGGAATTGTCTCAGGGGGCTTTCCAGCAGAAGGTAAAGAAATGGTATTTATCCAAAGCAGAAAACTGAAGTAGAATTGTTCAATCCAAAATTCTACACTCTGACCTCATCTACCTCTGCCCTTACTTACCTGATGAATAAACAAAATATTAAATGTGGTGGCATTTATTGTAGCTGTTTTGACTGCTCCCAGTTCAGCAGACTACAGTCTTAGCTCATACAACCCACAACAATTCTGGAAGGTGTAAAACCAACCCTGCTTACCTTTCATCCCAAACTTAGAGTGTCTTCCAAACTTCAGAATAATAAGGGTTATTACTAAGCCAGTGCACACCAGTGCTGCAATTCCCACCACAACGTACACCTAAAAAAAATGAGGACACAAGAAGACCTGTTTGTCTTGTTTTTGTGTCATGCAAGATACAGATTAGTCCAGTTATGAAAAGCAGTTAATTTCAACTGGGAAACATTTGCACTCAGATCAAAGAGTACAGAAAACAGACACTTGTTGAGGTTTCTTCTATTCTGCAGAGAACAGAGATTCAGACACTTATGAACTTTTTCAACATCCTACACATTCAAGGAAGGTGGGAGGGAGTGTACATCACCCTTTTCCCTTCCAGCAGAGTGGCATGTTACAAGAAAACATATAAGAACAGCACACAGGAAAAAAAGAATTTACTGTGGGGATGGTTTAATACTGGACTGGCTCCATCACTGGCAACGCCAAAACTAGAGAGGACACATCCATAAAGAACCATACTAGCCCTGCTTTAATCAGGGGAGCTTGGACCAGAGGACTTCCACACGTCCCACCTTTACCAGCTTGGCAGTTCAATGATTCTGTTACCAGATGAGACAAGACTGTCTTAGATACTCCCAATTTTTAGCATATTATCCCAACCCAGTCTGCTCTCTGGTTCATGAATGCACACTCTCCTCTGCTTGCTGCTTTAGAGAGTCACTGATGGAAGGAGGCTGCAATGTCAACCAAGCTGGTAACCCACTATTAGTTTCCAACATTTCAGTTTGGGAAAGCATGGGAGGCAAGGCAGCAAAAGAGGAGGCCCATCAGTTCAGCCACTTGTACTAAAATCTATCACAAGCCCTTTAACCAAAAACCTACATGAAATCATGTCTTAAAACATACAGTTAGATTTTTAAAATTCATTGCAGCACATCACGTCTCTAACACAGAGATGAGTCCTGAATGGGTATTCACACCAATCTTCAAATTACCTTGGAGGTCTTTGTTTTGTGAATGAAGATTTGCTCTCCTTGACTAAAAATTAGATGCAAAGTCTTATGCTAAAAAAATGACAGTTATGTTGTTCAGATAAGCAAGACACAAAACAGCGGTTTTACTTGAACTGAGGACTCATTCATTCATTCAAAAAAAGAAAAAAAAATGGGGGAAGGACTAGAGTGGGGAGCACTGATATTAATTTTCATCCTTTGTTTTCCCTGAGTTTTGATTACAATACAATAATATCTATAGTTTTCTGATAGGCCAAAGTCTTGTTATAGTCTCTGCAATTTTTTAAGTTGCATAGCCAAAAGATTCACAAAGACCACAGACAAGAAAACAATGCATATACTTACAGTGATGCTGTCTTCATTCTCTTTGTTGGAAACATCCGTTGAAGTGATTTGATTACTGTTATTTGTGGCATCTCCAAGATCATTTGGTGTGGTTTCATACTCTTAAGAAAGGAAAAAAATGTTGCTTTTATAACTTCGTAACTTTGATGAGGAAATGGTTTTTTTATATTATTTCTGCTTTGTAAGATGGTAAGGCCACTATCCACTTTGGGAATTTAGGCTTTTTGGACACAATTCATAATTGCTAAAGAAGCTAGAATGTTTTGGGGCATGCAAATTAACAAAGGTGCTGTGACTGACAAACATGAAAAAAGAAGCAATCTACCTCATAATGTGTATCTCTACTGGAAACACTAGAGTTAAATGAGAACTCCTTCCACAGAGCTATTTTTATGTGCTTCTGACTTCCCATTAAAAATGAAAGACTGCCCTCTACACTGAACTTCACCAGCCTTGTATTCAGTCAAATATAGGACAGTCTTAGAAATTAGCTTGAGCACTTTTGTTTTGCTGAGAAGAGCTCGGCAGATGAGTTTCAAGCTATCTTACTAATTTCAAATGTGAAATAGCTGTTCTCATTTGCTTAATAAATAATTTTAAAAGCCCATGTTATATGCACAGAGGTTATAGTTTAGCATTGCTATCACACGCATAAACCTTTAAAAATTTAAGTGCCTGAGATGGTAATAAGAAATTTGATAGATTTATCAAAATAATTCCACTGACATGGCTGCAGGGGCAAAACCAGAACTATTCCATACAAAGAAAGATCATGGCTCAATTATTTATAAGAACTTCAAAAAAACCCACAGATATCTACAGTCCTTGATTTCCTGAAAAAATTATTTAAATAAGAGAAAAAAAATTAAATGTTATATATACAAAGTTAAGATAAATATGCATAAAAATAAAATTTTAAAATGCATTCATTCTATTATTACATCTGGGAACACACATAACATTTTAATTTCACAACTGTAATGTATGCAGATGAAAGAAACAAAGCGCAATAACTGTACCTATTATAAAATACACCTCCAGCATCGTAATTTAAATTTGCAATGAAAGGGGTATGTATTTCTTTAGTTGCTTCGATTAAAATCAGTGCCATAAGCCTGCAGATGAAACCCTAAATGTGAATATGAAAAAGCACTTTCTAACTACAGCAGCAGGAGCATTTCTGAGAATAGAGCTCCAGCTGAGCAAGAACAGGGAGGGCTTGCACCTAAGCACTATTCTCCTTTAGCTCACAAGACCAGTTTGGAGAGCTCAGCTGGCAGTGTTAGTAAGAAGTTGCACTGGGCTTTTGATCTTCAGGCATGCAAGGACACATTTGCTTTCTGCAAAGCACTTGCAGGCTGCAGATTTTTTTTTTGGTACAGGAAGCTGTCAGCTACCTCTGGCACCAGTGCTACAGTCAGCACAGTCAGGATGTCTAAACAACTCACTTAGTCTATTTTGGCTCTAAACTATGCCTGCCAAAGGACAGGACTCTTTCAAGACAAAATATGTATTAAATATACAGAGCTTTCAAGAGAAAAAAAAATAATTTCCTGATCTTTTACCATTTGAATTCTCCAACTCTGAACTGCATCTCTGTTGTGTGTAGCTTACCATGCAGCAAGGTTAGATCAGCAGCAACAGAAGAATGAACAGCATTCCTTGCTCATCCAGGTAGCACAATAGCTGCCTGAATGGCTCACCTGAACAAGCAGCCTGGACTTTCAGACAAGATTCTGAGCAGACCATCTGTCACCATGAGTACATCCTTTGCCAGAGAAGAGGAGGAGACTTCTATTTCATTATTTGCATGCAAAGCCTGCTTTATAACAACTACTTCAACCTAAAAAAAACATCGGACTTCCTTCACAATTAGATGGGAAAATTTTCATAAAGATGGTTTGAGCCAACCATATATTTATTATATGTTTTATAAGACTGACATGTAAAACAAATATTTTGAGCCTTTGCTGCTCTGACTTTGTAAAACAAACTTTGAAGAAGGAAATTTTTTGCTCCCGATTTCACTTGTAAAGAACAGCTGATGCTATTTGTAGCTCTGTTTATGCTCAGGCCTGTTCTAAACTACTGGAAATCACACACTGGAGTGCTAATGAGAACCACAGGTCTGGTCTGTGAATCCTCTGAATGTACTTCTATATTAAAATGGGCAAGAGCTGAGGTAGGCTGCATTGGTATAATGGTGGTATGCTGACATTTCTTGTTGTTTAACTGTGAGTCATTTGCATTTGAGGTATTGACAGATCTTCAAAGCCCCTTGAAATGGGTGAATCAGGCAAGGAAAATACAGGCGACAGCTATCCAGCCCAGGCTGGACGATTTGAGTTAAACAAATTCCTGTTCATTTCACTATGAAATCCTGACATAGACACTGAGCACTCCTACAGACAGGGTCACGCCTTTTGACTCATGCTAGATAAGGCTCATATTGCTTTAGGGCCAGGTTCTCTGGTGCTCTGTAGCTCATGCAGCCACCAGTGACTAATAGCAGCTGCAGTGATCTGGCCAGTATTTCACAGCCACTTCAACAAACAAGGTGCGTGGCAGCTGGGATAGACACAACAGCACAGCCACCTCAGCACTGGGGGGTCACTCTGCACAGTCATTCTGGGGTTTGGCAGATATGGGGCAGGTTGTCTCTCTCATGTTCACAACCACATTAGAAGAGACATCATGGCATGAAAATATGAAGTCAGAGCCAAAGGAGCTGGCTTTGCACTCAATGTCCTGCTCAGACCTATGTGAGTCGATTTATTTCTCTCAGTTAATTTCCAGACGCTGTCAGGACAGCATTCTGTCTTTGTCTTTTCCAAGAGCTTCCACAGAGGTGAGCTAGAGGCACAAATGGCTGCTCCACGCTTGCACCAAACAGTGCCCCACGCAGGCAGGACTCCCCTCAGCAAACTCAGTGTCATGCAGTCTGATGCCACCTCATCAGATCTTCTGATTTCTGTTGTATGTTCAAAATACTTAACAAAAACATTTGGAAGTTGCCTCACATCACAAGAACAACAGTTTCAAACAGCAAGAACAGCCGGGAACAAAGAGGTAGGCTGCCTTCACCAGGACTGGGTCTTGCAGGCTGTGTTCTGCTAGCAAAACTCAAGGCACACACCTCAGCAGAAACCCACCCAAGTCAGTCAAAGCACAGCACTCACATGGCTAAAGCCATACACAGGCCTTGTTAAAAAGCTCAGAATCAAAATCTTCATGCATACAGCTTATATAATGCAACACATGAAGAGGCTTTGTGCAAACCATCACTACTTTCCCATGCCCAACCCTCCCTTCTCCTTCTCTTCCAAAAAAAAAACATTTTGGAAAGAGAGGGAGGGGAAGCTATCCTTTGGAGTTTCTAAGCATTTGAAGTCAAATTGATGCTTCAATTGCACATTTGCTAAAGTTTAATGACGTGGAACGGAATCAAAGCAATAACATTTAGATCAGCTTTAGGTAACCTGAGTCATGGTATTCATCCAAATAAAAAGTACTCCAAACAGGATCCAGCTTCAAGCTGTTTGTGTATGGTGGGTAAGATGAACTTTTCTACTCACCAGAAGTATACCAGAAATATTCTTAAAAACCAGAGAGTTCCTCTTCATTCTGCAGCTTCTCTTTCAGCGCACACTGGCTTTCAATTGGTACATTTTGCCTAACTAAAAAACTAATGTGAACACTGTGCCATCAAAATCTCCTGGCACACACTCAGCACCACTGAATTGATGGTCTGCTTATGCAAGAGAGATTAAGGGAAGGTACAAATGAGCAGACAGAGCAAAATAAATTGCCTACAGGAAAACTTACTTGTGCCAACTTCATTTCTAAGTGGGATTTAGGGGTACATTTTTGGAGGCAAAACAAGTATGGAATCATCCCTGAAAAAATAAATTAACCTGTATAAAGAGGAATCAAAACTCTCTTTCCTCCAAGAAATGCCTCCAAAAGGTTCACAAAATCTCATGTCTGTGAACTACATCACACAGCTGCCATCTTACAGGATCAACTACACTCATTTGTAGCAGTGGATTTATGCTTCTAATGTGAATCAAAAGCAGCATAGTAAGTAAAACATCACATTGTCATCACATATGTTAAATATAAGGCACAAGAACCAAAACCACAAAGTACCTTTTAGTTCTACGAGACAATCTAACCAAGCCTAATATTTGAACTTTTAATGTGTCAGTTCCTTCATTTCTGTTATTAAAATAAAAGAAAATCAAATATATACCATAAACATCCGGATCCAAAATTGGGCCACTACCTGTACATGGAAAAGAGAAAAAAAATTAAAAAAAAAAGCTTTGTAAATAAATTGTAAATGCTGGAAGAATAAAAACTTCTTTAGGAGTAGTTTTAAGAGTTAACTTTATTGCCATAGCAATCATAAGTATCTGCTTAAATGCAAATCAACAACAATAACTTCAGTTTATTAATTACATTTGCCATCATCTTAAGAGTTATCCCAAAGATTAGTATTTTGCTTCATGTGTGCACATGGCACTAACTCTGGTAGGGGCATGTGTTATTTCACAACTGGGCAAAATCCTGCTCTCCACTATTTATAAATATATATCATTATGTATGGAACAAGTGCAACAATAACTATTCCTGTTGAAAAATCAAAGGTAAAATTTTCTCTGAATTCCAGTGGAAGCAGATTTCCCTGAGCTTTAACAATCACTGACTTTCACTTGATAAAAAAATTATGCTATTGTACCATTGTGCGAGCAAAACATTTTAAGCTGTGAGCTGGCAAGTTAAGGGCTACAGGTAAGCAGCACCATTTGATTCACTCTGTAAAGGGATGCTTCCAAGAAGCCAGCTGCACAGATGATACACAGACAGAACTCTTACTGAAAGAGCCAAATGTCTCAGAAACTAGACTTTACACTAGCAAATGGATACCAAATTCTCTAAATTTTACTAGTTCCTGTTTGCAGCTTTTTGTAATTACTTACTGCATATATGTAAGATTCAGCACATATGTGAGTAAAATGCACAAAACAGCCACAGGAATGAGTGAACTGTTATTCATGTTTTGCAAGATGCTTGTGTCATGTTTGAACATACCCATTCATTCTGATCTATAAAGTACTTTTAACATAGCTTATGTAATAGGCTTATAGTTATATCTTCCACATTTTTTCTATTTTTGCAGGTTTGGAAATAAAATTAACAAGTAACTAAAATCTCTAAAGATTAATCCAAACTCACTAGACATAATTCTGTTTATACTGCAACACAGTAAATTCCTTAGCAGTACCACTGCATGGGTATAATGCCACAGTGAAGTAGGAGCAGAACACCATTGTTTACTGCATGAGAACCTGTGCTGAAAATACCAGTTACAACCTATTTGTAGAATGGCAGCAGAAAAAATTAGGCTTATTTTTAAATGCACTTGAAGATGTTCCAGTATCTAGGAATACATGTCAGTAGATCCCATGAGAACTGTCATGTCAATCAGCAGAAATAAATAACCAGTGAAGAAAGCCTGACTATCTCTCATCAAGTGATCTGGCCAGAGATTTTCATCCACCAAAGTTCACGGTTTCAGTTTTCCAAGTGCAGAACATCCAACTGCTGAAAAACAGTATTTCTAATTCACCTTCTGTAATCTGAAGTGGAAAGAAAATCCCATACAACAAAAAAACCCTCCCAGTCCTTCATTTATGAGTTAAATGCCAACATTTTTGTTTCTATTCACTGGAATTAGGATAAACTAAGAAGGTTAGTATAACCCTTACCTCCTTCCAGACATATAAAATAAGAAGTCATCAATACCATTCAAATACCTTTTATATAACTAAACACTTTAAATAAAGCTACAAAAATCAAGATGGTAGACAACCTCCAAATTTCTGTTTAGTATAATTTTTCTATTTAGCACATAAAAACATACCAGCTTAATCATCAGTTGAAGTTATTTTAACATTAAACTTCACCAGAGTCCTTTTGCTGTTTACACACAACTATTTACAAGACCAAGTACAGAATAGCACCATTGTTTTGGCCCACACTGGAAGAGGCTGTTAAGTAAATGAACTACCAAAAACCTTATCCTATTTCACTCATCTTTACAAACCAGATCAGCTACACTCACACTGTTTGCTTCTTTCTTTCTTTCTAAATTTGGCATTTTCAAAATAAAGCAGCAGCAAAAGACTCAATCCAAAAACATACTTCTGCAAAAAAACCATGTTATGCTGCACAAGCAATATGCTATTTCTAAGGCATATTTAGCTTATTCTTTTACTTTGACAAGATATATGTGACTTGGACTCCCTCCACTGAATTTTAACGTAGAGAGTTAGTAGATGAATAAGCTTAATTAAAAATATCTATTATTGGTAAAAATCTCTCCCACATTCACTAGCCATTTTGGATTGACTATGAGAACAGCCTCCAGAATAAACCATGACCATTTCTTGCTTACTGTTGACATCAGTTGGTCTCAAATAATCAATTCACTCTCAGCAAGAACTGGAAACCAAGAACTTTAGCAGACTAAAGATAGCTAAAAATTCAGCTGGTAAAACATGAAATTCATTCTTCAGGTCTTCACATTTAAGAGAAATTCTTAATTTACACTATTAACTTGGGTATAATCAGCACAATCAAAATCCCACTATGGTATGTGGTTTCCTTTCTTTCATGCCTGCATCCTCAGACCAGTGAAAAACAGTTCTTCAAGAAGCATGCTGAAAGTTAGGAATATCTTAGCACAAATTACATCTTTATGTTTGATCCAACTCTGAAAGTGGACTATTACATTATTGATGTAGAACATGCTTTAGACTTATATACATTTACTTTGGATAGGCATATGGATTATAGGTGAGAGGATTTTTAATTTTTTTTTTTTCTTTTTATCTTCAGAGCATTTCCTGAAGTGATGCAATCACCAGACAATCAGTTTAATGCTCAGTGAGTGTACCCCACCCCATGAAACATCAGGACTGGTATTTAATTCAGTCATGAAGACATGAAAATGATAATACCAGGGTGTGGGCCTTAATCTTTATGCTTCAGTGTACAATATGTGGGCCAAAAGAAGAAACTACACAGTAACGACTGCACTGAAAAAGCCTTTTAAGGATTTGAAAAAGCCTGACAGTGCTTTAAATAGCAATAGTATAGAACAAAAATTGTAATATGATGCATTTGCTTTTAAGCGAGCTTCAGTGGAGGAGACAACAAGGTTGTGACGTTTTCTAAACCTCAATTCTATGATTATTGCAGGAGAAAACTAAACAATATTGAGGAGGCTGAGTAGATAAGCCCTTTCTCCTGCTGTTAATTTTTTAGACTGGTTTGGTGCCATCCACTGTGCATGAACTAATTTATTAGTTACACCCTGTCTATACATAGTCCCACTTCCTCTGTACTCTTTTTGTGGAGCTTACTCCATCACAGATCTTGGAAAGTTCTTAAAGAACACAACACAGTTTGTATTGGTAGACTTATATTCTACAGGTATATAAAAAGGGTGGAAAAAATAAATAATGTTTTCTTTCTAAATTAGAGGATAGCTACAGTTCTATTTATTGTGGACAGAAGCATCAAGGAAAAACAGGACAGGAAAGAGGATGCGGATCAAAGACCAGAAAGAATTATAAAATCAGCTAATGTATTAGAGGTAGCTGATTCTCTGCTAGAAAATGAAGCCAGGTTCATATTGAATAATCACAGTGTAAGAGGACTTTAACTATACACAGAACATCCAGGAGGTGAATTGTTTTGCTGAACAATTAAAATGCAGTATTAGGGGACACCTGTAGCTGAAACCATGGCATGAGTCTCTTTAAGGAAGAACTCCAGAGGAAAAAAGACAGGAGCAGTGAGCATAACAGGAGTAAATAAAGCCCTGTTTTATCAGCTCTTCATCTTCTTCTAAGGATGGGAAAACATCTCTCTCCCTACAGCAAACTGAGCTGAAAGGGAAAAAATGAAATACTGACCATATTTTTATGGTCTGTGGCCTGAGATGTAGGAAGATAATTTAAATATTCACCCCTTTTTCTTTTTTCATTAGATAACATAACAGAGGACTGCTGTTCAAGTTAAAAAAAAAAAAAAGGGCAACTATTTATATCACATGGTCAAAAAGCCAAAGATACATACAGCCTCGTGTTTTGAGGCACAACTATTCAATTATCTGCACAAAATCACAACTCCTATTTCCACTCCAAATGTGCAAGGTCCACTCAGAGTTTTCCTCCACATGCTCCAATATGCTGGCACATACAGCAACTGTTACTACAGCCATTTTATGTATGGTTTTGAAGATGTGGGACAAGATCAAACCACAGTGAGTATCAATCACCAACAGTAGTCCCTGCAATTCAGTGAGTTGGTCCACCTTGATCCTGCCCACACAGTATTTAGAAAGGGTGTGGGTGAATCTTGCGAGCAACTGAAGGTACAACCATCCTGAACATTGACACTCCTAGCAGTGTAGGTGCCTAGCTGCCACCAAGACAAATTGCCTGTTAAGATCTGAGACCTCATCCATCCTGCCTCTGGGTTACTTGTTTTCTCTCCAATTCCCTCCAGTGTCCTAAAAACAACATATTATCGTAAGCTCACTCGACTGCACTATCAATTTTGCAACAAGGCACCAGATGCCACAGAAGCATCCTCCACATCCTTGAAAACACTGCCTAGTTCCATTCATATGCAGTACAGCAAGTTACAGAGGGGCTGAACTGGCAATCAGTGCTTTCAGCATAAGAACTGAGGCTTGGGAAAACTTCAGAAACAGTAACTTTTCATTAGCCTTGGCTGGCAGGGAGGATGGTTACTCAAAGGAAGATTTACAGGAGCAATGGCATGACCTCCCTCCACAAACAATAAACAAGAACAAAATGCTCAAGAAAAACATTATTTTACAAGTAATATTGAAGACATTCATTCAGAGAAAAAAAAGTTCTATAAAAATCTTCCTTCAAAATAGTTAAACCAGCCAAAAGCACTATTTCACCACTTTCATCAATTTGCAATTGCTAGCATTAAAAAAAGACTACACTCACCATCTCCAGGCACTGACATGAAATGAGCATCAACTCGTTTTTCATCCTCTCCATAATCATTCTTTGCCAGTAAGGTATAAGCACCATTATTCAGGTGTGTAGGATTGTCCAGCTGAAGGCAGCCATGGTATTCACTTTGATTGATAACGTGTATTTTAGTACAGATGTATTCAGACTCATTCAGCACAGCTCCTTCATAGAACCACTGCAGTGTGGGCTTAGGGTTCCCTTTCACAGTGAATGGAATACACCAGTGGTGGTCCGGGGTCGGAGACTCAATAAATGTGATATTTGGTGCAACTATATTGGAAAAAAGAGTGAAGAACATCAGAATTTTCTGAACATGCCCTTCCTCCCTTCCCTCTCTCCCTCCCTCCCAAGTTCTCATGGAAGTACTTTTCATTCATCAGCGCAAATGTAACTAGATGGAATGGTACCTATTTGAAGGATACTCACACAGGAACATACCTGTTCTGTCTAGAGTATTATGCTGAACTGAACTGAAGCAGCTTTTCAGAAAGAAATAAAACAAACTAGTTTCAAAGAATGAAAATGTGTTAAATAACTTAAAACATGTAAGGTGTGGGAATTTCAGTTACAGGATCACTTAGAAGGAGGAGAAAGACATTTCAGCAAAGTAAAGCTGAAAACAATGGTGTCTGAAGGAAGACAATAGCATTGAAAATATTTAGAACTGGCCAAAAGTAAACACTACTGGAAGACACACAGCTAGGAATCCAAATTTAGATTATTTTCTTAACAGAATCAAAGACAGAACAGATTACTTAATTCTCTAGATTCTTCTGTCAGGGAAAAATAATTCTGTCCTATACATATTCTTATCCTTGTTCAAATCTGCTAAATGCCTCAAGTTTACAGACCTCTTCTGTTTCCCTCAAGAGATTGTTCCAACACCTTGCCCATTATTTTCCTTTATATTCTTAGCTACATCCAATTTCTTCGAGTTATACTCCCTCCTACCATTCATAACAGTGCCAAGCTCAGAATCTCCTTTACACTCTTCAAACATTTCCAGTTTATGTTCGACCCCATAGTTATTACATATCCAATTTCAATATACAAACCTACATCTCTAGTATTTTTTCTAGTTTACTGTGTTGTAAGCACATGCTGAGCAAAATCTGCCATCTACAAAGTGTTCTATTCCCATCTTCAATTAAACAGAGGGTTGCAACTTGTGAAAACATGCTGTAGAGTTCATCTCAAATGAACAAAGCCTGGAGCTTAGATCTAACAAGTGCTTTTCTACATTATACGACCCTTCTCCTTTCCTTGGCCCTGAGAAATAAGTGTAGTATTCAAAGCTATGACAAATAAATTTACATCTAGCTGGACAAACATTGAATAAACCAGTTGCTGTTTTAAGTAGTAAGAACTTAAACATGAGTAGTCTAGTATATTTCTACAAGCCTTTTCATGCATTCACATTTTGCAATTCCCAAGACAGTGTGCATGTACCTACACACTGTTACAAACCTTCCCACACTGACAGTGCCATTCAATATTCAGGATATCAGACCTTTACTTACAGATTCTTTTAACTGGGAGACAAAGCAGTCAGAAATGCATTTTTTGCAGAATACAGAGCTGAAAAAGATAAACATCAACAGCTGACTGGGCTACTCCTAGCATTAACTGCAGTAGGTAGTTTACATGCCTTAAAGGTTTTCTTTTCAACAGCCTGAAGGTCGAAAAAATACCCAAAACAGTTCCTGCCAGTGGAGTTTGGCCTCCAGGTCCATATGGAGGCCCACATACGTACAGAATACCGTAAGCTCAGCAGAGGCTTGGTCCTCTCCCACAATGTTCTCTGCTACACAGGAAATCTCCAGTCCACTGTCCATTGAGGAAACATTCTTGATGGTGAGAGAGGCAGGGTTCTTATTTGTGTCACTCTACAAATGATCAGAAAAACATGCATACATCAACCACAGCATTAAGAACAAAGGACAGGGAGGGCATTACTGGCCACAGCTGAATGGCATTTTTCATTTTCCCTTCCTTTTAGCTGTACCTGTCCACAGTTAATCAAAGCCTAATTTTAGTGTCTTATCCAAACAGACATAAAATACTTACAGAACCAATACTAAGAGTCAGTGGCAGCGGATTCAAAGCTGCAAAGTCCTGCTACAAGCACTGCACTCAACCATGTTCCTGCCCTGTCACTTCCAGCCTTTGTGCCTTTTTTTACCACTTCATTCCCTCAACACAATTGTTTTTCCCCTCTAATCATATACCCTTGTTCATCCCTCTCTCCTACTTCATGACTGATTCTATGGTCTATATCTGCCAGTTCTCTAGAATTTTTTCTTCCTGCCTATATTCTGTTAAATCCTTGCTTTACTCATCCTTTTCTCTCTTTCCTTTACATTTATGCTTCAGCCCTACTGTATCTTGACATGTTTTCTATCTCCCTCTTAACCAAATTTCTCTTGGAAGCATTCTTTTCTCAAGAAACTGCGTACCTTCTACAACCTCAGCTACTGCTTAAGTACTGTTTTATGTGTTTAAGAACAACCTAATTAAAGTAAGAATAATGATTCTTAAAAATCTTGATTCTTATGATTCTTAGAAAGGTCAGTGTCTATCTACAGCTTTAAATAACATACTGACTGTGCAGCTATGTCACTCTGGTCAAGCAAATTATGGCTGAATTACCACCCCCACACACAAAAGCACTAGCAAAGCTAGTTGTTACTCCCATGTTCATAAATCAGGCCCTCTATATGACCTCCAAATAATTATTATTTCCATACTTGAATTTTTCATAAAGAGCTAGACTATTTTGTTAAACTGGAAAGGAACCAAAACACACTTCAAAAATAAATAATAATTATAATACTTTTCAAAACTACTGTTGGGGTACTTTTTGTAATACACATTGTCAGTGCTACAGACAACAAAAACAAGTGACCCACTATAAGTGTAAAACCACAGCAACTTGGCAGTCAACAGGAATATGTGGGAACACTCCTGTATGCAGTCCTGTGCAAACAGAATTTTGAACCTTGAGATGACACCCTAACTCCACTGGAGTTCAATGTCCCTTTGATCTCAGTGTGACAATAGGGGAGGCAGGTGGAAAAGCAAACACCCCTTCACACATTTTTGTACTTCACAATTCTCAGAGCTGAGCAGTGCTCAAAGCTGGACTAAAATGAGAAGGGCAGGCTCAGGGCTGAAATCTAGAGCAAGAAAAATCTAAACATCAGTCAAACTATCCATCAGCACAGAAACTGAGAACATAAAGGCGAGCCTTGCAGAATGAGAGCCTAGTTTTAACCTTTGCTAATGTCCCTCTTTTAAAGCAGGTGAGAGACAACAGTGAAAAGAAGCATACAAGATGAAGAAAATGAAAGCAGAAACTGAAATATGGAAGTGAAAGAAAAAAACCAAAAGCAGCATTCATAGAAAATGATAGTTGGGGAAGGACTAAAAGGCTCCTGCCCTTCTGCCACTGAAAAGACTGCTGTGCTCCATTACTAAGGTTGTACCCAGCCTGTATTATAAGCCTCTCTACAACAGCATGATGAAGTTATGCCAGGACATAACACTCATGGAAAACTTGAAGTAAACCGACCATGGCATTTCAAAGATAGGAGGGTTAAAAAAATCAGATGATCTCACTTTTTGAACAGAGTCCCACATTTGTTTTGGCTCCTCCTTTTTAAAAATTTTTAAAAAGAGCTCAGCTTGGCAGAAGTTCCCCGAACTGTTTTAATTTCTTGTTCTCGATGACGACTGATGCCTTTGGGGAGTTTTACAGATCAGAGAAAATTTTAAAAGTACAACTAGAGCTCTGCAGAGCTCTTACTTATGAAAGCTGGAATGAAAGACAGACTACTTAAATTCTATACAAGCCTGATATAATGAACTTCAAAAAGAAAAATAAAAACTATGACACCCAAGAGGTCCTGTCTCCTCCTCACTGCAGGAAGGGTTTTGGAAGTACACTTCCCACACCTTGTACACACCAAGAAGCTTTAGGTAATGTGCATTATCATGAATATAGGAAAGCAAATGCCATAAAATCTTAATAAATATGGGTTTTTCCTATTGTGAAATAATAGCAATTTATGAATTCAGCAGCTGCTTGTATGCCCTTCCTTTTCCAATATTTCCATCAGAAAGGACTTAAGCAGCACACAGTCAACAGAAACAAAAAAACAAAACAAAACGTAAAAAAAAAAAAAAAAAAAGCTCAGAAAGGTGATTCCCCACCTAGATGATTTCAATGAGGAAATATATTCATACATTTTTAAAAAATCCAGGAAAAAAAACCAACCTGACAGTCATTTCAGTAAAATCTTCAAGTTCAAGGTTTTCTGTTGCTGCTAAGTGTGTTGAAGAAAAATTAAACAAGCCACAAAGTATTTACAACCAAATTCCAACACACCAAATTATGAAATGAAAATATAATAAAATTACAAACTCATAGTTTTTTTCACAATCAGTATAGAATGGATTTAGTCTCTGTAGGCAGATATCAGTGATAATAAAAAAGTCCTTGTGTTTCCATATTCCAATTCACATTACTTCAAAAAATTTACAATACTCTCATTTACATGTGAACATCCGAAAAACCAGAGTGCAAATGAGAATCTTGAGAAACAAATGTCTGCCATTCCCCAAAAGCATTGCCAGTCACTCTGGACTGAAAGCAAAGAAATGTAATCCCAACATTAACTTTCTATTTCACCTTTTAATAGAAAGTTAACTAGAGCTGGACATGAAGCCTCATTCCATCCTTCAGCAGGTGTCACCTGAATTGTCAGGTGTTTGAACATAAACCTTACCTCATGGTTTGAAACAAGATTAGTTACCACCCAGGACACATTTGGGGGTGGCCCACCGGTAGTATCACAGTACAAGGTGACGCTCTTTCCTTCCACCACGGTGATGTTGTAGTTGCTTAAGTTTGCTGAGGGCAAGTCTGTGATAGAAACAACAACACAATAACCCAACATGTATTTGACAGAATAGACAGCATACAACTCTAAGCAAGCCATATAAATGCAGGCATTACATCAAATATCCACTGTAGTCTGTATTATTCAGTCAGGCTGTACAAACAGCATCTTTGGAAATAAAAAACTACAGTCTTTAGCTGCTACATATTTTCTGTACCTCCTCTGCTTCAAATCCTAAGAAAACATTACTGCATGTGCAGATACATTAACTAGCTAATTATATAGGAATTTATGTCAGGTGCACAAGCCGAAATTATCTTCAGTTTTTAACTTCAAAATGAAAAGGAAAGCCTCTTCCTTTACTCTTTAAAACTAGAAATTGTATCTGTCTATTTATAACAGCTACATAGCAACCTCTATGAGGTATTTCCACTGTTCTCCACAACACTAACAGGAAAATCCCATTTGCTCTTGGTATCCCACAGGAGACTGCAGCCCTCTCTCGCATACAGGGACATAGCTCAGAGAGAGCAGGGCAAAACCTGGATCTTGAGCTCAGAGGGAGGGAAACAGAGAACTTAACAGACTGAACTAGAGAAGGGAAACAACAGAAGAGAAGGTTAGCAATTGTACAGAGCTCTATTCAAGGCACCTCAGCTGATTTTTCTGTTGTCTTCAGGAAAGCAGAAAAGCACTCATCAGGAAGACCACATTTTACAAGAATTAGGACTCCCTCTCCATATCAGAGAGCTATAAATCACTCTATGCCTCACTCTAAGGCACCCAAAACAATGGGAACTTCCCAGAGGGTAAATTTATGCTGCATGTTTACAAAAACACAAGAAATTATAGAATTACCCTCTCCAAAATAATATAAGCAATATCAGTAGATTTCAGGCACAGAGGAACTCACATTTTGTATTTCTTTATGTAGCAAATAATTATGCATGATTCTAGATACTAGGTCATCATTTGAAGCTGCTACACTCTGTAAAGAGTCTTTGTCTCCTTTATGAGGCATTTAATCAACTGTTCCAGGTAAGTTTTATGTGCAATTTATCATCTCAAACAATCAAGCTTATCTGCTATGCAGGATATTTATGCATAATTTTGCAATGAATTTTCTTTTTTCTGAAATAACAGCTCTCTTTGGTAGTGTTTTTCAGTTGAGAGTACAGCAGTTCCATCATGGACTTGATGGTATAGAAGTTTAGCAGAGATATTTTTCTTTATGTGAAAGATCCAAACCAAATAAATAACCATCAAATCACTGTGAACACATTCATAGGTTTGTTGGAGGTCCAACAGAAGCTAGATCTATTGGAAACCTCCCTTAAATTAGTTCAATAAAAAATAACTGAGTGGAAGCACTACAGAAAAGAAGAAGAATAATTTTCCAGACCAGGCTTTCCTGCCTAATAAGATTTGAAGATCAGCACAAGTATAAAATAACTGCTCAGGCAATTCTCGGTGTTTTAAGTAGTGTGGTAATATGATTCCCATTATAGGCATCATGGATTTCTTCTATTATGTTCACTATATAAATCATATGTTGAAGTTTATTGAGAGAGCTGGAGAGTTTGTATGCCTTGATGCAGTAATCTGTTAGAGAAGGTAGCCATCTGCTCTAGCCTGCTGTGAATTCAGATCTCACCAGTGCCTGTCAACTAGCTGAGCAGGAAATAAAACTAATCTTAGGGAACATTTGGATATTAATTATGCTAGTTAGGGAACAAGAGAAGTAATGAGATAATTTGCTTCATAAAGTTACATGTCCACAACACCTCTAAATACTGCTTCAATTACTCTTGCTAGACCTGAACATGCAAAGAGAATAAAGACCCCAACTCTTCTTAACCCTACCACTTGGGAGAAGGTCTACATGGCAGATTAGCATTTCATTGTGCAAACTGGCACAGTTCCTACCAACACACCATTTCATGTGAAACCTCTCATGCAAGCAAAAATAAAAACAACTTTTGCCCCTCAGAGCTCTCCTTTAAATAGCTGTTAGGTTTGAGACAACTTCTTCCTTCAATGTGTTTATTTATAGGATAAGCAACTGAAGTTAAATTCCTCTGGTACTGGCTCTGGTTCCCACCCAGGACTAGATCTAGTTCTGTTTATTTGCAGAAGTCTGCACATATCACGTTGGTGTTACATCTCAAATGGAAACAGCTAGATCATTCTGCATCCTGCCAGAAGGCTATAAAGTAACAGTGCTTATTATTCTGTATGTTCATAATGTTACACTAAAAACCAGTTGCAAGACCCCTGCATCTAAAAAGGTACAAATAGAATGGAATGGAATGCAACAGAGTTAGAGATAGAATAGATTAGAAATCATGTTATTGTGTGTGTTTGCTTTTACTCTTTTTCCCAGTCCTAAGATGAGTGGAAAACACAATAATTGTTTTAGAATTCGTTTTTTATGATTAGATATATTGAGATCGTGTGCTTTAACTGCAGGCTAATTTTGCTTTTATTTCCAGTGGCACCCAGACTACTCCACAGCAAAGTCCACACTAGTTGAGATGTGGCTCTATTTGAGAAAAGCAAGACAGTCCCATAAGGCCTCATCTAGACATGATACGTTGCCTTTATCAGCAAAGCAATGACACTAAGCAGCAAAATTTGTACTGAAAAACAACTCTATGTTAAAAAAACACGATGGACCTTAACATACACAAATGCTCAGTTTGTATCTGCAGTGCAGTAGTGTGAGAAGGGTGGTGTGAGAACTGGCCATTTACATTGGCCAATAACACTTTGACTCCTATAGAACTGCAGAGATACCCAAGCATACTGCCTTTACTCTCTTGTTAATTTGGTTAAATACAGTGTTTTAGATTGTTATCACTTTGGTTGATAGGGATGTACATTTTAAACAACTTTGTAAACAGCAGTTGATAGAAACCATCAGATAGCATACTCAAATACTTTTGTATATTGCCAGCATAGTAAAATTAGACTGGAGCATAAGGGCCTGTACAAGGTAGACATGACATCATCTTTTCACAAGTTTCATCTTGGTATCTGTCAGACAGATTACTCCATGCCTCAAAGCTCAAAACACAATCTCTGTTCCAAACCTTGATAGAATTAATTATTATAACTGGACATCAGTGATAACCCTGCTAGTACCTGATTGATTTTTCAAGTTTGCTATATTCTTGGCCTTAACCTTCTGCATCAATGTGTTGTACACAGGCTGTATACAAGAGCCATTCCCTTTTAGGAGTTCTGGGATTTCTCACTGACATTCAATTTTATTGAGTACTCTCCTGTTCTGGTGGAACAGAGTAAAGAGAGTTTCGGAATGACCTTTCAAAACCACCTTGTTTTATTTTGTTTTTTAATTCCTCTTTCTTTTCAATAATCCATTCAAAGCTTTTCAATATCTACAAAAACGGGAGGACAGAAGCTGCTACTGAGAACTTCAAACTGCAATGTAGAGAGTAACACAGGTTGAGAGACAAAATCATACACTAAAATCCATGTGTTTCCATTATGCACTGGTACATAATAGCTATGTGCTTTCACTGCATACAGAATGGATTTTCTCATACTCAGCATGATTACATTTTATTTCCAGGAATAGGCAGCTCTGGATTAGAATAAGCAGTCACTTCTCTCACCCCAGCACCGCTAGAAAGAACTAGAGACAAGCAGGAGGAACTCATTTATGGCAGCTGAGTCTCTCCAATATAATCTCATGCTTTAGGAGAAACAAACAGTCCTTAAAAAGCAGGGTTTGGGGGAGCGCAAGCATTTACCTTCACAGGCCATCATTGGTGCAAAAGGATGGCCTGAAGCCATCAGACAGTAAAACTGTCAAGCATCACTAGGGAATGACTCACATCTTCCCTGTGCACAGCTGGGACTTCAGGAACCACAAAACCAACACTTTGGATGCCATTTTCAAAGGTTACTACTACATTTGGCTACACAAGTGTCAATGGAAATTAAGAAAATGAATATGCCCGTATTCCTAGAGGGCTTTCCAAGTCTTCTACTTATTACGTTCTACAGAAAACTTGTATTGGCCTTCCTAGAGCCAGACTGTCACAAAATGTCAAAGTAAATACATGATCTAACATAGAAATAAAAGCCTTAGTTCTTAACTCAACTCTTAGCACCAAGAACTTTAGTCAATATACTAAAGAAACATTTAAAAGAAGGTGGTCTTAAGCCAGAAGCAGCAAATCCACCATTACATCAAAGATACTGTTTCATTATCTGCAGTTATAAAAATTTTTACAAAATTAATGCCAGATTCATTTTTTCTGCTTCAACTTTCACCTGTCCAGTTCTAGGATTTTTTCAGTTGTTCAAAAACCATCAAAAATCCTCTCAATATGGTCAATTAGTCTCATGAATACCTAAGAAATTACATGATGAAAAAATTAGTACCTGAGAGAATACTGTAAATTCAATATTGCATTCATTTGTGCCATCCTTTGCACACTAAGCTCCTGATTTTTACTACTCTTTCAACAAACTCCCAGGAGGCTAGACATGACAGAGTATCACTAAATGGTTTTCATTGGCCCATGTCATGTCCTTTTTGCTTGACATGTTTTTGGAGGTCAATTTGTTCTGTGATAAGAACAAGAAGGTACCAAGAAAAAATTACTAATTTTTATGCATCTGATGTTTAACCAGGTAATTTTAATCCTCACCTGAAATCCTTAACCATATTTTTAATACATGTATCAACCATAGAATGATTAAAACAATACTGAGCAGCAACCATCTATCAAACTGAACCATTCAAGGCAGCCTACCAGAACCACTGATCTATAAAACATCCACTGCAATTCTTAGGACACAGTGATTCAAATCAGTCTGCTTTCCTCACACAAGGTTCCAATACAGTCTGGGGTTCTTGGATCTGCTGGTTTGGCTTTTCCACTCTAGGGATAACACATACAGCTAATTACATCACTAGAGTACAGCTTGGTAACAACCACAACTTGTACTGTCTGGAGCCTGAAAACAGGATGGTTGACAATGCAATTTGTCATGAACTGTCACACGGGCTCGCAAATTTCAGAGCTCTTACTGGCTCAAAACTGGTTGTATTAGTGTACAGAAAGCAGGATATGAAGACACAATGTTCCTTGTATCATTCTATTGAAATTGTGCCTTGTTTGAAAAGGTAATAATGTTTACAAATTTTCAGAGGTCATTTTCTATGTGCTTTCAAGGGTTAAAAAAAAAAAAAACAGTGAGAAACTTTCTAGCAATTCTAGCGCTAAAGAGAAGAGCTGTTGGATATGTGATTCACCTCTTGGGTTTCACTAAACAAAAGCCTGTAGCCAACAAGGTCTGAGACAGATTTCCAGCCTGGCTGCCTCTTCAAAAGACTATAAAAAGGATACCCCAAAAATTTACAAGCAAAGCATGAATGAAAGAAACACAAGCAATTCCATTTCCTGTTGTACCACAACCACAGAATCAAAATGCTCAGTACATAGAAAACTGCAGAAATCTCAGAGAATTTTTTTTTCTGAAGCTCTAAGATCCCTTTCCTCTCCAGTCTTCATTTCACAATACCAACCACCAGGCACTACTCTCCATCATTTCACTAGGATTTTGCCATCATGAGCAACAAAACTTGAAATTTCTCATTTAAATTTCCAGGTAAAATGGAAAGTAAGGGTTTTAATCTTAGAGGAAAAGATGAAAATGTATCTGGGATTATGACCCATTTCTCCAGATCCCATTCTATGCCCACTGTGTGTGAATGTAAATTTAAAAAAAAACTGCCCTGGACTAAAATTTCTTCAAATCTTCAGGAGAATATATAGCCACTGAATAAATCACTGAATCACCACTGGATAGACATACGCTTGCCATGTGGCACAGAAAATATTGATGGGTGTTTTTCACAATGACCAAATGTACTTTGCACAGGTCTGGCAGAATATATTTCTGTCAGTGAACAGAATGAAAGACATGGCAGCTCACTGAGCCACCCAAATATTTTAAAATACTAAATGAAATCTGCCTCCTCTCATGGCATGCCTGATTGCCACTTTCAACCAGGAATCTTTACAGAAAACAATTAAACAAGTACAGTCTCTATCAGATGATGATGAGTCTTATTTAAAGTATGCTTTCCCAGATTGCATTCTTATTGCATTCAAATGCATTCTTATTTTGCCCCTCCACCACTCCATACTTAACCAAAATTTTCACTGGAAGCAACTTCTTTACATAGAGCCAGCACATGCCACAGCAAAGACCACAAGACTTCTAACTCATCTTCAACCACAGCGACAAGCACGGTCTCCTCAGAACTGTCACGCCATCCAGGGCTTCCAACACCATCATGTTGGAAGAGCAACCAAAAACCACCAACAGATGTGCACCTGCACAAATTCACTTGGACACCGAGCTGTCATCTGCAGCCAACCTCTTCAGAAGCTCTGAAAGTTGCTGCTGATATTTCAAACCAAATGAAAGGCTTATATTTCCAAGGTTTACATCAGCTCCTTAACTTCTTCCCAGGACCCTTCTTTTAAGACCCCTAGGTGTAGTCTGGATTCTAATAGGAAGGTACTGAATAAAATAGGATATTGCTTATTATTAACTGGTCCTCAGTAATAATATAAGCACTTTGTCTGCAAGAATTTTGAGATGAAGTGTTTTTATAGAAGCTATAGACCTTATCAACAATTCCCTCACTAGAAGTATCAGGAAGGTATCCAACCATGTTTTCTGAATGGCTAAGGAAATTAAATTTCATCTGGAGAAATTGTTCTAACATGGCATTTAAGCTTCAATTGATCCACTATAGCTTTCAAAAGAAAAGAAAAGACAGGTAGGGCCATTGGACTGTCATCCACAAGCTTATCTGGTGAACTGAGAGTTAAACAGCCTTTGAAGTGTAAGCTAATGAGGCCCAAACCAGCTTATGCAAACCTCTAACAAACTCTTATTCACTAAGTTTATGTAATGTAATTGCAATTCATGTTTGGTTATCTGCAGATTTTCACGTGTGTCCAGAAAATACTCAGAATAATGCTGACCTGCTTAATGTTGCAACATGATAAACATATGATCCTGAAACAGTAATATTTTCAGAGAACAACATAAAAAAGTAAAATTATGGGTTTCATTTTTGGTACCAAGTATAGCATATGCCAAATATATTACTGAAGGGATGTCTTGAAGAAAGGCATCCCCTTTTAAAAAAACAGTACTTCCTTTAGACTTCAGGACAGAGTTATCTAGTCATCAGTCTTCACCTAGACAGAGCAAAATAAGAACAGCATCAGAAAAGAGTCAAAGAGCTGTTCTCCTTAGCAGATCAGTAATCTACACTTACACAGATGCGTCAAGTCTGGCACAGAGAGTACCTCTGTAAATCTGCACAATGTCATGAGTTCAGAGATACTTCTTTCCCTTGGATAATGCTTTACCTCTTTCTATTTCTTATCTACTTTATATTACAAATCTCCTTTGTTGACATTAAAGCAGAACTTGAATCAGAATTATCAATCAAAAATTGGCTTTTTTTAATATGAGACATTCACATATGCCACATGTGGCTCAACTATAATCATTCACAACCCCTGATTTACATAGATGGTCATGTCTAAACATCTGTATTAAAGTTGATATTTGATTCACAAATAGATAAATGTTGTGTGTTCAGAAGAACATTATATCTTTGAAAATGAGATTCCCATTGCCTTTTCAAACTCCATAAATTTTTAGTTCTTTCCATTTAAAAAGACAGAAAACTCTTCTAATTAAGTTTGGAAAATTTTAACTCAACTTGAGAGCAGCAGTGAAACCCCATTGCTGTCAAAGTCTCACAAAAAATGAAGTTTTTCACATAGCCCACGATCACAGATAAGAATTAAAACTCTTACAGGGAAAATAAGAGTAGTTTGCTGCCACACATCACGCACCGCATTTAGTTCTTGTGCCAAAATAAACAACACAGGCAAGAGAATCCATTACTATTCTGAAACACAAACACTGAGAACATTCAAGCCTTTTTTTAAACTCACTTAATTCTGCCCGTAATATTCTCCTTCTAACAGTCTTATTGGTAAGATCTGCCTGATTGTGGAAAAAATGTCAACACCCACTGGATTATGCCTTTGCTTGTGGTTTTAGACTGCATTGTACTGTGATTGCCTAAGATCTAATGCTTATTTTATTGGCTCAGTAATACTACAAACCTTTTCTGTAAATTCAAAGAAACAAATGTGTCAATCCTTCAGCTTGCCTTTTTTCCTCCTTAGGATTTATAACCACCTGCCTCCAGTCGCGTATTACCACTTACTTATGTGGTAATGGTACTTACTTATTTACCTCCAGCACAAAAAGCAGAAACGGGCTTAAATGAAGCTAGACCCAATTCCATTTTCAGTCATCTGAGCAACTGCCTGTTAAAAAGCATGGGTTTCCCAAACAAGCAAGAAATAGGCAAGCAGTTACTTTAGCTTGAAATTCTACATTACAGCAACTTCTAAAATTTTTTCCAGTCATACATAAGTATCTCAATAGTAAGAGCAACACCACGGTACATTGTGTGCAGGAGAAGAGACAGGCAAAGGATATGAGCATTCATTAAATCACAAAACTCTTAGACCACACAACAGTTCTGCTGACTGGCTGCAGATGCAAACAGCCAGCCAGTCTGAACATACCTGAGTGATATGTAAAGGAAACTAGCACAGGGAACTAATCTGCGACATTGTTCAGTAGATTGTAGCTAGCATACCTGACCAGTGACAAGAAAGAAGGCACCTAAATAAACAATGTATGATGAAAAAGCATCCAAAGCTGGCACAGTAAGCAAAACTGAAAGAGAGATTAAGCACCACATCTCCATACACAAACTAAATTGGCCAGATTAGGCAAAAGGCCATTAACTGGTCTGAGATGCAAAGCAATGCAAAATCTGCACAGGACTGCAGAGACAGCTGTAGAAGCCACACCTTTTCCCAAAACACCAGAAGATAAAGACTTCTTTCAATATCACTGAAATCAATGATAACAGCTTAGTAAGAGAATGTCAACCACAGGGAGCAGGCAACCCATTAACAATCAGACCCAAGGATGTGGTCCTGCCCCCCGGCATTCAGCGAGTTTCAAGTGATCTGCAGACTGACAGTCTTTGAGTGACCTTATGCAAGGCAAAGAACATGCCTCGCTACCAGGGAACTTCAGACACTGGTGGTACTAGCCACCAGAGCTTAGAAGCATTAATAAGAATATAGTGTTTACTCATTTAGTTCTCTTTGTTGCTTTTCTAATGCTATGGATCAGATGGAAACAAAAGGAGATGGACCAGGTGGTGCTGTCGACACTGTACAGACAACTGGCAAATGCTCTGAAAATGGCAAAACTGAAAACCACCATCTTTATACACAAAAGGCTCTACTGTACTGTGCTAGATGCAGCTTGAAAATCTTTGACACATGAATTACATGTGATCCAAAAACCCAGAAGAATTTGACAATTTTACATATCTACATAAATTTTAAATGCAGTTGGAAAAATAATTATTGATTGACACTTTTAATATCGCAGTTGGAAGGA
Organism: Alaudala cheleensis; assembly: GCA_013398995.1. Taxonomy (NCBI): domain Eukaryota; kingdom Metazoa; phylum Chordata; class Aves; order Passeriformes; family Alaudidae; genus Alaudala; species Alaudala cheleensis. The sequence continues at coordinate 283,752 of VWYE01004441.1, forward strand.
GCTCCTAGATAGTGAGCATACCTGACTTTAAAGCCCAAGAAAACAAATCACAAAGTTGATGACATCTAAATGGCAGTCAATCTTTAATCAGCACATCATTGAACACTTCCACCGTACAGTTAGCAAAGTACCACAGAAATCTGCTAATTTTCTCACAAATTACCTAAAAGTCAAAGCCCTATGATCAAGTAGGTGGCCTCTACCTACTTCCCAGCAAGACTTTTATTTACAGCACACAGCAGAAAGACATATTATCAAAACATTTTACATATAGTATAGGCCTCTTACTATAACACTGTGAAGTAGTAGCACCTTAACACAGAGCGCACAATTGCTTCTTTTACAAATTAAAAAAAAAAACCCACAAATTCAACAAGGAGATGAGATGAAGCCATTTCATTAGCAGAGAAAATTAAAAAAGCAGAGAAAATATTTTACTAAAAAAATGCAGAAGCCTACATGCCCAAATATTTCTCTTCACATCAAAGGGAGTTAAAAACATCATGGAGTTCACAGGAAAAAAATTCAATATGTCAAAAGCTGTATTCCTCTTCTGTTTCAGTTCTGCATATTAGTCTCTCAAAAGGTTCTGGAAATGAAATATACCAGCTTCATCAGTGAATTTGTTTTGAAACTAAGTCTTCTCCTTTAAAATACAGAAAAAATATCTGGAAAGATACCAAAACCAAGAACCATGCAATGGATTTTTCATATCTCTTCCTGAACACAGACCACCAATAAGGTCATTGCTCTTCACCAGGGATTCTCTACTCTATGTCTAGTTGTCATCTTTATTAAAAATCTATGTCCTGCATTGGTTCATACTGAAAAAGTAAATTAAGAGGGAACAGCTGCTAAAACAAAAGGGGAAAAAAAGCGGAGGAAAAATGATGCAAAATTTGGTGATATTTGGACCTTGCAAACTAACATAAATGATTTGTAGGCATGTGCTGGCATCCACTCAGATCTTCAATACAATGCATGTTTTCCTTATGCAAATTACACATACTGCAAATTCCAGTCTAAACGTTGGATATACTCGCCTTCCCTCCTCCTCTTCCTCTTCTAGTTGGAAGTACCACCTTCCCTTGTCATGACAAGTATTTTAGTCAAGATATGCCCACAGAATGCATGCATGTGTTCACATACGTGTACCTGAAGAGCATCCACGGCTCAGAGACAAGCCTGTTTTGGCTGCAGATGGTTAAGAAATCAGAGGAAAGAACTAATCTCTCACAGGTTTAATTCTGGGTATTTAACATCAAAAGTTTTCAAAGAAAATCCTAGCAACCTGGTAGCTTCTGGATGTGCCAGCCAAGTATGTTACAAAATGTGCTGGAGTTTCTCTTTTGCAATAATTGATCTCAATCCAACAGCCGACCTCTCTACACCCAGCACATTAATCCACCTTCTAGTCCACCCAGCTGGAGCAGGAGGTCAGGTCCATTTAGCCCAGCTAGGTATTTTATCTTCCATTTCAGGTAAATCAGATCTTGGAGCACACAAAACCAACTCTGCAGCTCATAAGACTCCCTGAGTTTTTTGCATGAGACACTAACACCATTTCTGCCACTACACCTGGCCCCAGAAAAAAGCTGAGCACAAGATCAACAGTGATATGAGGCCACAAAACACAATTTTGACACTAAATGCTGCACTTGTTGGGCCTGCAGCAGTCCCCACCATGGCTGTTCTTTTCTAACAGCTGCTGTCAGAGGATGTCACACCCTCCAGGCAGTGAAGAAAAGGACACTCAATGGGCAAAGACAGAAGGAGAAAAGGTATAATTTCTCCTGCTAGTCATACTCACTTATAGCTTTCCCTGTCCAAATCAGCCCTCCATGAACATCCCCTTGCTCCTTTTCCTTCCTGCCTGCCTGCTGCTGGGGACCCCAGTTTCCCACTCTCTTCCAGAGTCCAGCAGATGTGACACCATGTTAGAAACACCCCATTTCTGCCCCTCGTACACAGAGGAGGAGAAATCTCAAGCTAGTGAGTGAAACTTTTCCACAGCTGTCCCAGAGCAATATGTAGGCAGCAAAATCATATTTAAAAAGGGCAAGTCGATGGCCTTATTGTTATGTAATTTTTCCATCTTTTTCTAGATCCATATACCTGAAAACAACATGCTACAATATGCCACAGACCTGAACTTGATATAACTTTTTTGTATAGCCTTTGAAGTGAACTCAGGAGAGTTTTATTTGCATGAAGAACAGAGCTGTTGCTAATTTGTCTCAAGTAGTATGTAGTTCTGAATTTTCTTTCTGTGGTCCTAATACTAGTATTTTTGAAGGAAAACAAAGACTTCATTAACTGCGAATACCTGAAAAAAATTCAAGGAGGTAAAACTGAGCTATGAATGTCTATTGAGCTTGGAAATACTGATATTTAGCTCAACAAAGGCACATGTGTTCGACATAATACCTGTGTGCTATCTATAATCAATATTCTGTTTCCCTGCACTTAAATAAAGGTACATTCTTAAAGGATCATGAGAAAAACAAACAGGTTTACATGAACTGGTGAAGGGCCTTGATGGGACACCATAGGAGGTGTGGCTGAGGTCACTTGGCCTGGAAGAGACTAAAGGGAGACCTCACTCGGGTCTTCACCTTCCTCAGGAGGGGAAGAGGAGGGGCGAGCACTGATCCCTTCACACTTGCAACCAACAACAGAAGTCAAGGAAATGGTGTGAAGATCAGTCAGAGGAGTTTAGGTTGGATATCAGGAGTGTGGTTGGGCACTTGAACAGGGCCCCCACTGGAACTGGTCCCAGTACCAACCCTGTCAGAGTTTAAAAGGTATTTGGACAATGCTCTTGGGAACATGGTGTTTATCTTGAGGTGTCCTGTGCAGTGCCAGGAGCTGGTCTCCATGATCCTGATGGGTCCCTTTCAACTCAGAATATTCTGTGATTCTATGATTCCATGAAATATCCATAAGCATTCTATGTGGGGCAAAACCACTAAGTGGTTAATATCTCCACCAAAAACTTTTCCCTTAGAATATTGTTGTCATCCTGAGAAGCACTTTGTAAAAAAGCATGTTTGTTTTTCCCTGGCTCACAGTGATTCAGCAGTAGTTTTATATTAAAAGAATATTACCGCAGTTCGGGACCTTCATATCCAGCAAGGCTGTCCTCTTATTGTTTTCATCTATGCAATATAAGTCCTGAGTTTCTGTGTAAAACTTGGTCTCTTGAAATTTCTTGATCCACATGATTTCACAGGAACACTTGAATGGATTGTCCACCAATATCCTACAGGAAAAAACACCAATTTATTTAGAAGACAAAACGTGCTGCACATATAGAAAAATAAATGAGGGGCAGGGGGTCTCCTAGCATTCAGCTGGGTGAAAATACAAGTTAGTGAGGAAGATTAAGGAAGGCAGGTTGAATCCTTTCATTAAGAAGCATAACACATGCACCATTGGTAAGCTCAGTGCAAAGTAAGCTGCCAAGTTGGTGACAGTGTCCGTGTAGGAAGTTAAGCACTGCATGCACTGAGGACCCAGAATATCATAGACAGGAGAGATCACACAGGGGATTTGGCTACTATTTCCAATTCATCTGTGCAAATCAGGAGCCCATGGAGAATGGCCACTCCAGAAGCTCCATTTTATTTCATAAATGAGGAAGAGATTAGAATTCATCTCTTCTACACTTGAGCCACTACTCAGTTACCTCAGAAATGGTTTACTGCTGTGGGGTGGTAAACTCCTTATTATAAAGTCAGTCACTGTTGGATTATACAAACACTCAAACAAACTTAAATCACAAAAAAGGATTTTGCCTGATCTTTAAAATTCATCTGCTATAACACTCTAGAAAAACCTCACAGTAAAACCATAGGCAACATCTAGAAGAAATACTAAATTAAAAAATTGCTCTGAAATAGAGATTGCTATGGTACCCTGCATGGAATTTAAACCACAGGTTATCAAACCTAAATTCTAGTTTTAGAATTTAATAAAACTACACAACAGTGTAATGCAATTACATACACTCTAAATATGAACATGTCTTCATAAACACTGACCAGTATTATTTTTCCATCTACTGGCATACATGAGATCAAATAAAGTGGGTGAACAAGTGTCTGTTTAAGGCATTTCATTACCAAGAGAACAATCATTCTTAACAAAGGTTTATGTACAGAAGGTCAAGTTTCTTGAAGAATCTATGCTCATAAATGCCTCCTGAAAACATGAAGTGTGCAAATAACAAAAAAAATCATCTTCTTAGAGCCATAACCTGTTCCCCCAAAAGCCATCTCAAGTTCTTGGAGGAGAAACAACTGAGGGATCCTCAAAAGTGTCTGAAGGAGCAATTTGTATTCAGAGAAGTCATCTGCTGGACTTTAACACACAACATGAACAAAAACTGTTTGCTCAAGTGCATGAACATGATGATTCCTTGGGTCAAAGCTTATGACATGCATTTTCAAAACAGTGACATTTACTTCCATCTTCTGTTTCATCCTCTGGCTTCCTGGTTAAGAGAAATTTTTCTTGACCAGTGGCTGAGCAGTCTTCTAGTGTTTTATTTTGTGCTAAACCCATCTAGGCAGTTAGGCACATCATTGGCAGGATGTTGGATGCATAATGACCCTCTACAGACACTTGTGTGAAAGAAAAATTCTGACCTACAGAAAGCAAATTCCGAGCCTTTACCTCGCTTGCCCTAATTTTACAGCTGCAGTTCATCTCTTCTAGAAGAAACCTTCCAAGGTGGCATCTTCTTCTCCACAACACCTGGCGACTATCCTCTATTACACCTTATTCTAAGCTTCTCATCTCTTTAAGTTTTGTTTTGAAGACAGCAAATCAAAGACCAGCCGGACAAACATTCTTGTTTATCAGATTTAGGGGAAGTTCTTCAGAAGCTGCTCATGGCAACATTTGTATCTCAGATTCATCTACCAACACTCCTCCTTCTCTTCTGTTTCTGATCTTCCAGCTATGTATTAAACACTTACCAACAGAATTGTTCAAATATACTGATTTTATCACTGCTGGTCCTCCTTTCAGGCTCTGCTTTTATCCCTCCACTTCCTTTCCCTCATTTCCCCCCGTCTGTTTATCTCACTTCATCACTACTTCAGTTTGTCTAGTTCTACACTCCCTTTCCAAAGCCCACAACACTCTACCTCAATTTTGTATCCCCTTTTTCTCTCAATTTGTGCATCACCATGCATTGCCTCCATATCTTAAATACCACTCTCTTTAACCTTCACACTATCCATTTTCCCAGATCTGGCTCACACCCACTACCTTTGCCCTGCTTCTTCATGCAGAAGCAACAGAACAACAGAGGGCATGGAGCAATGGGAGATCTTTGCAACTAACTAGTCTCCTCATTAGAGAGCACAGCAACTCAACGTCAAGTTATTAAAGTTATTTAACAACGTCAAGTTATTAAAGAGTATTCCAGTGAGCAGCATTCCCTGGGCCACAAAGAAAATAATTATACCAACTTAATTATCAACAAAATATATCTAAGGGGCCTAACTTCTTTTTGTGCCACTGAGATTTGCTCATTTCACTTCTCAGATGCTGAAGTTCATCAGAAGAGGCCTAGGGTTGCATGTCAGGTGCTTCATCCTTGGACTGGCACTTTGGACAAATTCTGACTTTGCTCTGGGATCCAGGAGAGCAACCTCCCTCTCCTCTGCAGCCCCAGCTTTCCTAGAAGTCCAGCAAGCTCTCTGCATATTAGCAGAGAATGCATAGGATGACCAAAATTTTGGAAGATATATCAATAGGAAATATGGCAGATGTAACAGAGAATAAAAAATATAAGAACTGAAAAAATCAATAAAGAAATGTTTACCAGTGCTTTCATGCTAAATGATTATATAAAGTGCAGTGCAACTCAAGAATTTGAGAAAATAAAAATACTCCTTAATAACCACCCACATGCACATAAGCTGGGTAGCCACACTATAAGAATATGAGAAACAATTTTCATATGAATATCTGCAAAAGATTGTATTTTCACTAGTTCAAAATAGTGAAATAAACACCAGTAGTTTTGTGTGAAGTAATGTCACAATAATATATCTTAAAGCTGAAGAAAGAGGCTATTTTGACCTCTAAATTGCTTTATAATAGATATCTAACCTTCTTGAAGCCCTGGAATGAAAATTTTTCTTCATTTAAGTGTTCAGAATTGATGCTCTCTTTGGACTAGAACTGCACTTCTAATTCCTGATGGACCTCTACAGAACAAATCTCAAAGTGTTATTCTTCCATTCCAGTCAAAAATAAACTCGTATTTTAAGAAATGACAACTTACAGATCAGACAAACCCAGATGGCGAAAAGGCTTCTTGGACAAACTTGAGAGCTTGTTTCTGGATAAATTGCTATGGCAAAAGAGAAAAATTGCATTAATTAGAATTGCTTCTTCTCACACTAAAAATACAGTTTGTGTCTCTTGAAAAAGCATTGAAGAACTAGAACCAGCTCTAAAAGTCATTTGACTTCAGTTGTAAAAGGGCAGTGTTCGGCCTTACTTTATGGTTTGAAGGGTTTGAAGGGCTTGAATCCAGTCAGCATCTAATGTCAAATACATTCAAAATCCAAGTCAGCAGGAATCAATATTTTCACTTTTAGCACTTTGACAATTGCAGAAAAGCAGCAGATTTAACTGTGTTTCAAAAGTATTTTGTAAAGTCCAGGTGTTAATTATATGCTCAATTTATTCATGTAAAATGGGTGTAGCCCTTTCTTTGATGCTGCACCAAACTCTGTACTCATACAAGCCCTCCTCACATGCTAGCACACAGCCACATCAGAGCTTTTTAGTTCTTTTCAAATTGCATGTGCAATATGCACCCACATGGAAGATCAAAAGGAAAACTGTAAAATGCCTGTATTGGGCTTTTTTATGTCAATTAAGCACTTATGGTTTCCAGTGGTAATTAAGTGAAAGGTCTTCTCCCATTATGCAGAGCAAAGAAATGTTGATCAGAACCAGAAATACTCCCCTCATAGGCTTACAAAACTGCTTTCTCCACCCAAAAGCAAAATAATGCTGTTTTTGTACAGTTTTATCAGTCTATGAATTAAAGGTAGTGAGAGCAGTTAACTGTTTAACTGTTAGCAGTAAGGCAGAAATCAATGTTATGAGCCAAAATACCATGAGTTTTATGTGGTATTTTAAAGGTGCCATAGGGGCTTCTACACTTAGTGTTGCACTGAATCTAAAACCAGGGATTAAATATCTTTTTTTGTTTTTTTATCTGACTGAAGAACACAGTATTTACTTCCCAACTTTCAGTCGTTGATCTTTGAGTACAAGATAATTTTCACAGAAATTACAAGTTGGATATTCTACAAATGCTTAGAACAGAATCAGAGAGATTGCATTTACATTTCATCACTGATTCCTTCTGGTGCAGAAGAGCCTGAAGTTTACAAACTAACTGGTCCTTACGTGTGTGAGCAAAACACAGGAGCTACTATTTCATTAGTCAGGTGAACTGCACTGCCCTATGGCAGATACTGGTGGAAATGTCTCATGGACCCTGATCATATAAATCAACATTAAGGCACAATTTGAATATAGAACAGAAGTTATGTTTAAGCAAAAGCCATCACTATGCATATGCTCTGTGTTGGGAGGTTGAATAAAAGAAGCTGGATCCTCATGCTGACTTGGGCTTTTGCCTCCAACATGGAGCCACATCCAATCCCATCCCTCCATGGGAAACTTTTCACTCACCACGCAGGAGAATTGCTCCTGTTCCCACACTGACAAGCAGCACACATGGAGGCCCCTGTGGTATTGTCACACAAGGCATGCACCTGCCTCTCTTACATGCAGATCAAATAAATCCTACCTTTCCCAAAAGACAACCAGATATACAGTGGGCTTTACCTGCAGACCACTGCTATAAATTTTATCACCTTAAGCAACACTTTGACAGTAATTTAATTTTATATATATTTTTTCATAAAATGAGCACTTTTTATTGACTACAGAGATGCTTACTGCAGTCTCCCTCATTCATGTTAAGTGAAAAAAAAATATCACTGCTAGGTTTATTTTGAAGTAGTTAATGATCCCACTTCCACTTTCATGGAAAGAGAACACAAATGAATTCCCCAATTCAACTACACATAAAAAGACCACTGCAAGCAGCCCAAAGAAAATCCATCTAAGATTTTAAAGGGTTTTTTTTTTTTTAAATAGAAAATAAAATCAAGAGTACAGAGCCTAGGCCCAAAGCTAAACTTAAGGACAGGACAGATTTCAGTCAAAAGCATGCTTGTATTTTACATGAAAATATCAAGCTGACTTTAAACTTGCTAGCCCTAATTCAGCTAAAAGCAAACCAGTGGCAATGTGAGTGGAACAAAACCAGAGTGAGAAACAGCATAAAGATTTACAGATATAGCAACCTGAGTAGAGTTCTATCACCTATAAGAGTTCAGAGTTCTGGAAAGGGGAGGCGAGAAAGAAGAGGAGGGAACCAGATCTAAGGAGAACTGAGGGGAAGAGGTGAGGACATGGCCATTCTGCTACACTCAGTCTCCCTCCACAGGCAACAGTCTGCTCTGCCTATGGCTGGAACCAGCCCTGAGTGCAAACAAGGGGAAATCTGCAGAAAGGCTGATCTCAAATGGTTCCCTTTGGCTGCCTTACCTAAACCTGAATAGTGTAGAGATACAAACACATTTTAACACTTGGAGCTGTATATACACATGACACTCACAATCTATGATTCAGGGATGCACTTAGATGAAGGCTGGCACATAACAACAACAATTTTTTAAGGTTTTCATAAATAGGCACTTGCTGTGAAATGTTTTCACATTTCAAGGCATTGACAATATACCATGCATGTGTATTACAGAGGTCCATTAAATTACTGTTATCAGCAGATAAGCTTATGAACTACAGCACTACTAAAATGAGACTGTTGGCTAACTTGAGTCTATGGGCAGTGAAAACATCAAAATTATATGAGCAAGGCTATTAATTACACTTTAATAGCATCTACTAGGACATTTATTTCCCTGTTGTTTATGTTACTACTCAAGTCTTCTCATGACAGATAATTTTAGAAAGATACCTGGGCTACATAAGCTTTCCCAAGAAAGTAAGGAAATGACAAAAAAGGGCTTGAGAAAATGGGTGTTAATAAGTTTATCTTAAACTGATAGTCTTCTATGATTCATAAAATTAATACTACTTTTATATAATATAGCTCTATAACTACATCAAAAGACTTTTCATAGAACAAAAAAGAAAACTGTAATAGTATCATAGCAGAATTAATGCTTATACAGTTACATCAATCTCAGAAAAAAGCTTTTTGTTTTCTCTACGGGCTAGCAAAAAATTTATTTCCAAATAAAATGTAAGAGTTCTCAAAGACCTGTACTCATAGATTGCCCTTGCAAAATCAAATTCCTTTAGCTTGTAATAGTTTTCACTGTCCCAACCACTACAGGAGCTATACTTCCTTCATAGGCAGTCAACAGGATTTTTATTGCTGATGACAACAAGCCACGATTCACTGAGGCTTTCAGAAACATTTTAGTGTGCATAATGACTTGCCAAAGAAAACAAATGCATTTTGCAGGGATAACAGATCAGCCTTGGTAAAAAATATCTCTATACTTACTGCTTTGTTCTGTGCATCTAGAGCAGCTGGTGTCACTTAATATTTTCCTTCTTATCTGGGCTTATCCTGTGTCTGCCAACACAACTAAATCCCCACCAAAAGAAAACACAGTACGAGACTGGATAAGCTCCTGGTTCATAATCTAAGTATTCTGCATCAAGAATTCATCTATATCAACTGAACAGATGTCAAGTCAGTCTAATTTGTTTGCAACAAGGAGCTTCATGAGTTACAGCTCCACCAAAGTCTGCTTACCACCATATACATACTGCCAGTTTGACTGGATGCTCAAATGAAGCTCCTCCTATGGCTGAAACACTTTAAAGGCATCTTATCCACGTGGATTCTGTAAAGCCTTACAGCCCACATATGTACAGTGATGCTTTTCCCTCAAGTGGTGACTTTGATATGGTCTCTCTGTTCAAGGGTCAGTTTTCTGAAAACCTGTTTACCTGTGTAAGTTCTGGTTACACGCAAACACTGGAGACAGACACACTTTGTGACTGCATGAAACTCACTTCCCTAAGGCAAGAGGCAAAAACGCCCCTTAAGAGGATCCATCAGTTGTCGCACCTTGTTGTGTCTACTTGCCCAGACAGCTGAGAAGGTCTTGCAAAATTCTATTTATCTTTCTCCAAACTAAACTCATTATTTCTCACTCTGTACTCATGGTCATGGGGAGAACTGATTGCTTTCCTCATCATAATTACTCTTCTTTTAAAGATACGATGAGTACAGAAGCACAGAATCATAGAATAGTTTGGGTTAGAAGGGATCTTGGAAGGTGATCTGGTTCCAGCTCTCCAGTATCTTCAACTATATCAGCTTGCTCAGAGGTTGCCCGCCCAATCTAACTCTGAATGCTTCCAGGGCTGGGGCATCCACCATGTCTCTGGGCAACCTGCACCTTATTATAAAAAACTTCTTCCTTATACTAATCTAAATCAACCCTCCTTGACTTTCAAATCATTATTCTTTGTCCTATTCTTTGTCCTATCCAATGATGTAGGTTCCTTTTCAACTGTCTCTTTATTGCACTGAACATATTCAGGCACTGAGCCTCCTTATATTATTTGCTTTGCAAGCTCCTCATGGCTCCCCTGCTCTTCTCTGCAGCGTCTTTCAAGATGCATAGATTCGGTGTCCTGATCTATATACAGTATTCCAACAGATTCCCTCAAAGCAGCTAACACAATAGGGAAAAGATGTAAAAATGTAACATAATATTCCTTTTGATCCCAGACTTGAATTTGCTTTGTTCTGCCTCATTGCACAGAGAGAGAATCTCACTTCTCTCCCAGCAGAGTCACTAAATCTTTCTCTGCAAATATGCCCCTCAGACAGCATGTTCTGATTGCATATTTCCACAGCCAGTGCACATGCACTTGGCTTTATGGAGTTTCACAGTTTACTGCCATAATTCACTGAGCAACTTACAGGCAAACACTTGAATTTAGTCTGGAATATACTTCCCTTATATTATCAACTGATTATAGTAAAAGCTCTTTATTAATGACTATATGCAAGAATATAAATTTCTCAGGCTCACAAGATCTGGTTCACACTCCTCTGGTGAATGTTCCATACTAAGGACGGCAATTACTGTCTAGGCAGAAATGGATATTCATGTCCACTTCCTCACACAAATTAATTGCTGTTTTTTGGAAAACACAGGTTAGAAAGTGATTCCATCTCATCATCAAAGCAACCAAATCAAACAGAACCCTGTGTTCTGTTCAACAGTTCTTTCCTTTTACAAGGAACTATCTTAAAAAGCCAAGGTTTGGCATTTTCTCTTCCCAGCCTCACTAGGATGAAAGCAAAGGGTTTGGTTAAATGCTAATATATGCCAGAGTTCATCTAGATGTATGTATGTATGGACTAAAGCACACACTGGGAATATTTGGCTAAAACAGGGTACTTGTGAGGAACTGAGCCACTCACATGATCTCAGCATTTTATTGGACTAGAGTCACATTTTATCATGTAAGTAGCAAAATGAGCTACTCTGCGTCCCACTAGAAAGCACAAAAGTTTTAGAAAAACCTTTGATCAGTTCAGCCTTTGCTAAATCTAAAGCAAAACAAAACTAGGAAAACACAGTCAAAAAGCTGCACAGGTACAAATTCTGCTTCGTGCAGACCATAAACTACAAATCACATTTGGTTGTGAAAGGAACACTCCTATAATCTGCTCTGGGTGCATTAGTTCTGATCTTGAGTGAGCCTTCAAAGTCAATCACCCCTAAGACTCCAGTTCACAGTTGTATCACAGTCTCTGGGCACATATACTGATCAAATTGTATTACATGTGCTCCATGCATGCATCTCCTGCACTGTGCTGCTAAAATATGCTCAGCCCATGAAATCAGACTAGAGCTACTCAGAACCACGTCACTGGGTGTGATGTACTGTGTGGACATCATACCCTCAAGAGACACTCTTTTTGTGCTACATTACTCATCACAAAAGACTTAGTCAAAGTACACTGTTAGAGACAGAATAATGAACAGGATGCTCTTTTCACACATTGTTTCTGTGATCCCCCAGTTCCTTACCATATACACCTTATTTAGGGCAATTAACAATAGAAGACCATTCTAAGTCAGTCTTGTTAAAATATTTTTTAATAAAGCAAATTCTAAGACATAGAAATAAATTAACAACAAATAAATTAACATGAGTTGGGCAGTTTTGACTTAGAATGCAGACACTATTCTTACTCACATGTATTGTAGGTTCACATTTTTCACAAACGCATGACGGGACACGAATCTTAGGCCTGAATCCACCACAGTCCTAGGAAAATAAATAAAACTGTTAATATGTTTCATTAATAATAAAATGGAAAGTGTAATGATAATAAAAATTAAAGTAAGAGTTTGGATGAAATCTCTCCAAGGCTCAGCTGCAAGATTTACAACTTTGCTCAGTAACACACAAAGTTAGGCATACAGCATCTCTACATGCTTTCAAAAAAGAAATATAGAAAAATAGCCATAAAAAATGTATCCCATACTCACAGGTTTTTAAGTCCAACATAAAATCCAACTTCATTGTCATTGATACTTTCCAAATTTGGCTGGTTTGCGATGTAACTGTGGAAAAAGCATAACGGAAAGAAGTATGTAAGTAGATCCTTCCACAATTTTGACTGTTCAGAAATCATGCACTGATATAAGGAAGTTAGTTATGATTGCTGGCCTTCTGCAATTAGTTCCAAGTCCTAATTAGGCCAGCTACAGAACAAAAGTGCTCCTTAAAATCTTCTTCATCATTTAAATGGTGCTTTGTGGGACAGGAGAACAGCTTATTTTTACACAGGGGAAATGAAGAAAGCAAGTCAACCTGAAGGCCAAATAAAGCTGCATTACGATGTCACCATTCTCCAAGACACGTGTCCTTACCTCATGACTTTGACAACAACAAAGAGGACAAGTTTAAAGGTAGTACTGGAGTTATCTCCACTTACAATGAGAGACAATCATACTTCCCTAGTTTTTTTCCCTTATGTTGTTAACTTAATTACATCTTACACTTATTTTTTCCCCAACAAAAAGTAATCTCAGGTGGTTTTTTTGCAAAGTGTGGCAATGGGAAAATGGAAAAAATAGAGATTGTACTTCATGTTGTTATACACACAAGCAGAAATTAAGAAAAGGGAAAGTGCTGTATCAGACTTAAGTACTGAGTTCATTCACATATCCTTAATATATGCCTAAAATATGTGAGCATGCACACCAGTCCTTTGTGCTATGACCATGTGAGATTTGTAAATACCCAGTGGCATCCCACAGACTGGAAATTAAAACATTCACAGCAAATATATCATTACTTCTTCTACAGGAAGAAAAAGATTCACACTGCATATCATATAGTCCAGGAAGAAGAAATCAGTGGAAACTGAAATTCTTCTGACATTATGGGCAGAACAGTATGCTTGATTTAAGGGATACCTTGCTAAAGAGTCCACACATTTCAAAATATAAGCCCAGTCCCAGAAAAACTTAGAGACTGACATATGTTTTCACAGCTATCACAAACAAACGAAAGATGCAGGTTTCTCTTAAAATGAATGAATCTTTTTTTGTTAGAAGAAAACTTGGCTTCATTTTAAGCATTTTTTAGAATTTATTTAAAGGGAATTCTGGCAAATTAGTATGAAGGTGTACTGCTCTTCCAAATACAATCCATGTACCTGAGCAGGTTGTATTAAGAGAAATTCACAGTATTTCTAAATCCCAAGAGAAGTCTGAGAATCCCATAAATTGGGTTGGGCTCTCCTCCAAAGCTGCAGTGCTGACTTGGACTATGCTCTTGCCATGCAGGAAAAGCAAAAAGTTTCCCCTAATGGCATCCATTGTCCCTTGGGAAAAAGAAGAGCAGTAAAAAAACAATGCATGATGCTAGATGGAACACATTACTACAGCATCATATGACATAGACTGCTCTGCAAAACTTTTCAGAGTAAGAATTACACAGTGTACCCATTAGAAGATGAGTCCTTTGTTTTTCATGTTTCCTTTCCTGAATTTTTAAGACAGTACAGATTTAGTATCTCAATATAAACATATCTAATTTGTTTGGGTTTTTTGTGAGTTGGTAAGTTTACATATTTTGCCAAGTAACAGTGATGAAATAGTATATAAAAATCTATCAATTCCTTCATCTAAGAGTCCTGCAAGTAAGTGAATATACCCTAAAGATGCCCTGAAAAACACATTCTTGCGTTAAGTATCATCCATCTTCTCTGTCACTTGGACATCATAATGCTAAAATAAAGTTATGCAAGAGGTTTCAAAGATACCTTCCTCATCCTGTCCTCAGTTATCAAACAGGAATCCTGTCAAGGTCAAATAGATATGGGGAAATCACATAAGGGCAGGAGTTGAGGAAAATGGACAGTGAAACACAAAGTGTGAAGAGACTCAAATTTAAAGAAAAGAAACAGAATAACCAGTTGCACTAGCTAAAAATTAGGCCATTAAAAAAAATTAAAAACTAAAACAAATAAACAAAAAAACCTGACAAACACTGCCAAAATGCAGATCCATCACTTAAACACCCATAATCACCCATCCAAACCTGGCACTGCAATTTTAATCACATAAACATTTAACCAGAACCACTCACTACAAGAAACTCCTGAACTTGGCATAACTTACAGTGCTGCATAAAAATATTAGTGTGTTACATCCTGTGTTAAGCCTCACTGTAAAATAGTTCAGCTCTGCTGAAACCAATGAATCTTCACAATTTACATCAGACAAAAAATTTAAGTATGAGCACACAATTTATATGAAAAGATTGGTATTGGTCTATCAAGGAATAGACAAAACAGATTATATTTGGGAAGCAGAAATTTGAGGTATTTTCTTTTCTTCTCTTATTGCATCCCTTAGAAGAAACCCTGGGTGGTGGAGAGCACGGCATTCTTTACTCTGAGCTGGTACTGTTTTCTCTAAGATGAATGATTTATAATTCTAGTTCCTAGCTGAAAGAACCAAAAGAAACCATTGCTTTTCCACAACCATACTGGTTGGGACCCAGAACAACTTTTGTCTAAGTGCAACTAACTCAGTAACTGCTCTGCAATACATTTGTAAAAACACTCTCAGTACAGAACACAACAGTAAAGCAAAGTTGGAAATCCTTGAAAAAAGTGTGGACAGATGTAATTTACCATAAGCAGGTCAGGTTAGTTCTCTCACACTTCCTTACTCACTTAACAAGTCTGTTTCAAGTTAAGCCTTTGCAGCTATGTTATAGTGAGAAAGAAAAGAGTAGAATGATGTAGCTGTACCCCATAAGGGGAAGTTGCTCTTCTGTTTAATTTAGAGTGAGATCAGAAATAAAACCTCTCCCTAACTAAAGCCTATTTTTACCTTTTTCACAACTACTTTACCTTAATGTTACTTATCATCAAACATTAATACTCTAAAAGCTTTGACTTGCAGTGGGTGACGCTGAGAAATGTAATTTTTGCCTGCCTGCCCTTAAGAATATCCACCCTATTCTTTAACTGAACAGTTTTACTGTTGCTCAAAAGAAAAACATACTGATTCACGGCTGGCTGAAATCACGTGAAGAGTTTGGAAGCTCCCCCGGCACACCACAGCAGTCTTGCACTGCCAGAACCTGGCTGGATAGCACCAGACAGACTACACGTATCAGCTCACAAACACTGCCTGCTGCCCCTGAATCAAGCCCTTAGCTGCCTACAAAGCTTTTTGCTAGATTATACTATAGCATTCTGCCTCTCCTTCAATGAGTAATCAGTAAACAATAATTGTCTTCAGACCTTTAATCTCCCCATTGTAAACAACCGATTGAGTCTAAGACATTCAGAATCACACATTACAACCTACAATAGCACGTTGGTCTCACCACAGTTCAGCAGCTACTGAATAGTGTCACACACTCGCACTTCACAGCTGCTACAACATTTTGGAAACAACAGTTTAAAATCCTAATCCGTAAGAGTCAACTCCTCCAAGTAAGATCTCTTTTGAGAGAGTGGTTTTCCCTTATGCTCATTACAATAATGAAAGGATAGAGATTGTGTTTAACATCAGTGAAGCAACTTCTGAACTGCAAAATCATGAAGAGAAAGTGGGTTCTGATCTTTAAAGCCATCTAGATTATTTTGTTCCTTAGGAATTTAAAAAAGGGATTCCATGCCAACTTGCAAATTTTTCCCTTAGCCTGAATATAAAAGGCCAGCAGAAATATGCCTTCCTAACTTACTTTATTTCCTCCTGCTTAATGCATGTTAAGGTATACTACTCCATCTGGAGCTATAAGGACATGCTGGGAAAAAAAACTAGCACATGCTAGTCTTAACAACATAGATGCAAACAACGCTGCAGTGCAGCTCCAGAAGTATTTCTGTTGCCAAAAAAACTCCCTTTATGGGAAACACATTTTCTTAACACTCCAAAAAATAAATCAATTATATGTCTAGCTCTAGTTCATACAGCTGGGGAAAAAAATATTTTAAAATTAATAAACACTCACTGGTGAAATGCTCCTGAACTTTGGGAGAACTTTATATTCCAAGTTGTTTTTCCACTAAATTTTTAGGGGACAAAGACAGCACACAGACATTGAACTGTCAGTAGATGAATTACCATTTAATGACAGGTCATATATGTCCCTAGTCTAGACTACTGTGAAAGCTGTATGTTAACACTCAGCATCAGACCTTGCAAACTTCACCAGTGCCATACCTTCTCACAAACTCAAATGTCATACCAAGTTTATCAAAAGGTAGGCTAAAACTTAGAGGCATTTTCAACAAATGTGGGCTGATTCATTATGATCACATAAAATTCGTAAACTTGATATAATAGTTGATGAAATCTGGCATATTCAACGGGGTTACATTTGTAGCTCCTCTGAAGTTTAAAATAATGCTGAAGTGGTACAAACTCACAGTTGGAAAACGAAGCGCCGAGCTACACAAGTTGCACTTCAGGAATGTAAAGTTTCAGACAGTTGGCATCAATGCTATAATCTCTGCTCAATCAAAAAATCTTCCTGCAAATGACCAAGCTTCCTCTAGGAAGGAAACTCCTAGCAAGCAATGAGTGTGATATAGACACCTAAACCCAGCAAGTATTCTACAGATACACAAGCTTCCTCCAATTATTTTCTTCTAACAAGGATCTTCAGGAAACAGAACCTCTACTGCTAGACGAGCATAATTCAGGAAGGATGCAGTGTAGAGATCATCCACGGTGGACTTACTTAGCATTCAGAAATTTTATCAGTGCTTGACTCCTTCCTTGGCTGTCCAGTTTTTCCTGACAAATTCTGAGCAAGTGCTGCAGTGTTTTGTTTGGGTTTTTCTTTAAACCATGAATCACCCTGTATTACACAAAGAGTGAAAAACTGGTTGTCACTATCACAGGTTCCCTAAGGGCTTTTTCTTCACATTTAGAGTATTTAACCACAAGTCACAGAAGACTTCAGGAAATAGCTCTTCACGTGCCAGTACAGCAGCTCTAGAGACAACGTAATTAGCTCTGGGATCTTTCTTTACAGATACAGGAATGTCCATTTTTTCACCAAATCCTGCACTACACACATCCCACACTCAGGTAACACATTGTTCAGGACAGTCTGGAACTCAGCATCTCACAGACAAGGTCAGAGATTAGTTAATTTCAAGAATTCCCTGTTCTTGATATATGGCTGTGTCAACTGCCAGGAGGCAACAGGGCCCAGACATTCTGCTCCACAACACTATACTATTATCCAATTAGTAACATATAGCTGCCATTGCAAATTGATTCTCCAGAGCCATCATCTTGGTCCATTAGTGCCAACCCACCAGTTTAAGGCAGAAGAAAATGGGAATTCAGTGGAGATACCCATCTTGTTTTGGCACTGCAGGAGCAGAACCATGCTCTTGTATGACTACAGCTACCTGGAAAACAGAAGGCCATGGTTTTCAGGCCAACCTTAGTTCCCACTTTACAGCATGAAGGCTAAAGTAAAAATAAATTAATATGTCTGGAATGCAAGGTTTAAAGAAAGTTACTGTAAGACAGGGAAAATGAAACGTAAATACACCCTTGGTTTTACTTATGTTTCTGGTTGGGCTTCAAGGTGTCTGTTTTATTCTCTTCAGATAGCAGACTACCAAATCAAGCAAACTCTCAAGACATTTCATGCAGCTTTTCAGATTTAAGATTTATGCTCTTGATGATCTCCACCTTCAGAATTACTTTCCCCCAAATGCACACAGAGTTTATTTAAGTATTTTCTCCATTTAGAGGCCTGTCCTCCCCTTTGAGATCCCCATGTTTGTACATCTGATATTGCATCAAGACATGAATTTTTGATGTTTTTCCAGGAATACATGACAGCTACACATTTGTTTTTCCTTAGCAAGGATATTTTGGAAATATCAATGCTCCCTTTTATTGTCAGAAAGTCAAACAATTACCTATTTATTCTAAAAGATATATCCTAATGTCTGATCTTATACCTATCTTCAAAACACATTTTCATCCCCTATGTAGATTGCTAGGAAGAGGCTTAAACTCCCATACAGACCCTTTATGATATATATGTTAAAAACCACACAGAAAATTAACATACAAAAGGAGAGTAGTGAATGTGGCTTTCCATTATTTCTCAACTGAAAGCAGTAAAAAGACTATTCTTCATTATTATTGTTGTTGATTATGATGTTATTATTTCCTTGCAAGGATGAAAGAGCATCTCAAAGGAATGAATAAATACAAATATATGTGACAGTTCTTTCTCCTGCAGAACCACCTAGTCTTCAAATAGCAATGCAAACGTACTCTTTTCAGCACTTGCATGCACATTCTCTATAGCTGTCACTGGCCTTGATGCAAATAAGAATGGAAAAACTGTTCCACAAGAGCATAGTAAGATTTCAGACAACCATCCCTTACATGCATCTTTTTAAGTCCCTCAGTGAATCAAAATATTAAAGCTTCTTGGTTGCTGTCAAAACCTTGGAATTCTCTTCCTTTCAGGTGCCCATACTCCAACAGCAACTTTCTGGAAGAGATGTCTTAGGTAACTGCACATCCTTCAGAATTAGATAGTATTTCTGACATAAATCAGTATCCCCCACAACAGTTTTTTTTTCCTGTTTCTGAGTTCTGACATGTTCAGTATTCCTTGACTCTTTTACTCAACATAAGACGTTCCTTTTGAAATCTACTTTGAAGTCATTCTTCTCCCACATATTATGCAATTCCCACTGTTTGACATTAATATTTAGCTTTATTCAGTTTAAAAT
This sequence comes from Alaudala cheleensis, assembly GCA_013398995.1. Taxonomy (NCBI): domain Eukaryota; kingdom Metazoa; phylum Chordata; class Aves; order Passeriformes; family Alaudidae; genus Alaudala; species Alaudala cheleensis. The sequence continues at coordinate 303,175 of VWYE01004441.1, forward strand.
TAGTGGCTATTAGAATATCAAATACTCCAATCAATCTGCTCTATCATTGGACCACCAAGACATATATCAGCACCTGCTACCCTGTTTACTCTCTCATTCACTGCATGCAGTGCACTTCATGCCGAAGTACAAATCAAAAGGCAGCACTTCCAAATGATGGAGTAAAGATGCAAAACTTAAAGCCATCTATCCAGGAAAATCCATCTATAGCCTATTAAAATATTAAATTTGCTGAACAATTTGACCCCTGATATCTCAAAAAATACTCCCCTTACCATTAGCCAGCAAAAAGTTTCTTTTTTCTGTTTTTATTAAAGTCTTGAGTGACTGCATGTGGTCATAACCTCTACCCCTTTTCTGTGCAATTATTGCATAGCAAACCCAAGAACTAGATGTTTTTCCATTCTGTAAATGATGCCATCTGCTACCATGGCTCACAACTGGTTTTCTAGACTCCCTTCCAAGGCCTGTGAAACATTTTCTGTAGCCCTGATCACAGATCTGTGTCTTCTCCAAGACACTCTTGTCTTTTAATGAAAAACATCCAGGAATAGAACTTCACATTGTGTTACTGAAACATTCAAAAAAAATTATGGGTTGTCCTTTCCATGTTTACCTCACTCTTTCTAGCACCAGAACAGGTTGCCATCTTCTGTATGTTGGCTCCAATCTTACAATTCAAATGTAACCTATGTGTTTTTCAGCATCATTTGCATTGTCTTTCAGAGGCATTCTTCACTGTTTCACATTTATGTGCTCTCCAGTTTCCTATTTCACTTTATCACATTTATTTACATTACAGTATAGTCTACTTTTCACGGTAGCTGGCCAATCTTTTGAATTCATAGCTTCTTCCATTAGCATTATTCCACTTGAGGAATCCTCTTCTTCATTTAATATGAGTAGTTTCTTACTTGAACTTATATTAGCATAATTATGTGTTTATTACACTTTCTGCACAATTGTAAGAATCCAGAATATTTCTAATATTTGTGCTGACTGCCACATTTTTTGCTACTGTTTCCTTTCCTGTACTTTCCATCTTCCTGTACTATGCCAGTTTGATTTTGAGCAAATTCTCTGTCACAACGGAACCACCAGACAACCATCCCGGGTCTTTGAGTTTTTTCTTTGTATTTCTGCTTCTTCTGCTATGTGACGTATGCAATGCTCCTTCTAGACTGTGATCAGCTTGTACTTAAAGCCTGCTCATGGCTGTATTTGTTGTTATACTTCTGAAGTATAAGGAAAATACACTCTTTTGTAAGCATTTATTTTAGTATTATAATGTATTAGATATTACATAATATATTTTATATTTTATAATTTCAATTCTTAGGTCACCTTCATTCTCTTCAAATGAAACTCTTACCCTGCATGTATCTCTTTCACGAGGTGACGACTTTAGCTAGACTTCAGCCTTCTTCACTACCTCTGAAAAGCTGCCTTTTCCTCACCACCACTACTTCCACAGCATTCTTCATCTACTTCTATAGCTTTTCTCCCTGCCACTCCTTATGAGTAGAGTAGTACTTCTCTCATCCTCCAGCTTGTTTCTACTTATGGTTCTCATGACTGCACCCCAGTAACCAGGCACTGGTCTCATCTCTGTGCTGACCAGTGACAGGACTGGAAGGAAAGGCCTGAAATTGTAACAGGGGAGGTTTAGGAAAAATATATAGGAAAATATAGGAAAATATAGGAAAATATAGGAAAAAGGATTTTCCCCCAGAAAGTTGTTGTGCACTGGAACAGGCTCCCCAGAGAAATGGTCACAGCACCAAGTTTGACAGAGTGCAAGAAGCATTCAGACAACACTCTCAGGCACATGGTGTGACTCTTGGGCATGGTGCTGTGCAGAGCCAGGAGCTGGACTCAGTGATCCTTGAGGGTCCCTTTCAACTCAGCTGATTCTGTGATTCTGTGAAATGTGCACAATAGAGTCTTAGAAAGATGTTTACTTACTATCACTCTAAACTTAAAACTATTAAAACATATGCTTGTGCACATTACATATTTTAACCCACAGAGTCAACAAAACTGCTCCCAGCTGGAGGGCACAATATATATGTTTACCAGGTAAAGATCACCATATGCATAATGTGTTCCAAAACCTGTTTCAAAAACTTAGAAGAGGCGAGACTGGAGAGGAGAATAGGAGATGAATATGCAATAGACTATTCATCTACCTAGTGGGTGGGAAAAAAAAAAAAGAAAAAAACATCTTTTAATGAGGTTGAAGACCACAAATTTGGAGGAAATGTTGGGCATCTGGGGTACCAGACTCAATTTCTTCCTCTCCCTAAGGACATATCATTCCAGCTTCTCAGAAGATACCATATTTACAAAGCCATCTGAAAGAGGGCTGTCTCCACCTTACCTGTGTGTGCTGTGATTGAACACTCAGCAAAGCAGGAGCAGGACCCAGCTGTCTCACTACACGAATAAGCATCACAGCTTCTTAGCCAAACAGACTATCCTACTCTCTGACCCAAAAGCACATTTGAATATTCTATGCCAAGGCAACTCAGACAGGAAGAACCAAGGCAAGCCCACATCTGTACACCATACAGGACCAGGAGTTAAGATGCTGACATGCAAGGCCTTGGTTCAGACCCATATTCTGCTTCTAGCAGAGCAGCTCTTCACATGCTTGCTGAAATGTTTCACCTAGGACCACAAAATCAGTTTACTCCACAGCATGACCCTGCTTGCTAAAAGTAAGGTCTTGCTTTTGCCCCTCACCCCAGTGAACCAAGTCCCCAGTGTTTTCTTAATAGTCAATGGGAATGGAAGGGAATGATTGCATGGGGTAATTTGCAGTGGGAACCTAATTTAACCTCCTGAATCACTTCCTGGAGGAAGCACATTCTCCACTGTGGAGAGTAGCCAGTTGAGTTTTAAGTGCCTTCGCTAGGGAGTTGCCAGATTTTAAATGCCCAAGCCTGGGACAGTCCCAGGCATGATTAGTAGGTCCAGCGCATGACACCTAGAGCACATGCTGTGGAAAAGTGTCCCAGTCCATGCCCAGTAAGTCTGACATGCCCAGGATGTGCACATGATTTATCCACATGTGCTTGCCGTGCCATCTGGCATTCAGAAAACCAGACGGCTGTTGCAAAAGAATGGGAAGTCACACCCTGTGCACTCTTCACATGCATCTCATTGTGCAATGAGGGGTAGCCATGCTCCACAGGACACCTGCTGAACACAGCCTTACCTAGTTTCACAGGCACAGCTGGGAAATTACGAAGGTAAAACTAATTTTATTTACATCTAAAACGGGAATATTTCTTTTGACTCACCTATCAAAATGAGGAAAAATAAGTAACTTTCCCAGCCCCAACTACAGCTCTGTGGCCAGATCCTTAAATAAAGAGCCCAGAAGTGCTGCCATTTTACTGTTGTCTGTTTCAGCAGTAGATTGATTTAACTTTGATTAATGCACTGCCTTTCTTTATTTGTACAACAGACAACTGCATACAATGAACCACATAGCCTCTACAAATCCATAGCAGGAGCTGTAATTTTGTTGCACAAGAAGGCTCATTCCAAAGCAAAATTATCTAAAATATTGTAAAAGGCTCCTTTCCTGAAATGCTCAATCTTAGCTTCCACTTACCTCAACATATTTAGTATTCATACAGAACGAAAACATGAAAGGCAAAAAAACCTGCAAGTCAAAAATACATCAAGTAATCGAGCAACAAGCCCCACCTCTTCCAAACTTAAAAATAGCAGGAAAAATGCCAGAATCAAGGATCCTTTCATCTTTCACATATGTACCCTAAACTATGTTGATGAAACACTAACTCCATTCATTTTTGTCACTGACTTTACATAGGCCAGTACCCCAGCCTCAGCTTCCCCCTGAAAAAAAGCATCTAACTACCTTGCAAGATTAGGACTAGTTTGCTTTAGCAAAGTTCAAGTTACACCACTCAAAGATTACAATCTCTTAAAGTGCCTCTGAAAATACCTTGGACACCTTTGGCCTGCTTCCTTCCATTTTATCTTACTTCTGAAGAAAAAAAAAAAATCTCATTACTTCAGGCTTTGTCTAGGAAAAAAAAGAATATTGACCTGAAACCTGATCTTCAAGAATTCATCCTAACAATGGAAACACAACACAGAAACATATATGGCTGAAATGGTATTAAAAATAATTACATTTCAGCTATAGCCTCTGTCAATGATCAACACTCAGTGGAGGAAATTTTCTTACAAGAACATAATAAAAAAAAATGCAGAATCTCCATGGTGTGGCTCCTTTCCAGTTAGTCCACTACAATTGTACAATATGATCATGACATGATTGTGAAGTTCAGCACCTTGCATGGGGGAAGCAGGGCAGCAAGTGAGATTGAAATCCTGGATTTCAGGAGAGATAACTTCAGCCTCTTCAAGGATTTTTTTGGAGGAATCCCATGGGAACAGGCCCTGGAGAGAAGAGGGGTCCAAGAGAGCTGGTCAATAAATATTCAAGACCAGTGCATCTTCATGAGTAAGAAACTGAGCAAAGAGGGCAAGACAGCTGCATGGATGTGAATAAAAAACTCCTGTCAAAAGTGAAGCATAAGCAGGAGATACACAGGAAGTGAAAGCAGCAACAGGAACAAATAAAAAGATGCTGTCCTGATGGGATGCATTCACAAGTGCTTAGGGAGCTGGCAGACACCACAGCTGGGCTGCTTGCAGTTGTCTTGGAACAGCCATGGCAATCAGGAGAGGTGCCTTAGGACTGGAAGAAAGTAAATGGCACCCAGTCTTCAAAATGGGCAAGGAGGACCCAGAGAACAACTGGCCAGCCAGCCCCACCTTGATCCCTGGAAAGATTATGGAGAGTCTTATTCTGGAGGCCATCTTTATCCACATGGATGCCAAGAAGGTGGTCAGAATTAGTCAGCATGGATTCAGCATAGGGGAATCATGCTTGACCACCTAATTGCTTTCCATGACAACTACCTGGATGGATGAGGGGAAAGCAGTGGCTATTTCTACTTTGACTTCAACAAGGCTTCAGATCCAGTCTCACATGATATCTCATAGGCAAACACAAACTAAATGAGTGGACAGTGAGCTGGATTGAGAACTGGCTGAATGGCGGATCCCAAATAGCTGCCATCAGTGGCACAAGGTCTAGTTGGAGGCTCATCACAAGTGGTGATTGACCCCCAAAGGTCAAGACTGGGTCCAGTGTTGTTTAGTTTGTTCAGCAGTGATTTGGACAAAGAGACAGATGCCTCCTCAGCAGATCACTCATGACACAAGGCTGGGAGCAGTGGCCAATACCTCAGAGTGCAGCCTTGAAAGGTTGGAGAGATAAGCAGAGAAGCACTGCCTGAAATTCAACAAAGGCAAAAGCAGGGTCCTACACTGGGGAGGCATAACCCCAGGCATCAGCACAGGCTGGGGGCTGGTCTGTTGGAAAGCAGCTCTGTGGAGAAGGACCTTGGGGTCCTAGTGGATAACAAGCTGTCCATGAGCTAGAAGTGTGTCCTGGTGGCCAAAAAGGCCAATGGTGTCCTAGGATGCATCAGGAAGAGCATTGCCAGCAGGACAAGGGGGGTGATCCTGTCCTTCTACTCAGCCCAGGCGAGGCACATCTGGAGTGCTGTGTCCAGTTCTGGGCTCCTCAGGACAAGAGAGACATGGAGCTCCTGGGAGAGACCAGCAGAGGGCTATGAAGACGATTAAGGGACTGGAGTATCTCCTATACATGGAAAGGTGGAGGAATCTAGGCCCATTCAGCCTCAAAAAGAGATCACTCAGAGGTGATCTTGATATACAGAAGTATCTGAAAGAATGATGTCAACAGGACAGAACCAGGCTCTCCTTGGTGGTGCTGAGCAATAGGGCAAAGGCAGGGGGCAAAAACTGATACACAACAAATTCCACCTGAACATGAGGAAAAACTTTTTTACTGTGCAGGTGACTGAGCATTGGAACAGATTGGCTGGAGAGGTTGTGGAGTCTCCCTCACTGGAGATGGTCAAGAACCGTCTGCATACAGTGCTGCGCCACATGCTCTAGTAGACCCTTCTTGAGCAGGGAGGTTGGATCAGATGATCCTACCGGTAGTCCCTTTCAACCTGACCCATTCTATGATCCTGTGATACTGTAAAATTATGTTCAGTAGTAGGTATGTAAAAACTCAAACTCTCCATACGTGCATTTCAGGACAGGAAGTAGTTTTGTTTGCCTTTTGCAGTTCCTGAAAATATAGGTTCATAATCAACCAGGAATTAAGATGCATCCCAATTTTATATGATCACATATAATTTAACAGCAGTGATGTACTACATATATCTGGATGAAGAGATCTTCACAAACATAGCATCCTGTAAAAAAGCATATTCACAACCCCAGCAATAGAAGGTTTCAAACCTCTGTGGATTTATCTCTCCATTTGAAATGCATGTAAATTAGTGAATTTATACAATCTGCTTTGCTTTTTAAAGGACAGTTTTTAAAGAGCAGTTTTTCAGAGGTAACAAGCTAAATATACATCTGACATCAACATATGTAAGCAGTTTTTTAGAGTTGTTTGCTGCATTACCTGCTACACTTCTGCTCAGGCAAGGATATCTGGATGACCACCTTAAGGGCCATACTCTTAGATTTTTGTGTAGTGACAGATGACAGACATGTGAAAAAGAGAACTGCAATCCAAAAAAAAAAAAAAGAGACGGGGGATCCCTCTTGAAAATGAAAACCAAAATGGAGAAATCAGGCCCATGTTCAGTTACATAAATTTTTTTGCTTTACAGTGATTAGGGATCCAGAATATTGCTAAGCTACTTTCTCTCTTACACTTGTCAGCATAAAAATAATGGAGAAAAAATAGAACCTGAGAAATCTGGAAAATGCCATCCTAAAGATATCACAGGCTGCACTGCCAAGCCCTATTTTCTCATTAATATGGAAAAGAATTGAAGTTTCTTGAAAAAAATGTGTTTGAGACCAAATCTTTTATTTCACTGTATACATCCCAAACCTCTCTTAAAACACCTGAGTGACCAAAGATATTGAGCGAGAGACAGTGTTCCTGCCACCCTGCCCAACGACTGCCTCCTGAAGGATGATGCTCTCTTCCAGCCTCGTGAGCTGTTTTGTCTCTGCCTGGTTGAGACAGCCTCAGTGGAAACCCCCAGGAGCCCCATCAGTCCTCACAAACCAGAAGGGCATCGTCTGGAACAAGACATGCAAAAGGTTCCCTGGGAGCAAAAAAAAGATATGCAAAATTCAATGCTTCATGATCCTGTAGTATTTTTAGAGCTGAGAAAGTGCAAAACTGATTTTCACAGTGTTTACTTTTAAGTCACCTTAACCAATTACCCATATCTTTAAAGGCAGTTAAAAAAAAAAAAAAACAAAAAAAAACCAAACGGAAGCTATTACATCACCACTGTCCAAAACGCCTTTAATAATTTGTAGCCTGGTGCCTCATGTTTTATTATACAATTCCAAGTCGCCAGAAATAACTTCTCAATCCAGCCAAGTCATGCAATGATGCACAGCAAGAAGTTGCTTTGAGGAGGAAGGGGCTAGGAGCCTTGTAGACAGTTTTATATGACATTAAATCTACAACAGTCTCAAAATCTAGAATAAAAAACACTCAAAATACCAACAGCTCTGAGCTTCAATGAATTTAAACATGCCCCTTTTTTTTTTAGCACAAGCTCACATGACTTGTTAAATAATTTACTCTATAAATTACTTATCCTGTCTTACTTATTAACAATTCTAGAGTGCTTTATATAACTGCATTAGAAATTTATTTTGTGGTTTTGAAATGTACGCAATACACAATCACCTCTCTTTTAATAAGCAAGAGCTTAAAAGTCGCCTACTATTTTGTTGGCAAGCAGTTCTTCCTGAAAAACACCAATTAATTTCAAACCTCATTCACCTGAACAATCATAAGTAAACATGTTAATGACTTGATAGCAGAACTGTGAAGCTAGGCCAGGAATATACTTGTACTGCAAGATGTCACTTTTAAATCAAAGTCTTTGCTGAGATACGACAGCATTTACATTTTCCTTAATAAGAAAAATATTACACTGGTCCTTTTACAAGAAGTCTTGACCACTCTAAAAAGTTCTCATTTACTATCCTATTAATATTTCTGTATGAGTGATCTTGGCAAGGACTATTTATTTGCCATTGTGTCTACAATGCAGGGATTTTACAAAACTGATAAAGTCACTTTGCTTTTGTCACTCTTGGTCCTTGGCTTTTAATGTATCCATGACTGATACCATTTATCCTGATGCAGAATCTCACTTTAGAGTTCAATTTATCTCTAATAATACCAAAGTATTATTAGACCAAACAATTATTACAAGTACAGTCTGTTATGATAAGCACCAGTACTTTAGCTTTCCAGATAAAGACCAGCCCACATCATCATCTTAACCAACTGGGCAAACCTAAAATCTGTCATATTTACCGTAGTAGAAAACTATGCAAAAACAGCCAGGAAGGAAAAGAATGAGAGAGATGACTAAGAAAGCACCAGGCATAAATACTCTTATGCCCTCCCACACCAAGTTTCAGCAGCTGGCCTTCGTAGGGCTGATGGAGAAGTACCGTCTCCATGGATTTGGATGCTGGATCCAAGCAGGAATCAAGCAATAGCTGGACTGGGACAGGACTGCTTATAAAACCTATGGCACAATCCACCTGCGGACAAAACAGAGGTGAAGCAGCTGGGTGTTAAGTGGTGGAGGCTGCCAGATACATGGTACCTCATCTCTGTTATTCCTGCTGCACCATCCCATCTTTTTCTGTCTCTTAAAGCCCTGGCTGCCCACTCACATGCTGCCTGCTCAGTCCCATCCACCTGGCCCACAGCCAATCCTCTGCACCACCACCATGGGCTTCACAAACACACCCTGACCATGCAGTTATCCCAGTGCTCCCAGTGCCTGGGGCTGGGGTAAGGAACCGAACTCAGGACCCGTGCCCCAGGTGGCTGTGGATGTTTTGGCTAGGGCTGCAGGACCCACTCCAGTCAAGACCAGGACACAACCAACAACTGAAGGACTGATTTCAACAGATACGCAGGAAATACATGCAAATAAATTCTTCAAATTAATTGTCTTATACTTTTACATGTTATTTATACCAAGAGTAATTCCACCAGAGACCAATGGAATGTATCTGCAGAGCACAGAAAAGAAGAACCAGGCCTGAAAGCTACACAAGTGAAATGTAACACTCCAGTCTCTTAAACCTGTTTCTTAGCAAGAATTAAGCAAGATCTGTGGTGTTAAAAACAGTTTGACAATCTGTACCTACTGTATTAGAACTGTTTCCGTATGTACTTAGTGTTTACCGAGCTCGCACAATGAAATAGCATGACAGCTACTGCAGTTCAATTTTTTTTAATTAGTCTATAAATTACTTAAAGGGTCCCTGTGCTTTCTGTTAAAAGCACACATGAAAAGGCCATCTTAAATACGTGCAACAGCATCTCCTGAGAAATCCATGACTCAAAATTATTTTTAGATCATGAAACACAACAACATGCAATGTCACAGAATGATACAGTAAAAACCAAAAAGAACTGTACAGACAATGTTGTTTTAAAAACCCAGAAAAATTAAAGCCAAAAGAATCAATGCAAAATGACTAGACATGTTTTAAGTTGACCATGGAAGAAAACATATTTACAATGTGTGTTTTCTGGCCTTTGAAACCAGAGATTAAATTCTAGGGGAAAATTGCCCTGTTACTCCTAAACAGAATGTACCGGGTAAAAAGGCTTCCAAAGTCTATAAAAATGATCACAGATTCATAGCTCAAAGTGATTTTTTTTTCCTGTTTAAGTAATCTACAGAATATTATGCAAACATCTGAATCAGTAACAGTTATAACTCAGAAAGACCATTTCTTTAGCACAGGCCCTAAAAAATCTCGGAAAGGCAGGCCGTACATGAGTAGTAGAAATTAATGCCTCCAGCTTTTCCCCAAGCACATGCAGGGAAATGCAGCAAATTGACTTCAACAAACTGCAGGAATGTAGCCCAAAGGCTAGAATTTAATCAAAACTCACACCGTATTTCACAGTACTTTTTAATTTCTTCTAAAAGACATTGAAAAACAGAAGAAGGATGGAGGGAGAATACAAAGAGTGAGAAATCTGTATAGATTTGGGGCAAATATGGTGGTATCTTTTACATTAAATGCCACAGAAAGCAATTCAAAAACAGGGGTAGGGAAACACAAACACAACAGCTTGAGAAGGTTTTTTTCCCCAAGATCTGTCATCTGCAGATGATAGTATCCAAAATTTTTAGCTCTGCAAGAGGCTTTTTTAGGCCATGAATGCCATGGTGCTCTGAGCTGTGAAACAATGCAGGATTTAACACGAAAAGCTACAGAATTCCCTTCACCAAATATTGTCTCTGAGGCCAACGAGGGACCACATGGGAATGAGAGGAAAAAAAAACTTTTTTATTAGGGTTCTCTAATTCCCTCCCAATTCCTGACAAGCAGCACTATGTTCATTCCTCTGCAGGTTTTGTATTTTTTCCTTCCAGCCATCTCCGCTGAGAAGGTCAAAGCAGGTTCGCATTCCTATGGTTAGGGCATGAAAAGCAGTTTGCTGTCACTTTCTGCCGCATCTCTTCCTTTACTTTTTTTTTCTTTTTCTATTTCTTTTNGCCCCGTCCCGCTCCCCGGCTGCCCCGTGGTCCCGCTGCAGCCGCCGACCCCCGCCCCGGTCCCCGCGACCTGAATTAGAATTCATCATCCAAACGGGCTGGCAGCGGCAGCTCTGCTAAGCCGCGTCCAAATAAAATCACACGGGGCTTTTAGGCTTCCAGCCACCGCATCTGCCCGCGGAGCAAGAGCCTCTAGGCGTGGGTCAGTTCCCCGCCGCCCCCGCCCGCAGCCTTCCCCGGCTGCTCCAGCCCGCCGCCCCCGCGCCCGGCCCGGGCCGTACTCACATCTCGGTAACATTGTCGCCCTCGGCGCTCCTCTGCGGCACGGGGAAGGAGGCGATGCCCGGCGACGATCCCGTGCACCAGACCCGCCGGGAGCTGCCCCCGCAGGACGCGGGGCAGCCCAGCGCGCCCGGCCAACAGCCCAGCACCAGGCAGCACAAGCCCCACAGTCGTGCCAGGCCGGGCCCCGGCCTCCGCCGCCAGGACACCATGCTCACTCCAGCACTACCCCGACGGCCTCCTGCTGCTCCCGCCGCCGCCACCGCTGCCGGGGCGCACGGCCGGAGGGTGCGCAGCCTTCCGCGCCGCGGGCGGGCACCCNTACGCACCGTCTCCTCCTCCCTCCAGCTGATAATAAAGCAGCTCCGGCTCCTGCTCCAGCCCAAGACGGGGAGCTGCCGGCAAAGTGACGTGGGGCTGACGCAGAGAGGGGCAGAAACTCCACAAAATGAGCCTGAAATAAAAATGAAAAAAAAAAAATGCAAGGAGGGAGGAGGGGGGAGCGGGGAAAGGGAGGGTGCCGAACAGCAGATACCAATAGGCAGCTTGCACTTGAGGTTTCAGCCTCGCACGTACATGTACATGTACACACACTCATACAGGCGTACACGCACCCCGCGGAATGGGCAGCGCGCCGCCGCCTGTGCGGGCTGTCTGCTCCGCCGGGCGGACGGAGGCACCGTGCCGAGAGGCACCTGGCGTGCCCGCCAGGTCGGCAGCTCGCCATCGGATGATAAACGTGCATGGTGCGAGAACCCCGGAAGGCGACGGATGAGCGACGCTAAAACGCCTCGTTTTCCCCTTGACAGCTTCGCGGTCGGGGCTGCTTTTGGTTTTTGTGCCCCCACCCCCGGCTGCGGGTTTCCGCAGCGCTGCCGGCGCCCCGGATCCCGCCGCAGTGCCCCGCGCTGAGCGCGTCGCAGGCGCCACCGCGTGTCCGGCCGCCGCCCTGCAGCCTCAGCCAGCCCCCGGCGCCGGGGGGCGACCGGCACTCCGCACACCGCAAGGAGAAGTTATCGTCTCCGTACATCGGGGTTGAGGCAATCCTGAATGGCACACATGTGTCACGTATTCGCAGGTGCAAAGAGCTGCTGCTCCGGGAGGCTCTCCCGTCGCCGTTTCTGAGATTCTGTGCTTCTGTCCTGGCACATGACAGATAGTCCTTCAGCTTTACAAAAGGTTCTTCGCTTATCACTTCACCATTAAGTATAAAGATGTTGATGGTCCTTTCTTATCTAGCTACCCAAGCTGAATATTTTGAAATTACTAAATCAGGGCGAATTAAAGAAAAGAAAGGGTTACAGAATTCCTGTTACAAAGGTACAGAATGAACAGTTAATACAGTGTTAGAAGGTGCTCGGGAATCAATCTGACATGACACTTACTAATTGGAAGCACTCTCCTTTCTATTTGCATCTGCTCAGGCTAACAGTAAAATCCACATCCTACCGTGTGGCTTTGTAGGCCTGGCATGGGTTGATTTTTCTTTAAAAGAACATCCTACTAAGAAAGTCATAGCCATACTTAGCTGAAACACACTATATGGGAATAATTTACCTCCCCACAAAGCAACAAATGCAGACTGTACAAAAAGACATAATCAAAAGTATTGTCAGTCATGATATTTTTAAACCAAAGATAGTATAGTTTAAGTAAATTTGTTGCGTAGATACTCAGAATATACTGCCTCTCTACGAAGTTCAGCACTTTGTCCTTTCTAAATAAAGCACAAGGAAGATGAAGAGAGTCCAAATGAATAACAAAGCCAATGATATTGCATAAAAACATGGAAGAACCTTTTGTCTACACCTAATACAATTTTTTCCGAAAGGCACTAATAAATTTAAAGTATTTCTCTAAACAAAATACTTATGGAAAGATAGCAAGTAAGATTAAAATGTCATGCAGCAATTTTCTAGAGGTTAAAGTTGGTGACTTTTAAAGGATTTGGAGGAAAGAGAGACAGAAAAATTAAAAGCATAAAGTGCAATATGATTCAAATTAGAAAAGACCTTGCAAAAGAACCTTAATGCAGGATAGAAGTAAAATTTTGAAACCTGTAAGTTGCTATATCACCTGCATTACTGTCCTCCAGCCAAGACTGCTTACAGCTTTGTAAAATATGCTCTATTCCCCCTCTCTCTCCTGGAGGAACATAAAGACATCACCTCTTTAACTGTCATCACTATTTTAACTGTCCTAGTGATTTTATGACAACGAATTCACATTTGTCAAATCATATGTAGGCACATACTGAACATTATTCTTTCACACACGTCTCTGTTTTCTGTGAATCTGTGAAACTGAGGAGTTGTCAAAGAACTTTTAGATAAAACCATGCAGTTGGATCAAATTTGCTAATTAGATAATTCAAAAGTGTTGAAAGAGTAAAGTTCTGTAGGCCAGATCATATATTCATTAGTCTGGAGATAAGTGTTAAATAAAGCTAGAGGCAACACTTGGAAAAGGGTACTATCACCTGTTATGGTAAATACCAGTTTATATTTGTTGCAATTAAGAAGATTTCTCACAGGAGTGTTGCTGAACTGTACAGTAATTGTGTCTTAGAAGGTTTGAGACACATAGAGTTCTGCGTGACAGTGCCAAAAATTACCAGGTGTGAAAATATGATGGTAAAATTACCAAATAGCATTAAAAATCTCTTTATCCTCTAAAATTAGTATTTTACCAAAATTGACTGGGGGAAGAATGTAGGAAGAAACAAACTGGAAGTGTCATATTTTCAGGCCACCAAAGTTGTCAATATGAAAGCTATGGAAATTCCGTCAAGAAATACCATTGCTGGCTTAGTGGGCCAAACAGCACTATTTCTCCAGGCATAGCTCCCGCTTTGAGTCTTTAAATTCTAGGATTACTAAAGGGTATCTGTACAAAGAAATTCTGTGGTAAATCATTACTTCAGTTCTACATAGATAAGTTTTATTTCTATGTTTTCTGTGCATTTTTTTTCTCACTGATTCAAGAAAGTAGAAAAGAACTTAAAATACTCAAATACTTCCTACTAATCAGTACTTAAGGAAGAACTACAATATGAATCAGTATTTAAGGAACTCTTAGAAGCCAGAACTAAACCACTAGAGACAAGCAGCTTTCCAGTAATGGTACAAGAGCAAACATCATCCTGAAGATGGTAAAACTATAGCAAAGATCTGAAAATATTACAAAGCTATGGAGTGTGATCAGAGGACTGGAAAATATTGAGTCAAGATTGAAAGAACTCACTTTCTTCAGTTCATGAATGTCTGAAAGGAAGTTCAATAACACCCCTGAAATATGTAACAAGGACAGGTAATATTTTTTTCCTTGTCTATAGGATAGGACAAGGATAATACACTTGATTTACAACAAGGCAGATTCATGTTTGACATTATGAAAACTTTTGAAAAGGACAGTTAAGCACAGCAAATAGATCACAGCAGAGAACACTCAGATCTTGAGTAATAGAGCCTTCTCAGAGCAGGTGAGGTAAACCTTTTCCATGCTGGTAAAGAGATTTGCCTTAGTAGGTAAAAGTAAATCAATGACTTCCCAGAAATTCTGTTCCTTTGCAATATTTATTTCTTTGCCCATTTTTATTTTACTGGCATAAAGTTATGGGAAGAACATTCATATGAATACATTACAAGGAAAACCTGAAGATGCAGAAAAGCTCAGTGTTTGCTTGAAATCAATGTTCTAAAGTTGAGTGTTTGATTACTTCAAAAGTTTTGAAACTTTAACTCATACACCATATATAAAGAATGTATTGCAGGATAGAAATTATAGTAAACATCTGTAAAGATTTAAACATATCTTTCTGGAAAAGAGGTAAGAGCTGAAAGCTCAAAGACTCCTTGTGAGAGTACTGTTATTTAGATGAAGGAGTAAGAAATCATGCTTCAGAGTCTGGGAACAGGTAAAAGCCATATGATCTGTGTGTGTGTGCTATGGTATCCTATCCTGCCCAAAGGAGTGTGTCCAGAAAGATCACTCTTACCAAAACGGTACAGAAATAAACTTAAATTTTGCTTACAGTTTGTGAATGTTTAGCTCTTACAAGAGGGAGAGGTTGGACAGTTCATGGGACCTCATGGTCTGATCTGAAACATTTTGTTTTCCAGCAAAATATCCCAATTCCCATGAAACTTTTCACATGAAGGTGCTATTGCATTCAAGCTACAGCTGTTGTCAGAGATGCACGTCTGTACCATGACTCAGAGCAAGCCTGTAAACTCAAGTCAACAGCATCTTTTGGGCTGACAACTGCACTGAGGTGTTCCTGCTTTTCTTACATGAGATCCCACACCTTTTCCCTAAATGACAAAATTTGGCTTCCATACAACACTCTACTGAATTTTCTCCAAACACGAGGCATTCTCCAAGTGTTTTAGCCTACATTTTATTCTTTCCAGTGTTCCACCTAGTTGCAGATTTATCTAGATACTTTATCCTGGCTGATTTTGCATTCCTAGTGATGGAAAAGTGTTTACCTTACCACTTAGAAGCAGTACTCAGCCTTCACTGCCTTTAAAGTGAAGCTGAATCCTGCCACCTTGTGCTCAAGAAAATTAGCACGTCTCTTTATTTTGGGAAGGAGACAAAAAAGAGGAAAGGGGAAGGAAAAGCTTATTAGCTACCATGTTTTTATTAAACAAGAAATTAATTGAAGATCTGAAGACTTAATTGGTTGGGCCCAGTTCAGATATTGCCTGAGATGTCTACCTGAGATCTTCTCAAAAGGACAGTCACTCTCCTAGAAACACTGTTCACACCATGGACAGCCACTTTTCATATCCCCACAGCATTTTGAAGCTGTGGCCTCCCCCATGACCTGATGCAGACAAGACACTTATCCAGCCTCTCGTCCCATAACCTCTGTCTCTTTGACGGCTCAAGGTATTAATCACAGAGTTTTGGTTGCACTTGGTCACATTTGCTATGAGACCAGCACAGCTTTCTTTTTATCAGTCAGAAATTATATCACAGACTGGAGGGAAAGAGCCTTCTCATTTATTAAAAAAATAAAGAGTATTTTGAGGGGGTGGTAAAAGCAGTGCTTGTAAGGAGCAATGAATATTTCTTTTCTGGTGAAGTCCAAGTCAGCATTCTTTTTTTCTGTCTGACAGGATTCCACAAGTACCTTTCTGGTAATGTGTGAGTGCAAACATCATCCTGAAGGTGGTAGAACTGGAACAGATTTGGAAAAGTATCTTCCTCCACCACATGCTTAATTGTGCCTCCCCTCCTCCTNCCTCAGCATCAGTCTATCTTATCCACCACTCTTGTGAGTGTCTGTCTAGCCAGACAAACAGAGCAGCTTGTTGATTCTGCAGCTATCCACTTGCCACATTCTGGATGCCTGGCAGCAAGCACAAAAGGTGTGCTTACCTGTAAGACTTCAGCAACAGACATCCCCAAGTAAATTATCAACGCTAATGTTCTATTTTTCTGGGTTATTTCCAAAGAGTGTTTATTCAGGTTAAGTCTGTATCAACTGCACAGATTTTCTCAGTTCACAGGAATAATTTCTTCCTCAGATAACTCAGCTGACTCTCTATATGTCTGTTTGCACATATATTTTTTTATTGTGCGAGTCATACTTGTCTTTCTGATTACAAAGATTACAAGGTGGAAAATGGTACCATAATAAAAATATTACAGCCAGTTGTCAGTTTTCTCCCCATTTAAAAACTGTCCAAACTGTAAGGATTTTTTTGGCCATGTTGAGCCAATGATATTCTCAATCTTCCTTTAGAGTAGCCAGTGTAAAATAAGATAAAGGGAAAAAAAAAAGCCAAAGAAAGATTCCCTAAAACCTAGTCTCCAGTACACTAATTAAAAAGATCCAAAACAATCTGAAAACTTAGCTATTAGAACATTGCAAGTCAGCTTCCTTTGGCACAAGTTACTGAGTTACTGCTGCTTTCATCATATACATTTACATGGGCTACATAATATCCTGCATTGCTTGTGGTTATGATTTTCCACTCCTTGTCCTTCTAGGCCATAGGAAATACAGAGACCTGAAGAAAAAAAGCTGTGTAATTTATTGCTAAGATAGATATCATTCAGTTTTTGATGCAGATATGCTTATCATGGATTTGCTAGTTAGTGTTTCATTCTAACGGAAGGCCAATTAATTATAAGGCCTGTTTCTCCAAGGGGAAATACTACTTGTACAGTTGTGTTCATTGTTGACAGCACACAGAGGACACAGTAATTGTGTTCCAGAACTACTGATGATGTCTGAGCTTGCCTCTTGTCACAATGGCACAGATAACAGCCATGAGCAGTGATAAGCAGTCAAACCAGTACAGACCAAGGTCAGAAATCAATTGCTTCCAGTTGATCGATTTAGGACTGAAAAATCCTGATGGTTGGCATAGCAGCCGTAAATGGAGGTAATTATTCCACTCATGGATAATATCCTGTGAATGTCTTGGTAAATCCAATCTTCATCTAACAGAAAATCACGTGTACGGGACCATTGTTGATTTTACTTTCCCTTTGTTAAGAATATCAGGACTAGAGACAATACTATGTAAATGTAATACTTGTTACCAATTTCTGTTTCCTGTTTGACTCTTCCCATGTCTAGTTATATTTTACATGGTTTGTACAGCTTCTATACAGTTAACTCTTTTTAAGACTGAGCAAGAAGAAAATAGGATAACTTTTATAAAAGGCCTGGTAGTTTCTCTGTAGTACAATAAAGTATTCTGCTCCCAGAAAATATTCATCTTGTCCCCTGTTTATGAAATAATCTCTGGATGCTGACAGAATTCATTGCTGCCCTCTGGCCTGATTTAAAAAACATATTGACAAGTTTGCTGCAAGGTTACTCTGCTGTCATCTGGAGGCTTTTCAGGATGTGGTCTAGCACAGAAACTATGCAGATCCCTTTAACACTTTTTCCAACCTTCTCTCTCTCTACATCCTCTCTCTGCCTCAACTACTTATAAAGCCACTCCCTTGCTGATAATTTTCTGTGGCTTCCACAGCCTTTAGTGGCCACCAAGATGTTCTGGTCTTTTTGTCATCTCCTACAGAGTCTTCTCCTCTCCACAACCTAGAATTTTTCACAAGGCTTGAAGGACTCTCTTACATAAAGTTCTAATGTTTCTATGGTACTTCTACTGTTTCACACAGCAACCATATAGAGCAAGAGACATTTTAAGGTGTACCATCATCAGCTAAATCCTCAGAAGATTCAGATAACATTGTTTTTTCACATGGTCATGTCCAGCTAAGACAGAGGCACCACTTGGTGTCAGTTTTCTGAAGTTCAACAATATTGCCTTGGGGTGTGGCAACATCTGAGTCAAAGAAAGAGCTGATAGTCATCATTCTGTTAACAAGGAATGCAAATAAAGTTTAAAATCTGGGAACACTTGGGTTTTGAAAGTGTCACCTTAAATCAGTTCTTGTGGGTTTGGTACCTTCCTCAAATGTCTAGGTAAGGCAACGACCAGCAGCCTCCCCAAGGCAGTTGGACCAGTTGGATTAAGCACATTATGTACAATTCTGTGCAGAAACAATGCAGAACTGTTTACTTGTCAGTATTCACAGTCATTTAAGGTGAATTAACATTACAGCTTAGGTCCTGAAGCTGAAGTTGGTGAAAAATTCTTATCACCTTAACTGAACCTTATCTATCATGCACAGTTTAGTCCTCAGCAGTTAAATCCTGTTTGGGTTGTACTTTTTTGCTTTGGCCTTTTGTGCCACCTATTATCTTGAAATTATAGTGTAGTAAATGTTTATTCCTACTTTTAGTGAAATTTGCTTTGCTTTTCAATGGATTATCTTTCTTAGATGTATGAAAATTCTTGTTAGTATATTCTATTAATGCCCCAACTACTTGATTCTACTCTCTTCCTGTGTTGTTTTTGTTGTTTGGGGTTTTTTTTTTGTCAACACAACATGTTGATGCCTAAACTTTCACTAAATATATTTTCACTTGAAGATTTCATCTAAGAATTACAAGACACAAAAGGATCTTCTATCAAAACTGACAACATAAGGCACTTAATACTTGTTTTTCCCCCATCATTTCAGTTTTATTACTCATCTTACTGAAGACCATCTTCTCTCTTCAGAGGCTGGTACTTTTACTTGTCATTCACATAGGCAATGCTTTCTGGGATCTGTTCCCATCAGAAATATCTCCTAATGGCTTCTCTTTCTTTCAGATGCCACACCTCACTCCAGAAGTTTGATATCAAACCTCATACCTGTTGATATCAAACAAACACAACCTTTCTTAGCTGTGCCCATTTTAATCTGCTTTTGAAGACATCTCCTGAAGAAAATTCTGTGAATTACTATCTTCTGAAGAAGTCCGATTTTCCTTAGCAGCAGAGACAGATTTTAGTGTCAGGATTTATCTTACTACATGTAGAACTTCACAGCATAACTGTATTTATTTTATATTTAGTCAGGAGAGATGGACAATGGTTGAAAATCTCACCCTACAATAAAGCCTGATCCCTGTCAGACAGATAATTTCCTGAAGTACCTATTCTCTGCTGATTGCAAGGTGACTACTTAGATGTGAAAGCTTTTATTCAAGATGCATATATTTAAGTGAATACTGGTCCTAAATAGATTTCTCTGTTTGGTTGGAAAAATCTGCTCATGTTCCTACAAATATTGGAGTAGAAGCACTGAATAGAAAATTACCTTGACTTCTTGATCATTCTGTCCCACAGAAAAATATTTCTTGATTACAAGTCCTTACTGTTTTTTATCTCTGTCAATGAAGTTAAAAGAAGTGAAACAGTGAGCAAAATTCCCCTCAATTTCAAGTGTATCATATTCCAATACAGTTTGTTCATTTACAAGGTCAAGTTCACTTACTAACTGCCAGTAACACTTCGTTTTCATCTTGATTCAAGGAGATGATTCTTCATCAAGTCTACATGTAGTGGAATTATTTTGCCAAAGATGTAGCTGTTCAATGACAATGTGTGTTGTAAGACTCACACACATACTTGTAACAGCCCAGTTTTTGCCTTTGGTGTCTGTCCCTGGGGACTCTTATGCTTCCAGAGTAATAGGTTGGTGTTTTCTTGCTGAATCTCAGCTACTCAAATCCTTCAACCTTCAACCTTCAATGAAACAAAGCCTGCATGAAGCAAAGTAATTTCTGAAATGTAGCCTAAAAGCTTATGTTCTTGTAGCCCATTCCTATTAGTTTCACTTATCTACCCCAGGAATCTTTTCTTCCTCTCTACTGTCCTCACCAGTATGCAAAACCCCACAACTCATTTTCTTTTATCTCCTACAGTCAGAATGAAGCACCTTCTGTGCAGTATTTTTCTTGTCACATGACTATGCCTCATCCGAGCTTGTGCAGTCATACCAGCCAGGGATTTCCCAGTATTTTGTAGAAAAATATAATTTTATAAAGTTGGCATTCACAGATGGCCAAATCAAATTCTTGTGCTGGTTTTGCCCTTTAAAACGGGTAATAGTAATTCACTGTTGAACGTGCTCTCTCTTTCATTTCTGAAGTTGCTGGTTCGGTCCAGATTCTGTGGCAGCTACAGGGCTTTCACCAAGCCTGAGACAGGTGTCCCTGGCTTTTCAACTTCTACTTGTGTGACTACGCTTGAAAGCTAAAGTGCTTATGTTAAAAAGATAAGTTTGGTTTATTTTCCTATCTTTTCTTGAAAGGAAAGGGTTTCACGTCTCTACCTCATATTGCATATGTATCCACATTAGGTCTGGGGGGGCTCAAGAGGAGTCACTGAGAAGTGGTTAGTCTTCTTTTCCATCGCTATTTATGGAGTTTGGACTGGATTTGTTTCATGGATGACTCTTGCATAGTAGTCCCTACAACTTTTTTTTTTTTTTTTTTGGGGGCAGTGGGGTAGTTGAAGAGATTTCCAGGCCTTCATCCACCCAGAGATTCTGGTCATAAGAACATGTAGGACAGACACAATCCCTTGCATGCTGTTTAAACCATGAGCAATATTTCTTGAAAAGCAAATGACCTGATGGCTAAAAGGTTAAAAGCTTTGTTAAACATGTGTGCATTGCCATTGATTGTGGATTTGATGGTATTTAAGTGTACTGTGGAAGGAAACCACTGATATAAGGCCCACTCCTTGTCATCCTTCCTCAATCCCAGTGTGAAACAACCTTACAGACTATCAATTTATTAATTGACCACAGAATGTGGGTCAAAGGACTGAAATACATGGATGATGACTACTGCAGTTTGTTAAATCGGGATACATGGAAGTTCACTGCAGCTGCAGTGTAACTTTCTATGTGGTGAGAAGATTAACAAAAAAACAGGATTGAGTTGACACAATACATCTAGCACAGCTGAAAAAATGTTTTCAAACTGTTGTTGTTAAAACGCTGACCTTCAGAGTTCATTTCAGGAGCTCATTGCACTTGTAAGATTTAGATGTGTGGAAAAGAATGTCAATATCTGAAAAGCATGGAAGGAAATACTAAGAACACCATCAGTAAGATGGTAGGCAAAACTTGTATCACCATTAAGATTATAGGCAAATTGCACACGTTTTTTAATACTTGTAGAACTGCTTAATTTTTGCTGTTCTTGTTGTTCAGGTTTTTTGACCTGAAGTTGAAAGAAATAGTTTGCCTTGCTTTCTTAGTTGTACTTGGATTTGTAAAATTTGTATTTAGTTTTAAAGGTAAGATACAGATAAGAAGATATAAACAATGATAACACAAATAAGTGATGGCACAACAGCATGCATTTGTGATTCAATTAATAATAAATTAGTATATACACAAAACACTTTTGTTAACAATAATATAGAACCATTAAGATTATTCTTCCCAAGTATTTTTGTAAATAGCTTATGTAATATATTTATATATTTTATATAAATATATATAAAATGTATAAATATATTTATACATAAATATAAAAGCTTTTTATACATAAAAAGCTTATGTAATATATTTATGGTATTTAGAGAATTAATGTGGTAGCACAATCCCAGAAGTCACTGGTACAACTAGTATTTTGTAAAAGTTACCTAAGATCAAAAACACACTGAGTATGTTACTTCTGGTGACCCAGAAATGCAGATCATAAGCACAAGGATGCAAACCCTTAAAGCTGTCAAAAAAGAAATTACATCCTTCTGCAAGCAAAGCAGCAGCATATGAAAATATGTTTTGAATTAAGTTCCTGTTCTTGAATACCTAGAATGGTTCCTGAGAATTCAGAGTCATATGAAGACCAATGTCTTGATTAAAAACTTGTACAAAAGTGTGAAAAGCATGCAGTCCCTTTTTAAAATGGATGCTATTTCTTCCACTTCCTAAGGTACTGTGGTTTTGTGGGGTGACCAGGTGCATTAACACATTTGTCTGCACATCTTGGGCATTATCCATGCTAGCAAGTCAGGTAAAATGAAGAAGCTGTTCAACTGCCACTTGACACAACTTGGAAAATGGCGATTTTTTGCCTCAATATTGTGAGGGGAAAAAAAAATTGAAAATGCCTCCTACTTGAGTCTAAAAACAAGGATACTCTGCAAAATCAAGAGCAACTTTGAGGACTTATCAAGACACCTGAAAAGAGAACACAGAGCTGGCTCAACTGAGTTCTGTTGGCAAGGGCAGGGAAGAGCAGAGACTGTTTGCGCCAGAGTGATAATGTTAGGCTGTAGAATGGTCTCCCATGAGAACATTGCTGGATGCACAAACATCTGGCACATCTAAAGTCATAATAAATAAAGCAGTATAAACTCTGCTGTAAAGCACAGACTTTCACTGGCATGCTAATATTCTAACCTTTAACCTTAGTGATGCCAGATATCATCTTCTAATCATCAAAGCTGTGGCCTAACACTTCTTTTTTAAGTCATTTTCATGCTTGTGTAAATACAGGGTTGAGTAAAAAGTTGTTTGCTAAATGAGAATTTTTCAGATTTTTTTCCTGTATTTAAAAATAATACTGCCTTTCTGGAGTAGTGAGGGGGAGAAATGAAGAAGCAGTTCATCTCTCAGTGAAGTTCAGTCACTTTCCCATTTCTGTGCCACATCTTGTGTGTCTTCCCTTTATAGCAGGGGATCTTATCTAACAAAGCATCCCTTAGCTTTTTATTTAGGGGCCCAGATGATTTCACACACTGTGAAAGTGGATGCTCCTAACTGAAAAATTGCTCAATGGGTTGTTACAGGCACTTAATTGACCATTTCATTTTAAGCTCAATCTCAGTCAGAGAAGGCCAATTATTTTGAGGTTTTTCATGCTTTTTGACTGCAGAGTGTGACAGCATTGAGAAATGTAAAGCAATAAGGGAATACAATAGCATTTTGAATTTTGATTAAAGGAAAACAAAGCAAATAATAAGAGTAGTATGCCAAATGTAAACATAGGAATGATGCTGGAGTGTTCTTAATAGAGGCCTGGGGCACCGGAGTAAGTCAGGCTGTGCTGAATGTTCAAAACTGTCTTTCTTGACAGTGTCAGTATCTCTTTGTCTGGCAATAATGGTGCTAAAAACTGTGCTGTCACAAAAAATACAGTAAGACAAAAGGCCTGACTCAACAATAAGTTGCCCTGCTTTTGTATCATGGTAACCCCTCTGAAAACAAGCTGAAGCAAAAAGATGTAACTGGGGAAACAAAGGTGTTAATCTAGCTAATCTCAAGGCAAGATTTCCACTTGCCAGATTTGCTTACTAAAAACATCCTACTTGACTGAAACAGAACATAAAACAATGTTCCATAGCATTATATTTAAACTGCACAATCTTATAAATGTCATAGAACACAACAGGAATTATATCCTACTCATCTATGTTTTTATGGACATTGTCATCAGGAAATACTGATACTCTCAATCTTCAAAACATTTTTCTTAGCATACAAAGCAAAAGAAGCTATGCAGTAATGTGAGAGAGATTATATACCAAGGCAAGCAATCATGGCAGAAGGGTTTTTACTTTTGTTTCAAAATTGAGGTAATTTCTGAAGAAAAGTTGTATCTGAAAATAGGAGAAAGAATCACTGTTGGATTGATGAAAGAAGAGGTTGGCTATATGCAATTTAAAGATCCTTAGAAAGGGTGAATAAAAATAACAAATACATGTCTTGGAGTAATCCTAGGCTTTTTAAATCATTAATTTTGTCACCTGAAAGACCCTTTTTATGTGTTACCTCGTACCAGAGGAGAGATCCAGGGCCACAGTGAAATGTGGAAAAAATTTGCAGAAGTTTTAGCCATTTAATTATATTTTCTGTGAGGCTGAAGAAATACTGTAGGGATTATCCCCTGTAACAGAGGACAATTACTTCAGACATTTAATTCAAGGCACTCCCAAGGGTTCACCAGTGTAACTTTTAGTCATGATGTTGAGTAGTGGATGACCAGTGCAAAACCACTGGGTTGATGGGATGACCTGTCAGGAAGAGCTGCCAGAATAATAAGCATGTCCTAGCTGAATCCAGAGGCTCAAAGGTCCCAGTTCCCAAATTCAGAGTGATCATCAAGGCACACAAATGAAATGCCTAGTAATTTCCCAAGAAATTACAGCTAAGTTGAGAGCCAGGTTCAAAACCTAGAACTAACTGGGTCACTGTCTTCAGATGAATGAGCTGTTTTGTTTGATGCCTTTTGTTTGGGTGGTTGGTTTTGCTGTAGTTTTACCCCTTTTTGCAAATAAGATATTTACTAAAAGCATCAATTTGTTCTATGCATGAAGCTATTTCTACAGAAAAGCACTCCTGATACTGCTCTCAGAAGACTATAGAGAGATGGATGGATCGCAGCATATGAACACACAGAAACATTAATAATTGTGTGTTATTGAGGGAGTTGTGATGGTTTTGCAACTAATGAGAAAATTTTTGAACCTTTTGAAGGATCAAAACTGAACCTTAGTCAGACAGACCAGTGTGAAACTACTGATATTCTCCTGCAAATTTCTGGGGAATGATGGATGGACTCTGTTTCTAAGTTTTCTTAACTGGAGAGGCTTAACTTATAGGACTCACCTAAACTATGAGAAATAAACACCATCTCCAAATGGATTGCTAAATTTTTCTCCATCCCTGTACTTAATTTGCTTTCAATACTTAGAAATAATTTGGGACAACTTAAATTTCATTCAGGAAATTGATTTTCTAATGGCAAATTCCTATGCTTTGTGTGCACAGCATTCATATTATTCTGTGCAGACTAGACCTTGTAACAGTAAAAAATAGAAGTTCCTGTAAGTGTTGATCAGATTTCTATCTTAGGAGAGCAAACTCATGGAAATTTTTATAACTATATCAAATACTGCTTGCCTGTGCATGCTGTGATTCTCTTTCCTGGACCAGAAATTTAGAGATTCGACTCAAGGCTGTGAGCTTGCCTCCTACACGAAGCTGACATCACAGTTAATTAAAAGAAAGTCACTATACTACTGGCATTCTTGAGATGAGGCATTATGGCACATTCTGGACAGCAGACAACTCCTACAAATTATACCACAAATTGCTTGGCACAGACACAGGCTGTCATCATTAAGGGAAAGTGGAAGAATACTGTTGGGATTCCTGATGTAGTGTAAGAACAACAAAACCCCTCCAATTATTCAGTCTTAAGGGATGAAAAGCACAAAAACTACATTAGTGGGTACCTGATGGCAAGGTAACCTGATGGCCAACTGCATAGGATAGCACCAGACAATGCTAAGAGATAGTAGCTGCCACTAATTCCTCAACAGAAATAGGAAGTTCTTATGTTCCTCTCATTTCTCCACTCTTTTGTAACATGAGATCTTCATTCATTTATTTCCCAGGACAAGGCTGAGCACACAGGTATATTCATACTTATTCCACTAGTCCATATTTCTAGGCATTTTGTTTAACAATGATAACAAATGAGTGAATAATACTTACTGTCTCTTCTCAACCAAGTATCCTCAGTCCAAACTCAGTTACTTGTGCAGCTGGCTGCACTCCTGTTGGTTGATGAACCCTTGATCTTTGTCATTTCTTCTTTTAGATCAGGACTTCCTGGTAAAGCTGATGTCTGTGACAAGTCTTCTTGACTCTGTGATTCCCAGAAAATTAAGAGAATAGACACCCCAGTGACTATGACTCACACTTGGAAGCTACTGCAGGTCCCAGCTCAGAAGCTCTCCTCTGTTGGCTTGACTCATCAGCAGTGTAAAACAACCTATGATCTCTGAACATTGCTCATTATAGCCAAACTGAAAACAAGAAAGAAAAGAAAAATAACCTCACTTCTGTTTATAACTATGTCTTTGCTGCAATAGTTAGAAGCATCCTTTCTCTGCCACACTTTGTTGTTTTGTCTTTTTCAAAGTCATCTTCTACTCTGAGCTGGATAGAGATTCTAATTTCTCAAGAGAAGAATCTTTTTTTTTTTCGTTGTTTTCAGGGTAAAATTTAATAAAGCAGCTCATTAAAAAAGCTGGTTCCATTTCCTGAATATGTCTCATGTTCTATCTAACACGCAGAGAAAGATTTGATTGCCAAAGCACAGAATATTTAGGTTTTGCACACTGTTTCTCCTAGACAGTAATTCAGTTAACATGTAAGGTGTGGCAGACCCTCATATCTGTAATCATAGCAGCAGATCATGGGTGCATAGGAACAAATCACATGTGTGTAAACATGCAACCTTTTTTTCAGGGGGATAGTAAAGGATAACTGGTACTTCTCCATTACAGATTAGATTAGACTGATTAGGAATATCTATAACTCACATGCATGCTCTGTGGTGCATCCATTTAGGGCAATAGTAGATCCCTTGGGTCATATCTTAGTCAGAAACTGCAGGCACACTTCCCTGCTCTTCTGCCAGCACATGTATTTCAGACACTGGACCAGCAGTGTCCTCCCCATGTTTGTTTCTGGTGTTTGAAAAGGAAATTCAAGGCATTGCTTATCCCGAAGTCAAAAATCTGGGCAGCTGGGATCCTCCAGATTTAGCTATGAGATCTGGAGTGACAGTCAGCATTTTTCCTCAAATCCTGATAGCTGAGAGGTGTTGCAGACCTTTACATCTGATGTTAGACCTCTCTGAATTTCCTGAGTTTACTCGTAATTGTGTGGATTCGTTCAGGATGAGGAGAATGATCTGAAAAGGAAGGAGGGTCATATGAGAAGTTACCAACCATCATCCCCTGTCTTTAAAGTTCTAGATATCTACATTGTTCAGAGAAAGAAAAACAAAGTTGCATATTTTGGGGTTTTTTTTTAAGCATACAGAAAACTTCATTAAATCGCTGTTACTTATTTGAAAGAAAATCAGCAAAAAGAAGCTTTATAAACTTTAATGTACATGTGGCAAACGCAATGTTTTGAGAGATTTATAATTTCAAAAAGGGCTTTTACTCAGTGGATCATGTGAGTGAGCAAAGTTACTGTTCTGCCAAACAAAATTCCTGTACTTATGGGATTTAACAACTAAAAATGAAACAGGGGGAAAAATAAAAGAAGAAAACAATGAAAAAATGTCTTTAAGATGATAAGAACATTTGTTTGTTTTGTTCCTAAACTTCACAACTGTAACCCAGTATAAACCAGATAAAAGTCAAACTGACCCTATCAGATCACTGGCTTTTCACTTCTCCATTTGAGTCACAGCCAGGTGATGTGTCCAGTCAAAAATCCCTCATCTCAAACTGCTAATAATCCAATCAGAATTTCTTAACAGTTTTTAGTCCACAAGTGCATTGCAGCTTTCTGCAGTGGAAGAAAGACAGCATTTCAAGCTATTTTATTTTTCTCTCCTCTGTTTCCATTTCTCCAATGTCTTTTGATATGTTTTGGGGAGAGGGTTGGGGTTTTTTTGTAGTTTTGGGGTGGGTTTGGTTTTGTCTGGCTGGTTAGTTTTATTTGATGTTTTTGTTGTTGTGGTTGTTGGGAGGATTAACTACAATTTAAATTAACTAATCTCCATCTTTTATTTTCCCAGTATCTTTCACCTGAGTGGAAATTTGGTCTCAACTTTTTGGAAACCTCTAAAGGATCATTTAAATGGTATTTAGAGCACCTAGGAAACAGTGGTTACAAAAATACAAATCAAAAAGCATCTGTGACTTCCAAGAAAATATGTAAAATAAAGTGTGAAATGGTATCAAGCTTGCTGGTAGATCAGATTCAGATAGTTCAATACAGTCCATGCTCTGGTACGTTTTTATTCCCGTTAAAAATTTAAAAGGCAGCCTTTTAATGTCTTTGCATTAACTTAAATTGTAGCCAGTCTGTAAAACAATCAGAGAGATGGTATTAAAAGTATATTAATAATAAAACAGATGCTTTAAAAATCTTAGTAACAATCTGACTCTACTTTATATTTCATAGAGCTTGCCTGGCTGAGAATTACTCTACTTCAGTCAAATTTCAGATTGGAGCCCTGTGTAGAAATTTCTAACTTTTCACTGAAAAAACAAGACTTTCTTATCCTGTTTAGTTATTTTTATTAAAAAAATGCCACTTTGGTCCATGAATTAACTCCTGAAATCTGTTAGTGTAATTTACTTCTAAGGAAGTATGAAAGAGTCACCCACGGATGATCAAACAATAGCATCTAAGCTGGAGAGAGGCTTTTTTCTCTGTTAGAAATTATGACAGAAGAAAGAGAACCTATCATTACTAACCTCCTGTAGTTTCACCAGCAAGAATGTTTCCGGAGGCAAGACTTGACCACAGCTAGTCCAAGATCTGAACACCAAGGTGCAGAAAGGCACATCCTTAGCAGATTCATCTTCAGGCATGGCCACAGGTCTGCATTTACTCTACTGCCAGGGTGTAAGTGAGAAATTTTAAAGATAGCTTTAGAGACAATAGTCTTAGAAACATCTCCTGTATCCCTCAGCTTACCAGCTTCTTTAGCTTTAGTACTCTATTTTAATACTACACTAGATTTGGATAGAATACAGTGACTTTTTCTATATTTCCAGTGCTTGTACTGCTTCTTTTGTGACACCCAACCTTGCCTATACCACATATGCCCATGCTGCTTCAAGAATACAGATAGAGCTGTAGAGATGCACTGTCATAACTTCATAGCCTTTTGTCTCGCTTTAGAGACAAATTTTAGGATAAAATGCTCTGGAAAGACTGTTTTTCTCTAAAGAAAAGGGCTCCAATGATCCCTTTTTGCCAATGAGAGAAATAAATATCAGTAGGTGAAAATGAAAAACAATTGTTTATTAACAACGCAAGATACCTGCAAAACACTGTAGAAATTGAACCTCAACTCCTCCCCATCTTGCCTTGTAGCCAGGAGACACAGATGGGCTGGCCCCTTTTGTCTCAGAGGAAGGGGGGGAAAAAAGTTTGCACAGCGGCTGGATTGGATTTTTGGAGTTGGTCTCCTCCTCACAGCAGGCAAAACTGGTGGATTTTAGTGTCCTTTCTCATATTGGTTCAGCTTCCCCAAGGTCTTGGGTTTAGAGTGGCTCCCATCAGCTCCCTGGACAGATTGAAAAAAAAAAAATAAAACAGGAAAACAGTTCAAGGGGAAAAAAAACCCAAAAAAGCCACTGAGAGGATTCACTGTACCACTCCCAAGCTATGGGAAGGGAAAAAAATAAACTTCTTGCTTCAAGCTAGCAGAAACCAATGCAACCAAAGGAAGAATGTGGGGTCCCAGTCTGCGCCACAGCCTGAGCACACTGGAGAGAAAGTGAGGTTTGAACAAGGTTCCCGGGCTCCAGCCCTGCCACCTGGCTCATCTTGAAGTACAGCAGCCATTTCTGGGCATAAAGCAGATGACTAGGGAACAGAGTATCATCATAAAATCACCCCAGGACACCATTCTAAAGAAAAAAATGTGCATTACTGATAGAATTTTTCTTTGTATGGCTGAAACTGCCAACTGCTTTAAAAATATTAAAGCACATATCAGCTCATGTACCTATCTTTACATCTACAAATGTCTCTCGTTTGTTCAGATTTTTAGAGACCTATTTGCTCCATCTGCTGCTGCCAGTAATATAGGCTTATTGACCACAAGGAAAGGACAGCTGTGCTCAAATACCTATAAAGCTTATTACAAACACTGGAGCAAAAATTTATCTTTGGCAATTACAGGACATAAAGCCAAAATATCAATACTATCCTTTCTAAGAGACTGGATCCACAGAGATCTAAGCTGCTTCTTAAATTGCAGAGGTCCCTACTTCTCCAGTTATACATTCAAGTATACATTAAATAAGTTTTGGGACAAATGGTCTGTAAGGAATTCTTACAACTAACATCTTCTTTAAGGGCTTCACTGAAATTACTTATCATGTTTGCAGTAACACATTGCCTCAGGCCTGTGGAAATTGAATACGTACAGATACTGCCTTTAATAAACATAGATTTATATCTTACTTCTCTTGCAATAGCTTTAAAAAGCAATAGGAACTAAGCACACAGTTTAAAAACTATTGGACAGCCTCCAGCTGACCCAAAGCAGCTCTGCTCCTGTTCTAGAGCAAAAATACTGTTTAATACTCAGACAGTCATAAATAACCTTCTTTTGTCTTGTCTTGTCTTCTTTTACATCTGATATCATGTTTACTACAGAAGCATGAGTTGAAGGTAGGTACAATACTCTGGCATGAGCCAAGCATTCTCCCTGACGTGCAGAAAAAAAAAATCTGTTGTCCCCTGAGTATGGTTAGGACCTCTTCATCTTCCCTAGATGAAGAGAGAAGCCCTTTATCTTCAGGGAACTTTCTGTGGTAGTCTTATCTTCTGATCCAGCACAATCTGTTGAATTTGCACAGTCCATAGACAAAAGACCAGAAAAGGAGACCAGAAAACACTCTAAAAAAAAAAAATCCCACTTCATATTATTCCACATTGCTACAACCCTTTGCACTGGACGGGCTGGGAGCATAGGACACACAGCTGGGTTCTCATTGGTGACACCACTGCCTCTGCCAGCCCAGCTCTGCTGTCCTGCTGCTGGCTCACCTCGCTCTGTGGAACACCCAGCCTTCACTGCTCTGATGGCTACTGAAACACAGGTCCTCTCCTGGACAAGGGTGAGGGCACAGCCAGGTAAAAACCACAAAGCTTGGAGGAAGCACTAGCTCCAGGATTCAGCCTTATGGATAAAGAAAAAGATGCTGCAATTTTATTTACCAGAGGCAGCGGTTGTCTCTTCAATGACTTTCACTTCTTGACATTGGCAGCAAGGAGTGATGTATAAACTCTGGAGTGAGCCTCTGGGCTGTGTATCTAATATACAGGAGCTTTGGGAAGTCAGTGCTGAGAAGCTGTGTTAGCATCACAAGAACTCTGGTGTCTACATTGAATATCCACATTTAACAGCAGTATTCCAGAAAATATTTATACCTTATTTCCCACTTGTTCATTTTCAGAGACCAACAATGAAAGTGGTACCAAACTCTCTTCAGAACAGAGGGTAACAAGCTAGAAAGGAGAGGCAGGATCCTAGAAAATCCTTTCATAAAAATAAAATGTTGGACATCAGTGTGTATGGTTTACAAACGGTGACAGATCAAAAGATATACAGTAATCTCTGGTGATCTCCTTCTCCTTCTCCCTATTGAATGCTAGTAATTGCACAGCCAGCTATCACAAGGTACTCTAAGAAAGGTTTGACACTTTGCCAGGTGCCTGCTGTCTTAGGAATTGCTATACACTTAGTTGTACACCACGTTTAATCGCATAAACTATTATAGCATCAGGGAAAGAAAGAAAGAAAAAAAAAGATGGTGCTCTGCACTCCTTAAAATACTGGACTTAAATTAGAAACCAAGTCAGAAACAAAGGGTCTTCAAAGGAAATTTAAAACAATTCAAGAAATTGTAAATTCAGCAATGAAGGCTGAATATCCCAGAGAGGAAAGATGAATAGAAAAATTCTATTTTTCTATTCAATAGAATAGAAAAATTCTATTGATTTCAAATCCAGAATTTTCCTCCAAGGAACTGCTGTCCTCTGCTTCCCCTGGGAGCTCATCCGGATTTCTTCAGACTCTGTGTTTTCAGATCCCTTGTTTTCCCTCACTCTGAAGGGAATGTATTGGTTCACCCAATGTATCACCCCTTCAGTGCATTTTTTAAACCAGCTTGATTTACAGGCTGATGCCAGTAGGTAATATCACAACATGGGAGTCAGTCCTAGGCACTCCAGTGGGTCAGAAGATGAGCTCCCATCACCTCTGGATCCAAGGACAAAGAGAATGTCTTTTCAGGGATACAGAAATATTTGGACATCAGTGAATGATACAATCACTCTTCAGAAAAACAAATAGAGGTTCCATCTTACATTCTCTGAACAAAACAGCAGTATGTATACAAACACAACATCACAGAAATAGAACTTTTAAAGTTGGATGGGGTTTAAGTGCTGTATGTGTGTATTTTTAAATCCATATTTGTACCACTCCTGATAGCCAAGGAAATTTGAAAAGTATGAGATATTGCTGAAGGACACTTTGAGCCATTCTTTTCTCCCACACTGAAAGTCAAACACGTGTGGGCTGTGATGCAATAGGCACAGGCTTTCTTAGTGGGCTATCTAAGCAAATACCCACCCCTTAATCCTGGTCTCCTTCAGATCACTTCTTCCATGCTGTTACTGAGATGCTGAGCCATTTTACATCAAGGATCTTCCATAGCTGAGGTGAGTTTTGGTAGGCTTGCAGAAAGGAAGTCACAAACTCTTGTGAATTAATCAAGCACTACTGCTGTTTAAATGGGAGAACTTCAGGACACAGTGTAGTCACAAGTCACCTTTCAAGAGTCATATTCTTCATTTATGGAGGGAAAAGAGAGACATAAGGCATTCATATAAAAATTTATACTGAAAAAATGCAAAAAACCTGAACTGAAAACTTGGCTGATCTTTTCCTGGACTGCATTACATGTTGCTATTTATGGAAGGATTAGAAATTTTATCAGCATCTTGCATCCGTAAAAATTTCCAGGAGAGTTTTTAGAACACAGTTTTTTGTGCTGGAAAAAAAAAATGTTTATAATTAAAACAAGCTATATTTATACACAAAGATGAAGAAGACTATATCTTTTGGGTTTGTGCATAAAAGACTCAGAAAATGGCAGGGGAAAAACATTCACAGGCATGTGATAACAATGCAATTACAATTATATAACCAGCATGCAAACTCAAGAAAGAAAAGTTTGAGTTTTCTTCATCAGAATAAATAGATGGGTATGGCTGAAACTGTCTTTCTAAGCACAAAGCACATGTATAAAAAATGTATTAGGCACTAATTAATGAAAAACAGAACTTCTGATGTCAGGGTTCATTTACAGTTATTAAAAAAAAACCTAGTCTAATCTTTACTCAGCATTTGTTTACTAATTTTTACTAATTCTAACCCATTTCAAGCATTTTTGATAGGTGTTTTATGTATCACAGGTTATGCATTAGGTTTGCATGGCCAGGTTTTCAGTGCTACAGGGGTGGCTTCTGTGAGAACCTGCTGGAAGCTTCCTCCACCCCATGTGGAACCAATCCCAGCTGGATCCCAGATGGATGCGCCACTGGCCAAGGCTAGGCCAATCAGAAATGATGGCAACGCTCCTGTGATAACAGATTTAGAACAGGGGAGAGAAAAACGTGATTGCATCAATGTATGTAACTGCAGGCAGAAAAGTACCGGGTGAGAACATGTGAGAGGAACAGCTCTGCAGGCACCAAGGTCAGTGGAGAAAGGGGAAGGAGATGGTCCAGGTGCCAGAGCTGAGATTCCCTTGCAGCCCGTGGTGCAAACCATGGTGAGGCAGCTGTGCCCCTGCAGCTCATGGAGGTCCGTGGGAATGCAGAGATCCACCTGCAGTCCATGCAGGAGCAGGTGGATGACAGAGAAAGCTAGGGGAGACCTGTTCTGAAACAGGCACTTGGCTGGGGCCTGCAG
Organism: Alaudala cheleensis; assembly: GCA_013398995.1. Lineage (NCBI taxonomy): Eukaryota > Metazoa > Chordata > Aves > Passeriformes > Alaudidae > Alaudala > Alaudala cheleensis. Next base: position 336,994 of record VWYE01004441.1, read on the forward strand.
ACCTGTGGAGGGAGTAGCCCATCCTGAAGCAGGTTTCCTGGAAGGACTCGTAACCCATGGGGGACCCACACTGGAGTGGGCTGCATCTAAAGCCCACAGTCCATGGAAGAATGACCTGCATTGGAGCAGTCTGTGGAGGACTGTTGCCCAAAGGATGGACTCATGATAGAAAAGTTTGTGGAAAACTATCTCCTGTGGGAGGGAACCCACACTGGAGCAGGACAACTCCCCCAGAGCAGCGGCAGGAACAATTTGTGATGAACTGACTGTAACCTCCATTCCCTGTTTCCCTGCACCATTGCAAGGGAGTGGGTAATGTTGCCTGGAATCAGAAGAAAAGCTTTTCTAAACAATATTAAAATAGTAGTACAAAGAGCAGATCTTTAATGAAAGCTTTCAGGTGCACAAAACATAGGTATGCACATGTGTAGTACAGGATTGCTACTATTTAGAAAGTAAATTTATTAGTTTATTTAGCAGGTACAGCCAATAAGAGATCAGTTGCCCCAGCATTTCATCCTTGGGTCAGCCTTTGGAGTTGCTCCAGTGTCTTCTTTTCCCTATTTCTTGTTATGTCTCTTAAGTTCCAGTGCAAAACAGAATGTCTTTGTTGGAAATTCTTTTCTTGAAAATAAGACTAAACAGAATTTCAAGAATGTGACATAACTACTGCAGAGTGTGAAAAAGGGTAATAAGGTACTACAGGCTATAAAACTAGGCATTAAAAATCCACAAAGCTACAAATATATGAAAAATACATAAAAACAACAAAAACAAAATCTCTAGGCATTGGTAAAGCTTGAGAAAGAGGGAGGAGTTGTGGAAAGGTGTTTTTAAGATTTAATTTACTTCTAATTTTCCTGCTCTGATTCTGTTAGCAGTAAATTCAATTAATTTCCATAAGCTGAGTCTGTTTTGCCCATGACAGTATTTGATGAGCAATCTCTCCCAGTCCTTATCTCATCTCATGAGCCCTTCATATCTTCTCTTCCCTGTCTGGTTGCAGAGGGGAGTGCTAGAATGGCTTGAGTGAGTGCCTGGCATCCAGCCAGGGTAAGCCCACTACACACAAGTATTCTGAACAACCCTTTTTTTCTCATTTGCTCTCTTCTTGATTTTGCTGGTAAAGCCAAGATAAACTCTAGGATCTAAAAAGCACAGGTAGAACTTTACAGCAGGAGGCACTTACTTGTATTGAAATTTAATCCCTTATTAGATTTTAGGAGCCTTTCTATTTCCTGTAGAAAAAAACCCTCCAAACCAAAAAACAACACAAAATCTTGTGAAGGGATCAAATGATGACAGAAGATTTACATGACACTCTTGGAAGACAATTAACTTGGCACAAATCTTTTCTCTTGCTTAAATCTGTTCTGAAATTCCCAAGTTGTAAATGAATGCAAAACTTTACCTTTCTTATAAATTGGCACTGTCCCTCTGTGGTTTTTTGTTTGTTTGTTTGTTTGGTCGGTTGGTTGNATCCCACAATTCAGTTACGTCTTTGTCAGTTCCTTTGGACTGCACTATTTCACAGATGGGAGAATTTTATTCCTACAGTTTCACACCTTGGGGCCCTGACTCAGACTGGGACCTTTGGCTACCACAGCAAGACAACACCAAGCTAGAAATGTACTTTTTTTCCTCAAAAATGGGACTACTCAATAGTATATGAAGAAATGTAGTCCTATACATGCTAGTAGCTGTTCTCTCACATCCACAACACACCAAAAGCACAGATATGATACGCCAGTAACTGATTCATCCATCTGAATTTCTCTTCTCCCTTTCCCTGAATATTGCTAATGTGATCCATCATTTTTCAGATTGAGAACCCTTCATGTCTTACATTATTCTTACATTACATGCCAATTAATGCAATGTCTTGAGATGAAATCTGAGAAGATAAAATATTAGATGCACAAGCAGGCCCATTTCTAATAAAGTACCAAGCTTTCTGTAATGGAAAATTATTTTTAGAAAGGTAATAAAGAGATTCATCTTCCAAACCAGAGGCAGTAGGAAAATACAATTGTTTAATCATGCAGATCAGTAAGATGCTCAATGTTAAGTGTAAGACTAGTCATTGACCCTCTCTAGTGAATGAATTATTATGTTCAACATTTCAATTTAGCCCAATGCCACAAGTGCATAGTAATTGTGATTTTATTATACAGCTACATAAATAATGCAGTAATTTTAATGATCCATAGCCTTTAGAACACCACACTGCAAGTAAGAAAGTAGTACACTCTGTTTAATTTTTACTGACATTGAAGTCATAAGGAACACAGAAATTTCAGCAGCTTTAAAGAAAAAACCAACACTGTAGCAATTAAATTGTCTAGCTTTAGCACAGTACCAGTCAACCAATATATGGATAGTTGATTAGGAAAGAAATATATCTGTCAATCCAACATATGGATAGTTGATTAGCAAAGGAATCTGTAATCTCAAAAAGAAAGTAAGGACACTGTAATAATAAAGTCTTACTTAAGTCACTAAGTCATTATTTTGCCTCTATACTAAAATAATATATAATAAACGTAGGATATTTTAAAATGTAACACTGCAAACAAAAACACCATATGTTTCATTATTTTCTTTAATTCTTCCAAAGACAATATATTATTTTCTAGCTCTGCAGAAAGAGCAAGGACTTTGGGGAAAACACAATGTTGAACAACTGCTCTCAAGACAAGGATCTCTAGAGAGGCTCTGTTTCACTCTTGGTGGGAAAGGACCTTTATGGTTATTTTGTGATTCATCAGTTTTCAGACTGCAGAGAGCAAAAGTCTGAAAAACAGGAGTGTGATGCAGGGAAAAGCATTGCAAAAGGAGGGTTGGATATAGACATTCTGATGTGAGTGGGTGACCTGAGCAATACTAGCTCTGCTCCTGGGCTTTTTTGTTTTGAGCATCTGCCTTTCTGACTGACACAGGCTAAGAATTCCCTTGCTTCAACTGCTTCCATTCATGCACAGAACTCTTACAACACAATCCTGTGCTTATTGACTCAATGTTGCCTTCTCAGCTCTAGATACAAGCACGCCTGCTGGTATTGCAGCACAGCACCAACACTCAGTTTCACATTTATCAGAAACTACAGCACAAATGCGTGCATGTGTAATGCATACACAATTCTCAGAGCCTGTCTCTTGCAGAAATCTAACTGCTCTCTGCCCAGCCACCTTTTCTGGGCAATTCACTGGTGTGTTTAAATGGCTGTAGTCATCTTCTCAACAGGTCAGCACCACCAAGTGCTCTTTAAGGCTTTTCCAAACATCTTACACATTTGTAAAGAACAGAGGTAGCTCTGATTTGGGGTCTTTTTTTCACCAGTAGCTCAGTGTATTTTCTAAGTGTGGTCCAGTCTTGTTGGAGTGCTCCATAATTACTCAATCATTGATTCGCTAAATCATGGTGTCCTCACCATGAATTCTAGAGCAGCATGTTCTGTATGTCACAATTTGCATGGAATCTTATTTCAAAAACTGGCTACTTAGATAGTCAATAAACTAATCTGACTATGCTAAAAGGACAGGATAATACTGCTCTTTGATGTTACAAAGATCTTTTAGATTTTCTTTGAGCCAACAGAACCAACCAAATATTCCTCAGCCTTAGTTCCTCTGTTTATTATTCTGCATATCACAACAACTCCTATAATTCCTAAAAGTTCTTTGACATCACAGTAACAGATTTCATTGTCTTCTACCTACCAAAATCAGTGATCTGTGATTTGTGCTTTCTAAGCAATACATTGCTGACTGCCATGCAGCAACTAACCCTGGGTATGAGCTGCTCCCTGCTTGCATGGTGACATTTTCAGGCTCTTCAAGATGTGTAAGTCCAGAATCAAAGGAAAAATACCAATGTGGTTGTGAGATGTGAAGTATGACATCTTCCTGCTACTGTCATGTCAGAGTTGTTAACATAGAGCACAACGGGTGGGTGAATAATTCTAGAAAAAAGAACAGTCAGCCAAGACTAGGAAGGGAGGAGGGATATTGAAGTAAGAGATCTTGTCTCTAAAACAAGGACTGCCATAGCTCCTTGATACTATGACAAGGCATATGACAAGTACAAAAGTGAAATGTAACTGTCTCACTTTTCACAATTATTCCCATAATTAATACTACTGTTTCAAAATCATATCATTTTTTAATCAACAATGGTATGGTCAACAGAACTATAGAAGGGATCATCCCCCTATCCTCAGCCGCAGTGAGGCCACAGGTCAGATCAGTTTTGGGCCCCTCACTCACTACAAGAAAGACCTGGAGGTGCTGGAGCATGTCCAGAGATGGGTAATGGAGCTGGTGAAGGGACCACTAGTCTTATGAGGAGCAACTGGAGAAAAGGAGGGTCAGGGTGGACCTTATCATTCTCTGCAATTACCTGGAAGTAGTGTACTTCTGCCAGGTAACAGCTGACAGGACAAGAAGAAATGGCCTCAAGTTGCACCAGGGGAGATTTAGATTGGATATTAGGATATATCTTTTCATGGAGAAGGTTGTCAAGCATTGGAACAGGCTGCCCATAGAAGTCATGGAATCACCATCCCTGGCAGTGTTCAAAAGGCATGTGGATGTCACAGCTGGAGACGTTAAATGTTGAACACAGTGGTACTACAGTAAGAGTTGGACTGGATGATCTTAGAGGTCTCTTCCAACTTTAATGATTCTGTCATTCTGTGATTCTGTGATTTGTCATTAAACATGAAAAGTCCTGATTTTTGAGGTCATGGATACACTATTTCCCTGTAAGCTACTTTGCTTCAGTTCTAAACCCCAAGTTAAATAAATAAATATACAAAAGTTATTTCCCATCTAAATATTTTGATGCAGAGACACAGGAAATGTTTCTCCATGTAGTCATTCTCACTAGTTTAAAAATATGACAATTTTAAATTCTTCAGTATTCTATCAGTCCTGGATGGCCTGGGTGATAGGATGGGGTATGCCATCAGTAAGTTTGCGCATGATATAAATTTGGGAGAAGTGGTTGATACACAAGATGTGCAGCTATTCAGAGGGTCGTGGACAACCTAGAGACAAACAAGCAATCTTAATAAGTTCAAAGGAAATTCAAAAGTCTTGCCTCTGGGAAGGAACAACCTCATGTAACTCCAGTCACCCACTGGAGGCTGACTTCCTGGGCAATGGCTGTTTAGAAAAGGCCTTGAGAGTCCGCAAGGTGAACATAAGGCAAAAATGTGCTTTTGTGAAAAGAAAGCCAGCAACCTCCAGCTTTAGAGGGGGCATCACCAGCAGTTTGAGGGGTGTCATCCTTTCCCTCCCATTTGGAATAATGAGTCCAGTTGTGGGCTCCCCACAAGAGATAGACATACGGGAGCAATTCTACCAAAGAGCCTTAAAGGATTCTGGGAGACTGCAGCATCCTTCACACAAGGAAAGGCTGAGAATGAGGACTGTTTGGCCTTGGGAGAAGAAACTCCTCAGGGGAATCTTATCAATAACTCTAAATACCACACAGGTATAAACAAAGAAGATAGAGCCAACCTCTTCTCAATGGAGAACAAAAGGAGTTGAGAAAGAGGAAATTCCACTTAAGCATAAAACCCACCTTCTTTGCTGGGAGTGTGGTCTAAGACTGGAACTTATTTTCCATAGAGGTTGTATTTTCTCCATCCTAAAATTTATTCGATACCAGACTAGGCATGGCTCTGATCAATCTGCCCTTGCTGATCATGTTTTGAGTAGACATCTTGTACTTAAAAGAAATCCAGGTGTGCCTTCCAAACTTAACTGTTGTGTGATCCTGTGAATTAGCATTTGCTACGTATAGTAGAGTTCTGAAGACTGAGTAGTTCTGATTTCTCCACAATGTATCTCCTGCCTCCTTTTTTTCTTGGTATACTTCTGACCTTTACATAATAGCTGAATAGATGGATACTACACTGAAAATCTCAAGCCCTCAAATAACGTTATTTATACAAATTTGCATTGTGACAAAAAAGTAGATAATTTGTCATACTCTTCCAAAGTATTCATGCTAGGCTTAGCCTAAAATCCTCAGTGTTCTCTAGTCTATTTCCACAGCCTGTTCCTGTTATGAACAAAGGTGGCTTTTAATTAAAACAATTTCCACTTTACAGTTCTGGAACGCTGCAATTTTTGTAGTTATTTTCTCTGAAAATGTTACAGCACTAAAAAACAACATGTGGTACAGAATAGAGACCAAATTAAAATGCATACTTAAGATAGCAGTTGGAATTAATGTGATACCTAAGAAACATCTGACAAAAAGATTAGAGCTCTGAGAAGTTGTAAGGTTTATTATCAGACTGGCAACAAGACTTCTGCTTAGATGCTCCAGTAATGTGAGCTGCCTAAAGAACAACCTAGCCAGAGGGGAAAAAGAAGCTGAACAGAAGAAAACATCTTCTGGAAAATACTGGCAGAAAATGTCAGCTTGGAAGTTATGAACCTGGGAACTAAGCTTATGAACAAGTACAATCCTTGAAAAGGGCAGATTGTCCCTTGGAAATACTGTTGGCATACCTAGAAAGAGGAGATGTCCTGAGATACTGTCACTACGTGCAAACACAAGGAACCAAAATGACACCTTTTCATTCAAGAAGGTGGAAAACAGTCTAAGAAAAACAGAAATATCTCTGAAAGAACAGAAAACCCCATTATCAGTTGAAAAGCAGAAATTGAAGCATCTGTTGGCTGCACAAAACAATTATATTCTATGCCATTTTATGTCTCTAATAAAAAACATTATATTATTGATTGCTGATACTAGTTTGCAATATCTGGGCATATATATGTTTATATTATATACACATTTACTTTATTAGTCATACTTGCTATAGGTGATTTTTTTGCTACATTTTTTGTGCCAGTTTATTTGTTAGTTTTGAATTTTGTGGTATTTATCTGTACTAAAGCAGAGAAATTTGGAGGATAAAGTCTCCATATTCTTGAGCATTAGAGAATCCTAGAAATCCATGGTCATAATCTGCATACACTCTCCCTTTTGTTCTCAACATCCATGCATCTTCATCTCCTTCCCATTAAAGCATTATCAACAAAGTGATACAAAAACCATATGGGCATGTTCCTTGCACACAGAAATATCTAGGTGGCATACTAGTTGCCTATTTAGTGCCTCTGTCTCCATTTTACAGTTTTACATTGCACAGGGGATGGCTTTGAGTATATAATCTGTCAATTTCAGGTACTCCCAGACAAAATCAATAACCTCTGCAAAGCTCTTAGTTCCCCAGAAAGTGTAAAAGGCAAAGAGGGGGGAAGGAGGACAGCCACTGAAAAATACAGGGAGACAAAAGGAAAGATAAAAAGCAGTCAGAAAATACTATCTACCTTGACTTTCCCACCTATAAATGCAGCAAATGGTATTTTTATCTTTTACAAAGTACTCAAGTCTGAGTTGAGTGCGCTTCAGTCAATGCAAAATACCTCTCAGTCTCATCAGGATGTGAACTCCTGATTGCAGGTGGTAATGTATGTGTAATCCCAATAATGTGACTGACGTTCTGATTTTATTTTTGCACATCTACTTGTGACTGTCAGTAGTACTATAACCTGCCTGTAATCTACTGTATACAAGAAAAAAAGCAGGGCATAACAACTCTACTTCACAAAGATTTGGGGGATTTGAAAGACCTTTCAGCTGGGAAAGAAACAGAAAAATTCGTCATATTAATGAATATGTCTGCAAAATAAAGTCTTGCAGAAAAAAATTACTCTCTTGAAGTCTAAACACACCAGGTTAGAGTAATTTTACTGAAATTTAGGCATCTGAATTAGGCATCAAATACAATGTTACCAGTCAACCTCCCTTTACCAGAACAACAGGAAATGTGTACTTCTGGAGGAAATTAGTCCAATCCATGTTAAAAACCAGATGAAGGAATGGATTAGTTATACTATGAAGATGATTTTTTTGTAACTAGCTTCTATACACAGAGCATTCATACCTCACCTTTGAGCTTTTGATGCCTATGTCAATCATCAGCCAGAACTGATGAACTGTACTTAAACAAAATTTACTTACCTCAGTCTAGGAAAATTATATCTTAAGGGAAATTATATCTATCCAACTTCCCAAAAATAACATAAGTATACAGATTGGGGCAGAAATATGAAACCTAAGATGCCACATGCTTCTTTCAAAATACACAAGTACTCACACTGGGGCAAAGAATTCAAAAAAACAGCACAGTCTGAGCCAAGAGAGGAGAAAGTCCACATTTTCATAGGCAGTGTAGAAGGGAAGCAACTACAGGAAAAAAATAATGATTTGCAGTAAAAAACATATTCAAGTAAGGGGAGCATAGCTTTTACACAGATGTGGAGAACACAGCCAGCAATTACGACTTTCATTCACCTGTTCTAAACATCATTATTTCTTCAAATAGTTCCTTGTAAAATGAGTAAGCCTGTGTATTTGCCTTTGCCTTTCTATCTCCCTGAAGAGCTGAATGGTCAGTCAAGCCTGGCTCCTACAGAAAAGTCATGTCCAAGGTGAGAATGGGTCAGATGCTCTGTTTCTGCCACTGAGTGATCTGAGTGTCAAAGCCTCTGCATCTGGGGTGTGAAACAGGTGGACTAAATCACCCAGCCAGTGTGCTCAAAAATTCAAACAGATATACAGTCTTATACAAGTTTTAAAAACTTATACAAGTTTTAAAAAAACATGCAATACCATGAGACCAGAAAGCAACAGGCTCACAGGTGAGCAGCCAGGGAATCTATTTACTTGCACCATACCATTGCTTACAGGAGAAGATGCTTTAAAAAAACCAACTAAGCAAAACCAAAACTCAAAATATTTTTCTCCAAAAATTACAAAGCAGTTTGTAGTGCTCCTCCAGAATATATTCCCTGAAACTTCCTCAAGAGCAGCAAAAAAATATCTCTTTTACAATCATTTAGATTCATTGGCAAACTGTTCTGCCAAAGCTTTCTTGTGCAGTTCTAACTGCAAAATATTACCTTTTCAATACCTGTAAGTCGATTTGCTATGGGGCTAAATTTGGTTTATTGCTTTTAATGGCATTAATCCTCAATATTACAAGGTTTCTTCCCCCTAAGGAATGATTAAAACATTTTCATTATTTTTGCATTCAAGCCTTTCACAACAGTTTAGTGATGTTCAAAAGACAGCATTTATTTGGGGGGTTACTTTCACCTTTACATGATTGAAATCCAATTAATATTCTCATGTTGTACTTTCAATGCATCATCATGCACAACTTTGCTAATTTAGAAAACTTTGAACTGATACAGAATCAATAACAATTCCCAGAGGGACTATTTTTCCACGCTTGTGCTCAATATATTATTTTCCTAGTGAGGGATAAGTACCATGGTCTACCTTAAGGTCTAGATTTTGTTTTCATTTACTATAGAACTGGACACAAGTAAATTCATTAAGGTAATGGAACTGCCCTGCTTATAACCACCATAAAAGATTGTGAGAATCTAGTCACCACAGAAGCAGTACCACCAACCACATTTTAGACTGAATATTGGTTTCCATTCTTTTTCCCAATTTTCTTGAAGACAAGGTTTAAACAGCTGTGCCCTGCTGATCTCAGGATCCGAGTGATCAGCAGTCTGCCAAGTCTTTTCCATAACCCATCGAATTTGAACCAATGAATAGGTGGTTTCTGTCGAAGGAAGGAATCACTGTTCTTTTAAGTTCTGGGAAAGCAAGTGCATTTTGGTTAGGTCTAGTCAGACTTTAGCTCAGTGTGTTGAATTTGGTATAATCTCAAATGAGGAAAAGAGATTAACATAAACTCAAATGTTACTAGATGTCCAAAAATCCATATTACAATTTCCACATCTTTAGAAAAGCAGCAGTTGTAACCTGAATCTTCTTTAATAGTCAGGTCTCTATAAGACACAAATCCACTGGAATTCAGACTTAAAGGATGTTTTTTGTTACTCATACATATGTACTTTGCCTGAAATTTTCAAGGAATGTTTTCTGTAGGCAAAATTTGGTCAAATTAAACTCCTTTAGAAAACAAAGAATCCTGGAGAAAAGCAAAATTAATTACATTTAACAGGATATAGTTTTTTAAAACCTTCCTATCTGGGAAAACAAAATTAATTGTGAAACTTCTTGCCTCTCACTGTCCTGGGCATCAGATGGAGTGTCTACAAATGTCAGTCCCTGGTTCACTGAAAATTATTTAATTTTATAAAAATGTTACATTCTTTCCTGTGTCAATCAATATCTTAAATCCAACAAACAAGTGATGGCAAAAGTAAAAAAAAATAATAGATCCAGTATTTAGACAAGAAAAACATATTGCACTTTTTGGTGAATTGATGAACAGCAATTGAAAATATTTCTGGCATTGTTAGAGGAGGTTGTGGGGTTTTTTGGACAGTAGATCCTAACTTTGTGTACTTCACCATCACATAAAAGGGAGATATGATCTGATAGCACTCTTGTAATTGTTATGTTTTATTAACTACATTGTCAATAGCCCATAAATCTTATGGGAATTTAAACAAAACTCATCATATGGTCAAGTCCTTTGCTTAATTCACTGAACAATTTTATTAACTGTGGCCCAGGACAACATATTTTAGGTAGGAAGTTATTTGCATTTAATCTACAGGTCTTACACTGCATTAGTGTTGACTTTGTAAATTCATCTGAATATCTCTTAAACACTAAGTTTTTTATTTCTTCTCTTTTTGTTAGCAGAAAATAGATTATCCTTTCATTCTGCAAGTGACATAAAAGCAAGCCATACCCATGCTTTTTTAAATTATGAGCAAAATTTTGAAGTAATATTATGGGGTTTGGTCCCAAGTAATACAATATCCCAGTGATATTTTGCTAAACTCCTTGAATCAGATACACAGATTGAAATGCAGCTTCCACCTTCCTTTATGGCCTGTTGCTGTATTAACATTCAGAGGTTCCTATAATTTGAAGAAAAACAAATAATTTCCATGAGACAACAGATGTTCTTTTATCCTGCTGTCTTCACTTATTTTTGAGATCTTTCAGTCTGAACATATCTAGGTAAATGCACATAAATCAACTCAATTTCTGTTAGACATGACACAAATAGTCAATCATTTACCAAAAATAAAGATATTTAGAAAACTGTACAAATGCAAACACAGATTTTGTTCCTACCATCTTCTTGGTTCTCACAAAAGCAATCTTCATCACAGGATTTATCTACATAACTTGCTGTTACCCAGATTAACTGCATATATTTAAAATATCAATGCTGGGGATTCAGAAAATAGTAGTTTTCTGGCAAGTCATACACATTTGTTCAGATAGTTAATTTTAGAAGAGAAATAATGGCATTCCAGGAGAAGAATTAAGGAGAAGAGGGCTGAGAATCGAACAGGATTGCTTTATCCATTCAAAGAGGATGTTGTCCATTCATCAACTTGATACATTTCCTTAAGACTATCAGCAGCTACAAAGTGATAAGACAATGGAAAGCATTCATCTTAGTTATCTAGAATATTTCCCCTGTGAAACTTGAAAATAGCTTCAGTTCATTCTAGTAATGAAGGGATAAAGAAAATAATCATTTCATAGCTAGATCCATCTGAGTAAACAAATGCTGCATAGTTTACAAAACGACATATTTTTGTATAAATTCACTTGGCTTTTTTTTGCTTAATTGGTTGGTTCATTGGTTAGTTTCATCTTAAAAGTAAGAACTTTTTTGTAACCTTGTTAATATTGAATTTTCTTCCTCTGAAACTACTACTATGGACTTTCAAATTTGTTTTAAAATATATATTATCAGTTAATACATTTGCTTTTTTTTGTACATTGAAATGTTTCAATTTAAGAAACTGTTGATTTTGAGTGTGGATCATATACAGAACCTATGGAGACTGTGGTATTCTTATGGCTGCTACCTCACATACCTGCTGGTATCCTTTCTCTTCCACTGACCAATGAACAATCATCTACAATTCACTATGCTTTTACTAATAATGTATATGAGCACAAATCAATTAAAATTCAGGAGACTTCTAACTAAGCTTAGTGATTGATGTATTTTAACCTCTTAAAAACCAACAAAGATAGGAAATCTAGAAGTTTGTGTCGAAAGATAGATTTTGATAACAAAAATAAATAGAAAATATTATTTTCAGCCATGGTACTTAAGATTATTGATGAAATGTTTCCCTAAAGATCATAGGACCTTGAATATGTGTAGACCTAGATTTAGTAAAGAAGACTTTTAGCAGTAGGTGATTTTTCCTAAATGCAGATTAGAAAGATAGCACTCCCTAATATTAATTTATCAGTTATGCTTTTACCACAGCGTTAGACCAGGAACAACTCAATTAAACCATGATAATTTAGTCATAAAGCCCAGACTAAGGAATGACAGCAGATAACCTGTTTTATCAAGTGGATGAAGGATTCTGTTCAGATCAAGGCTCTGAGTGAAGCTAAGTTCTTTGGCAGCAGCAAATTTTCCAAGGTCTGCCAAAACACAGTACATCTACTGCCTGCTGGAAGTACCCACCACTGTCCAGCAACCTCCAAACTGGACGGAATTCGCACAGTCCTACACAGAAAAGCTAAAGAACCCTTCTCAGAGAGCCCACATCAAAAGAGCTACAGTGAAGATTTTTATAGCAAACACAATCTCCTCTCTCCAATAAAGTTGACTTTAGTTTTGCATCATTCTGAAAACAGCAGGGTAGGAATTCTGATTTAAAAGTGAAGATAATTATTTTCTCATATAGAGGAAAATATGCAGGTATTAGGATGATGCACTGGACATGGCAATTGGGAGAGAACACAGTTCATATAACAATCAGGATTTTTGACGCTCTACTCATAGTTCTTTCAGCTGCTAGAGTAGAAACTGAATTAAGAACAGACATTTTTCCACACCCTTCTCCCAGACAAACTGTCAGGACTGGATAAGTAGTCTGTGAAATAGGTAGGAAATTGGTTTGCAGGGCACACTTAGAGAGGGATAATCAATGGTTTTCACTCAGGCTGGCAGCCTGTCTCAGGGGGGGTTCCTCAGGAATTAATGCTCCACATCTTCACAGATGTTCTGGGTGATACCATCTTACAAAGCAACTTGAACAGGCTGAAAGGGTGGGGCTGGCAAGAACAGTGAGAGGTGTAGCAGAGACAATTGCTGTGGCCCGCGTGTCTGGGGAGCAGCCTTGCTGAGAGGCACAGGAAGTTCAGGGAACAACTACTTGAACATGAGCCACTGGTGTGACACTGCAGCTGCAAAGGGAAATCAGATCCTGGGCTGCAGCTGCAGGGGCTTTGCTGGCAGAGGGACAGAGGGGATCACCACACTCTGAACAGAGTTTGTCGGGCAGCACCTGGAGCATCCCGTCTCCTTCTGGTCCTCACAATTCAAGGAAGGCACAAGAGCATCTAAAGGGGGCCACAAAAATGAACAAAGGGCTGCAGAACCTCCCATGTGAGGAAAGGCAGAAGGAGCTAGGCCTTTTATCTCCGAATACTAGAAGGATCAGAAGGGGCATCATCACAGTATTCCAGTTATTGGAAGGTGGTTACAAAGAATATAGATGCTCTCACATCCCATAGAGTAACATGGCGAACATGAGGGGCAAAAGGTACAAGAAGACACTTTCTTGACATAAGAAAGACATTTTTTACAGTGAGAACAATCCATCATTGGAACAACTCCAGGAAACAGTAGAACCCTCATCAGTGTAGATTATCAAGATGCAACTCTGGAGGACGCTAGATAATCTCATCTAGTTTTCCTTTCCCATGAAAATATGGACCAGATATTTTCTTGAGGTTTCTTACAACTGTGTTATTCTGTGATTTTATTGTTTTTTTCATTAATGGCCACATAATTTTTCATTTATCTTTCTCTCAAAATGGAGGGGTTGTCTCCAGGGCTCTAATTATTGTTGTTGGTGTCTACTCTAGCACATATCAGAATTTCTCCATGGAAACAGGATGTATGAGGAATCTGAAGTAAAAAAAAAAAAAAGAAAGAAAGAATTAATTGTAAGTATCAGCTGGGAAGCGCTTCAAGCAATGATTATTCTGTCAGCCTTCAGCTAATTGCTTAACATAACTGACTGCTATTAGAAGATTTCTGATCATATTTAAAAGCAAACATAAAGCATTCTCCAGTGAAAGAACAAATAACACAGACTTGACTGTGATGCCATTTATATCATCTTTTTATACACAGGCAGTTGGAGCTGGCTCTGGTTATAGTTAACTTATGAAAATTCAAAGCCTCTCTGTTGATCTGCAAGATTTCCTTCAGATTACACACAGTGAGATCAGGATCTAGATCCTTCATTTTAATGGGTAACACCTAATTTAGAGCAGCATGAAATTACAATCAGACTTGGAATATGAAGAAATAGCAGAATTATACCTTTAAGATATATAAAACTATAATATATTGAGAATTGGGTGCCCAGTACACAGGGTGAAATATGAAAAATGATGGCTTATTTTCATGCTCACACCTGAAATGCAAACGTGTAACAGATGTTTAGCTATCTCTTTTCATTCTATCAACCTCGCATTGCTCACAGCACAAAAATATGTAACCCATCATAATCTAACTGATGGAAAGCCTGTATTATACAAGTGACTGTAAGGAGCTCTCTGTAAGTATATTTGTTTTAATTTGAGCCATGAATTTGTGTCATCTCTTAGAACAGGCCCAAAACACCTATGGCTGAGAAATTATTCACTGCAAAATATCCTATTAATAACTTGCAAATCCCCAGTGCTGTCAAGATACAAGGCTTCAGTGAATGACAAACTCCTTTATAGAGGGAATGAGTTTACATTTGCATATTCATATGTATCTAAAATGGCACATATTTATGCACATATGTACATATTTCATTTCCACTTATTCATACTAGACCTAAGTTGCTATTTTTTCATTATACTTCAGCTGAATCCCCTGTTACCTCAATTTTTTGGTATAACATGATTTTCTTAAAATAGAACATGCTGGATTAGGAGTAGAAGAAAACGCACAGCACTGGATTATAGGAATTATTTTTTTATTGAGTCTAGAGAAAACCATCCAGGGCTGCTAAATTTCTCTTCACATTGTTCCACACAAGAGAATCTCTAGCATCTTCATGTCCTGGGATACTCTCCTACATGGAGCTTAGAAAATACTAGTACAGCTCTTCTTCAGAAAGGGGTGGTCTATTATTAAATAAGGCATTAAAACCTTCAGAAAGTATTTTTAAAGTCTTCAGGCTGCTATGTGATGTTCTTTTCATGTTCTTCAGGGTTTTGCAATACCTTCCTGTTTTAACCTCCCAATAAAATGAAAGATTGACATTTTTCTGTGAGCTTCGGGTAATCTACTTATCTGTGATCTCTTACAATGAAATCATGCAAGAGCCTTCACTGACCAGAAGAGCATGTGATAAAATCAGGTACAGAAGAGACTTGAACATATGGTGATGGAAACTCCACCTGGACAAAGGCAGTAGCTTTTTATAGGCTGAAAATGTTCCTACCTGCAGAGCTAAGTGACACAAATAACAGAAACAGAGGTCACAAAAAACAGTTGTCACAGGGAGGGATGAGAAAAAAAAGAACCCATGACAAAACAGAGAAATTCCATTAAGTAACATGGAAGAGGAAAGATCGTGGCACGGGTCTGGGATCCAACTAAAGCATCCTTTTCCAGCGCACATCTTTTTGACTTCAGCCAGTTTTGGATATGATTGACAGGATACATCATATTTTGAGCAGGGAGGAGATTCAGACCAGTTTCTTACTCCACAGCTGTGCTGCTGTAATCCAGAAGGGCTAACCCCAGTATTAGATTACCAGATGCACAGGGATTCACTAGTCCATTAGGTATTACATCTGCATTCCAGGGTTTTCATAAGAAATGCAACAGCTGTGAATATCTAAAGTGTCTCCTAAAGCAATGACTGACTTTGGAGATTAACACTCCCTTTTCCCTTAAAACAGGATGGAGTTTCCCCTGTGGCTTCATGCTGCTGGAAGGGATTCTGGATAACCTCTGACTGTTTAATCCCTGCAGACCTTGGGAGCAGCACAAGAGTGGGTGGTGAATGACGGGAAAAGTTTTCCTACTGAATTCTGAGAATTCTTACCCTTCAGGTGCTCCCTCTTTTCCAAGAGTGTCAGTGATCTGCTGTCAAAATGTTCAGGCGACATTTGAACAAAAATATTTTACCCTAGGCTGAGATAAGCCCCATGTGTCAGAAGTCCATAAACAAGTCCAAAAAAGCTGGAGGAAGATGGGAACCTGCATGCAGACCTTTTTAAATAAAAGAGCAACTTCATTTATTAAATAAAGTTATTCTAAAGAATTGTTTGCATTCTAAAAACCTGCTAAGGGCATGAATAGTGAGGAAGTGAGTTAAAATTAAACTTGGAGATAATAAATAGCATTTCATAGAATTATTGAATCACAGAATATACTGAGTTTGTTCGAGTCCAGCTCCTGGCCTTGCACAGTGCCATCCCCATCCCCATCACACCATGTGCCAAAGAGCATTGTCCAAACACTTCTTGAACTCCATCAGGCTGGTGCTGTGACTGCTTCCCTGGGGAGCTGTTCCAGGGCCCAAACACTCTCTGGCTGAAAAACCTTTTCCAGCTATCCAGCCTAAACTTCCCTTGACTCAGCTTCCTGTTGTTTCCTTGAGTCCTGTCTCTGGTCTTATTTCAAGGCAATGCAAGCAAAAAATAATAAATTTGATTGCTCAAGGTTAAAGCAATCAAACTTGTGTGAAACTCCACAAAGAGTCACTGGCAAAGAAATTTTACTGAAAGGGATGCCCAAACCACAAGCAGGATATTTAAATTGCTTCTCCCCTCTCTACCCTTAATCTTTGCTTTTTGATCTTAAAAAAGGAATTTATAGAAAGTCCTCAAGCTTTTCTCAGACCTTAATTTGGGATAATGAAAATAAAGATAGTTCATCTCTCTTTCTGAAAATTATGATCTTTGTTCTCTCAAGCACTAAGAAAAAACACAAAGCAGAAATTCATTCTGAGAATTTGCTCAAAGCCACATGAGTTACATTCAAATCTGAGTGTCTATAATAGGTTGTATTTAATCTGGAAGACCATAGCAGACCAGGTTAAGTCTGGCCTTCTTGGAAAGGACTCATTTTGGCTTTTTACCATACATCCATACTGAATGACTGCAGAATCACTAGGTGAATGCATCCAAACTGAAAAGCACTCTGCATTTCAGCCCTAGGGTACAATCCATCTTAAAAATGAAATCAAGACTACAAGGCCAATGACTATGAAAACACTCATGTATTATCTTTGAACCTGTACCAATGAGTATCTCACTTTATTAAAATTGCTTTTCATCTGGGACCTTCTGAACCATTGACAAACCTTTCACCATTTAAGATCCTCATTGAGATTATCGCTTGTTCTTGAAAGTTCTGGCACTGCTTTCTGCTGTAATGCTCCCTTGTCCCTTGTCAGGGAAGGAGGCAGAAGAAAAGGAGAGAGAGGATTAATTTTTAATTTAGGCGTAGTTAAAGTGCAACTTCTAGGCATTGTAGCAGGTAATTTCAGACACACTGAAGACAAGTCCTAAGGTTTTTGTTGATCATATAACAAGTACAAAGAGAATCACCCTCCCAAAGCAATATAATTTTTTTAAAGGTGAACTCATATTTCTTATACATATACCTCATATGTATACCTATATGTCCTATAGGTATAAGTATTTTGGCTCAGTTTGTATCACTTTTAGCTATATTGGCTAAAAGTGATACAAACTAAAGATTCTAACTAAGATACAAACTTTTAGCCTGTATCATATCACTGAATTTAACAGGATGATGAAATTTCCATGGTTCCTGACCATTACACATTCTCCAGAGGAGTAGAAGGTACCATATCTTTGTTTAGACTCAGCTACCAACTATATTTGTTTCTGATAATTGATGTTATTTCTCAAAAATCTAAGACTTATCTATGAAAAATAAAGAGATTCTGTTTTTCCAAGAGCTACCATCTGTGTTGGATTTAGGGAGCTTGTGAAAACCTCATGTCAAATGAAGTTGCATACTTTCAGTGCTGAAGGATGAAGAAAAATTACTTAGAGCAACATATTAGTTTAGAGCAGCTCATGTCAGTTTATTACTTTATAAAATATTCAAGCTGTTTCCTCTTCCTTAATTGATATACTAGATGAAATAAGACACAAATAAGAATAGATAATGTGTGACCATGAAGAAAATTTCAAACCAATACTAAAATATTAAATTAAAACAGATGTTACAAAGTTTAAATTCAAAAGATCCAACATTTTCAGGAACATGTGTATAGGATACTTGCAGCTCCATGGTTAGGTATCAATCTACTATCTACAAAGCCTAATTTTCAAAGTTGTTGACTACTCAGTTGCTCTGGGTGCTCTAGAGATTATATATAGATACAAAGAAAGTTTGCAAATTATACTAACTTCTAATATTTTCACCCACACTGTCAGAGCATTTTGAAAAGCCTTATTAGTAAAAACTGGACATGAATTTTAACTACTTATTAATAGGAAACTGTACTGGTTGTTCTCCACGCAGAGTTTGTTAATAGATCAGTGCTCAAGCAAGGTATCGGAAACTGCAGTAAATGGCAATTTCTAAAGAATAAATACCAAGAGGCCACATTTCTTGCTGTCATAACTTTACATCAGTCTGTTCTGCTCCTTCAGAGACTGTGGATCAAGCGAGATGAGGGCACAAGGGAAGCAGAGGTTTCTCTTCTACCAAAACACCAGTGTGGAACAGAATAGGGGAAAAAAAATATAGTCTATGACATTGGGCAAAATGGAGTAAACGTGACCTCGAAGCACAACTTTCTATACTACACAGAAATAAAGTAATTGCACTGCAGGTGCCCTCAGTTAACAGATATAGGAAGTTACCTGGCTGCAAAATAAAGATAACTTAGAGAGGGAAGAAAGTAATTTCAGAGGGCAGTTTTAATTGCTTTGTAGTTCCAACAGCAGCCAGTGTTTATACTGTAAATCTTCAAAGTCTACTTTATTTCACAGTCTTTTTTAACTTTCCACTTTCAATTGCTGTATTGAAGAGGGGAAAATGTAATGTCACATTTTGTCAACTATGAAGGTGTAAACTGGTAACCGGGAATGTGCTTGTTTTAATTATTTCTGTTTAATGCAAGGAAGATATTACAGGTTTTGATATGATTCTCCTTGCAGATGCTTGGTTGCCTCCTCTTTCACCATTGAACCCTTTATTTTATGAAACTTTAGGGTTTGCTCCGAGTAAAATAACATTTTTATATAGATTTGAAATCTCAGTTCATGCTGCAAATTGTTATTTATGATCTGGCTCTCACTCACTTTACTTTTATAATGATTTCCTTAGCCTTGGTGAGATAGTGATGAGATTTAGAGCAGATAGCTGTCACAGCGTTATCATTGCTCATGTTGTCCAGCTATGAATCTTTTCTCTTTCCATGTCCATACACACACCTGCATGACATTTCATTCAACAAATGCCATTGATTGACCAGAGACAGGTTTTGCAATTTCTGGTCTTCATCCTACAACTGAGTCTCACCTCAACTACTGACATCAGAAAAAAAAAAAATTTAAAAAAAGCAAGCAGCAATGAGTCACTGTTCTGTCTGTCTCCAAAACTGCATCCTGTGCAAGGGCAGGAGGGAGAAGCTATACTGAGCCAGGTGTGTTCCCACTTCCTGCTCTCATGCAGCCCTGGACCCTGCAGCAGGACAGCCTCACCTGAGACTGCCACAGGCTCTGAATCACCAGGATCACACTATCTAAATAGCACTGGATTGTGGCTGCCATGCCCATAACCAACTTCTGTCCCCAACCACCCTTCTTTGTCTAAAACCAGTGTTGGAAAAGAGGCAAGAGCAGCTCATGAATGACCATACAAGAGAGATTAGATGATTGCTCTATAATAAATAATAACAAACTGATGTAACCAGATCCAAAGCAGAGCACAGTTGTTCCAAAAGAAATGGAAAAAGTATACAAAATTGTTTGACAATTACTGATGTGTTGGATTAAGACCTGTAGTCCTTATGCAGCAGGAGGCATTTTACTTAGGACAATAACACTAAACTTCATTCTGGCAAAAATTCCATTCATTTTATCTGATCAGCTGAATTTTCCAGTTCAGGATAAACATATTAATTTATAGCAGCAGCTACAGAAACAACACCTAACATTATTTTCCTACACCTATCAACATTGCCTCTTTTCAAAAAATATTTTAAAACATACATGTGACTTCTATGTAATAACAAGCTAAATTGCCGTATTTGTATTGTCTAAAAGCAACGGTGTATATGAAAGCCCACAGATTAAGCAGGATAAATAGATTAAATTGTTTACCATTCCACCCAAATGTAAAGCATAAAGCTAGAAGCTAAGACAGAAAGGAAAGCAGAGGAATTGTTAAGGAATTTACAAGCCCTCAGAATTAGGGTTTAACTGCAGTGTAAAATGATTTGGGATGAGAGCAAGGCAGATAAGGGAAATCTTCTTTTGGCAACCCTTTGTTTTTCACTTCAATAAAAAGTTATCCCACAGACTAGGCCAGATCCCCACAGTAGTCTGTGAGATGGCTGTTGTTGAATATTCTTCACTCTGATGGCGGTGATAGTGCTAGGAACCCCTATGGAAAAATTCCTTGTAGGAGGTGTAGCTCAAGGCCTTAAAGCAATATTATCCACTCTGGATTCCTTCAGGTTTTAAAGTATGCAAGTAACTACACAATCACTAAATCTAAATGCTTTGGCTGGTATTTTTTCAAGTATTCCTGCATCTTTGTAGTTCAAACTGAAACACAAACATTCTTAGAAAGACCAGAAAAGATTAGCTGTAAATTCTAAAGGCAAGTGTTAAAACAGTTTTGAACAGATTAAATGCTTACCTGCTTTACTCTTAGGCCACAGAAACTACCCTAGTGCTTGACTTCCATCTTCCAGATAAAAAAATTCAAAGAAGAAAAATCAGATAAGATACTGAAACTTAAGGGGAGATTTGGGATCTTCAGTACTGCAAGAAATCATCTTTATTGGGTTTATGAACGCTTCAAATTCCATCACATTTCTGTAAGTAGAGAACATGAAGAATTTATCCATCTATAACAAACTCTGCACAGTGCAGACGGTAAATGAAAGACTTACCTGTATTTTTTTCAGCTTCATTAAACATCATTAAAAAGGCTTCCAAAAAGAGTCACACTTGCAAGCAAAAGTAAAAGCTTGAATCCATGAGAATTTAAATCAGCACCTGCTGATGTAAAATTTTCTCATTTCCTAAGCTTCTGTGGCTCTGTATGGCACCTTGGTGCTATGTGAGGATGGCATAGCTTTGTAGGAACAAACAGGATATATAGTAACCACTTAATATTATAGTCAAATAATAACAACATATATACACTTACATAGGTATTCAAGTGAAGGAAATTAATTGCTTCAAACTGCTGAAAGATAAAAGTTATCTCTCAGAAATGAAGAAGCTGACTGGGTAATGTCAATAATCCTCCTCATTCCTTATGGACCGAGGTGACTCTTGGTCAACAGGGAGAACAGACTCTCATGAAGATACATTGAGCTTTTATAATTGCTTTAGTAATTCCATTGATACCAAAACAATAACGTCAATAATGTACCCTAACTAACTACAAGATGCCAAACTTCCGCAACCCCGATTAAAGCGTATTTTCAGAATTACACATGCTTTTACACACATCTGCATTCAGTGCAGCCTTCCCTGGCTAGCAGTCAAAAAACTAACATGGTCCCTGTACAGCTGGTGTTGTATGTTGCAAACCAGCCATAATACTGAATCCTCATAAGGGTAAGGAATGCAACCTTGGTGTATAAGGGAGCATCACTGGTTGGAGGCTGGTGGAGGCAGCACAGCAGTATAGGAACTGACTTATGGCCATGAATGGTGACACGCATTCATGAAACTGAACTGAAGGATTGAAGTCACAGCTTGGAAGCACAATAGGAAACATAATAAGAAGCATGATAGGTAAAGTGTTGGTCTGCCCCCTATGTGACATTTAATGGGAATTAGTTCTGCTATGCCTACTTGTGCAGAGGTCTGGATTCTGGGAAGCATTTACCTACATCCTAGACAGTCTGGGACGAAGGTGGTTTGAGAAACTGGTTACTAAAGCACTACTTGGAAGCTTGATTCCTCCTGGAATCCAGAAATCTCCTCCTGACCTGGGCTGATAGCAACTCAATGGACACCCTGGCTTGAAATGGCCATGAAGGTTTTTTGCCAATTTTTTAGTAGGTCATGTTATCTGGAAGCAAGAATTCCAAGGCCATCTGATCATAGCAGGGGTGCCAGGACAGTCAGCCTGGTGCAGTTCAAAGTTTACACTTGGCAGTTAACAAAAACAATTGGCCATCTCTGGCAGCAGATGTTTCCTTAAGGGTATATAAACAAGCTTTTAGCAGAGTCATCCAGTTCAGCCCTGCCAGCTTTCTTGCAT
Source organism: Alaudala cheleensis (assembly GCA_013398995.1). NCBI lineage: Eukaryota > Metazoa > Chordata > Aves > Passeriformes > Alaudidae > Alaudala > Alaudala cheleensis. The sequence goes on from VWYE01004441.1 coordinate 359,513, forward strand.
GTGACAAAACATGATGTGGCAAAAATAACACAAGTCACTCCTTTGAGAGCCTACATTACCAAACTGTGTAGAATAGAAATATTAATCTCTCTATGTACAATAAGGAAAAGGTCATTGCATTTTCAATATCTCTTAAATGCATTTAGAATCAGAAAGGTCTCATTTTAATGCACAATGGTGTTTTGGTGTTTCATGGCATAGGTTCATTGTCAAAGGGCTTTTAGGAAGTTATGATCTACTTAGGCAGATTTGCCACTTAAACAGATGACAACTAGAAAACAGTTATTCTCACCTTTCCTATTATTGACTCTATGAATATTCCCTGAAATAATTAGGGATACTTTCCTAACTGATACTTTCCACATTAATCTCTAGCCAACACATTGATGCTCTAGAATTCATATGAATTTAAATCTCAACTGGCCTGAGGCTGTTACTTAAAAAAATCCCAACCAACCTACTAAACACAAAAATTACCAAACTTACATGAGAACCTAAGGCCTGTGATTTGAAAAATAAGGTCCTTACTGTGATCATTAAAACAAAACTTGCTTAGTATTCCTGGTAAGTGATTTTCAGTTTAAAGCCAAAACTTTCCATATTCTGTCTCCAATATAATTTGTTAGGAAAAGGTCCTATTTAATTTTTATATTATGTTTACAATAGATAATTTTTTTTTTTTTGTAATCTGCTGCTAATAATCAGTATTTGACACTTGAAATGAAGAATCTTTTGATTAGGAGACCCTAGGAACTCCATATAATCTCAGGATTATTTTTCAGGGACTCTTCAATAAGGTGTCTTCCCAGCCTGTCTCCAATTATGTCACTGCTTCCTGACAGTCATGAATGAATGTGCTAGCAGAATTTCCTCTTGAATTTTGGCACTTCCAAATTAAATGGAATTGGGATTTCAGCTTTTGCAGAGCTTAGATATGTACTGCCAATGGTCTTGCATTACAAAAAAATCTGATAAATTCACCTTTTAATGATTATTATAGAAAAAAAAAATCAAAGCTTTGAGGAATTTCATATCTGTTTTTCTTACTTTAAAAAAAAAAAAAACAACTTCAACTGCCAGGGACATATCTCATTTTATCCAGAAGTTTTTGACATCAGAACTGTAAGCTCTAAAACAAATCCATTCAGTTGTTTGTTGATAACATCACAGATATTGCTAAAACACATTCCATTCATTTTCAGCATTTGTCACTGGCATTTCAATGGCATGCATATTAATGCTTCTAATCCATCAAAATTCTTTGGAATGGAAACTGTTCCACTTCAAATACAAAGCCTGCAGAACTAAGGTCTACAGTTACATGATTCCCAGAATTTTAATCTGCCTCTAGACACAAAAGTAAGGTATTCTGATGGAGAAAAAGGGGGTTTTCTGTTAGTTTTTTAATATTTACCAATAACTTACTGCATTCCAAGGAGAAAATTAATCAGAGGCTAGGAGAAAAAGACAAATACTGAAAAATTAGTACTATGTAAACCAGTCACTTAATTGGTGAGGCATGTCTGAGCCATAGATGCTTGAAGGTACTCAGAATTAGTAAAGATTATCCATATGACTCTTTGGTCTTATTTTTTACAACTGTCTTAAAAATATTACTTTACTGTTGCTGAAAGAAATGGTTTCATATCAAATTTTATAACATCAAATGCCCATTTCTCCATTTACCTTGACTTTTCACTACTCCTGTGCCAAAATGAAAGGTAAGTATTACATTATTACTTTTCCCATTATTGCCAAGTGTATACTTGCTGAGCATGTTTGGGGATATGATATCCTGTGCTATGATATCATATGATGTTTTAGTCTTCTGGTGTAATTCCTATATATTAAAATATATATGTTCTTTGTGCCACTACCATATACAGTGATGTATGAATAAATACAGAGTTTAAATCCCTGGGGAAAGATGTAGCTTTTAAAACTATTGGCAAGTGAAAGGTCTTCATTCAAGGATGCTATCTTATTTCTAAACATACTGGGCTTCTTTGAACACTGGCTAAGGATTCTGTATCCAAGAATGAAGACAAAACTAAACCATTTTGACTGCTATTTCTAGAAAATCTAAAAGGACACAGCTCTACAATGAAGAAGAGCTAACCACAGCTTTTGGTATCCCACTCAATCAGGTATATGGCAGTTTATCAGACTGCATCACATACTTCCAAATCTCTCAGTGCATTTAATACTATCAGCACTTTGCTTGTCTTATCTCTCCTCATCCACTCCTACACAAAGATACTTTCCAATTAGGTTGTCTATCACCAAGGGAAAAATAGGATATTTCACCACTAGCAAGTGGAGTGACCTGGAGGATATTTAGGACAATACACTAATGTTGCCACAGCAATTAGAATGAAGACAACCTGAGACATATTGACTGGGTCTCTAAGCATCATACACTGGCATAATGAACACGACTGAGCGAGAAAACAGCTGTCAGCCCTCTAGCAGTTCCTAAGTCTGCTAAAGTTTTCAGTGTTCCCAAACGGAGAACATTTCCTTTTCAACAAAGATTGTAGAAACACTTAAGTATGAAATCATGCCTCTTGAAGAACATGTATCATCTGCTTCTAACTTTGAATAGGGAGATGCTCTGTAGATAGAAAATATTTACCTTTTGACTCTAATGAGTGTCGCAGCACAGACAGAAAAATAAAACAGAGGATGTACCTTCTTTATAAAATAGTGTCATATATGTGATTGAATTCACAATCTCAACTACACTGATTTTCCTGAAACTGCCTGTAAGTGTGGAGCTGCTGTGTATAAAATGTTCAACAAGATTGAAGGGCAATTTTACAAAAGCAGAAAAAGCAAAGGATAGCTGGGGTTTGTTTTGGCTTAGTATGTTTTGTGGGTGGGGTTTGCAGGTAAGACTCTGCAGCACAGCATGGGTATGGCTAATTGTACTAGCTGCAGTAGTCTTCTGTGGCAGCATCTTGGAGGTCCTCAAGTTCATATGGTTAATATCCTACCACTCAGCACAACGTGGTTAACCACAAAGTGGCACCCCTCCATAAATGGCTCTGCTTGCAGTAAGTGCTTATTTATAAGAACTGTCACAGTTTATCAATGGTATTCTCCAACTCATTGCCCCCACTGAGACCTACCCAAACCACACACCACTTTCTCACCCTCCCCTTTCCCTGCTGGGGCACGATGGAGTTGGGAATTGGAGGCACAGAAGGTGAAGGTCACAGGTTAAGAACAATTTGGTGGAAACAGCAATTAGATAAGAAAACAAACAGTAACAGCAACAATATTAGTTTTAAAAGTATACTAAAAGAGGGCCATTCATGTACAAAAATGGTCACCACAGACCCTGACATAATGAACAGTGGTGGACAGCCTCTCACCTGCCTTACATGTTTTTTTGTACTGGAAGCCCTGCCCTTCTTCCCCAGAACCAGAGAGCCCCTTCCCCCTGACTCCAGCAATGATGTGAGGCGGCATAGAATGATATCTGGGTCTTGGTCATGCACCCTCAGATGTGTCTCCCTCCCAGCCGCTGTAAAAAATCAACCCTGTCCAGGCCAAAACACACAAACCTCCTATACTTCAGTATTGCTTTAGAGATATGTGTTTTCAAGTCTCTGTATACCTCAGAAGTCATATTACTCAAAATACTGGATTTTAATTCCCCACTTTTCAAAAAAAACTATGTGAAAATAAAATTGTGGCAAAAGTAAAGTCTGAATTCAGTTTTTAAGTGCAAAATGCCACTATTATTTCAATGTTGCTTGTAGAGATTTTAGTGTAAAAATAAATGAGGTATTGGCAGGTATATCTATTTCTGCAGTAACTATATTGAAACTTTTTGGTGACTCATGATGTCTTCATTTTATTTCATATTCTTTTTCTCTTTGTTAAAATAACTTGCTAATGATTCCTTCATAGGTGAGTGTGAAGACCTTTGGTGTGTCACCTAATCAACCAGGAAGAATCCTAAGCTTTGTCATGGCACTGCCACCTACTCAATATCCCACCCTGCAAGTGTCCAAGCATATTTATAAATCATCTGCTTCCTGACAAAAAAGAAAAATCCCAACATACATGCAACTTGGTCTGATAAAATGGTGGCAGGGTATGACTGTTTTTTTGGTGTTATTCTCTGCTATAGTACTGGAGTATTTCTAAATGCACTGGTTCATGTCCTCCTGGAACCTGCAGGCCAAACGTGCAAGTAAGGGCCAATAAACTCAACTATTACTTTATTTAATTATTAATTATTTTATTTAATAAAAATCAATATATTCATTGCAAAGGAGGACAAATATTTTCTCTGAGTCACTGTTTACTTAGTCCCCCCCTCCAAAAGGGACTTGAGATATTATTAGATATGCAGATGGAATGAATGTCACATGAACAAATACACTTACTTCTGAAAAAAAAAGAGGGTACAAGCTATTGAAAATACTTCATGTTTTCCTAAGCTTACTTATCAGACATAATTAGTCATTTCCTCTGTTGATTTTCTTTAAAAATCCCCTATAGCGTCTCTTTGATAGAATCAAGATCTACTCAGTTTCTCAAGACTTTTCCTATTTGTTGTCCATCCAGAGAAGAGAAATAGGGCATTGCACTTTAGGAAATCAATCAGAGTAATCAGTTTGCAGGAAGGCATGTTTTATGTAGGCTTCTGATTATTAATGCCTTTACCTTTCAACGACAAAAATACATTTCAGGAGAAGAAAAAATTTTATAGATGAGGAATGACTTATGTCAGATTGATAATAACATGTGATTATTCAACTTCAGACATCAAATGCATGCCCTACAATGTATGGGACTAAGGAATCACAACAGAATTTTTAAATTCGAAATTTACATACTCTAAAATGTCTAGAAGAAACTGCAGATATATTCTTGCATAGAAAATGATGACAGATTAATGTTATGATTTACACCTGAAATCTGAGGGGAAAGCCTGAGCACTATACTCTTTTGCCACTAGGTTAGCAGTAGGATTTGTGATTCTCTCACCAAAAGGTCATATCTGTGTCCAAGGCATTATATCAACAATCTACATGGGGAAATACTTAGAAACCAGCATACCTGAAAATACATTTGCAATGACATTGTTCATAAAACCTAAGCTAAAGGAACATTTGTGGAGCTAAAGGAACACTTTCCTCTAAGAACAAAGAGGAACATAGCTAACACTGTAACATTCAGTTGCAGTATTAGCAGAATTCCACTACCACAATTCCACCTTTCATAAGAATTTCTAAGGATTTAAGCCCGAGGTTACACATATTTCTTCTAGAGGGGACATATCTCATGGGAAATCCTTCCTGCCAATTTGGAGGGAAGAGGATAGAGCTGAAGTACATCATTGCTTCAAGAAGTATATGAAGGGTTCAGCTACAGAATTTCTTATTAAAACCCCGGAATGCAGGTGTAATAGCTAGTGGATTAGTGAACTGAGCATCTGGTAATCTAATGCTGGGGTTAGGCTTTTATGAATTGCTGGGAGCACAACAGCAACCCTATGGGCTGATTTGCAAGTTTACTCCTACTTCATTCTGGAAGGCCATTTAACTTGCCTGCTGAGATGCTTTGCACCAGTTCTGACTTCCACAAGAACTTCAAGGTTAACTCCATGTGGATAATGTTAAATAGATGCTCAAAGCCTGGAGCATCAACCTGGACCACTAATTTTGGTTTTTTTTCTTCTTCCTGTAGAATTGCAGACTGGAGGCTTTGTCCTCATAAATTGACATCTCACTGAGGTTTTTTCTGCCACATGCCCTTCCTCCAGCATGCAGAGCTGAAAGATGGTGAAGTTGATGATCTTTATTGTTCAGGGAAGGTCTGTCTGATCCATGCACTGCTGCTGGCAGAGAAGCTCTTGTCTTCAAATGGCACCAGTATGGGGTTTGTCAAGGAGAGGTAGGTGATCAGGTGGGATCTCCTGGCTGTCCCCTGGAGACCAGCAGCTGTGGGAGCTTCCTGAGGGGGCAGGACAGAGCCAGAAGCCAGGGTTGTCCCACCACACCAGCCAGGGAGCAAAAGGACAGCCCCAGCTCAAGGCCTGGCTGAAAATCAGCTCCCAGAGGACAGGAGGGGCTTTGGCCACTGCCTCCTTGCAGGGAACTGGGAAAGCCCTGGCACTAGGGGAATACAGTTGTCCTATGAGCTGGTCCCAGTGGCCAAAACTCCTGAGAGATATGATGTTTCCAAGCTCTGTCATAAAGTACGAAGGTGTAAAACCCATGGGCCCACTCTTTCTACTGAACAGCAGAAACAGTGGCATCCCAATCCTCAGTTCAGACTTCCTCTAAAAATCAGTTTATATTTCAAAAGTTATTCTGTGTCCTCCCATGCAGATTTTAAGTATCTTGACATTACCAATCAGACCCTAGACTTCTTGGGAAGTAGTTTGTGGTCTTTGATATTAATCAGATATAAATATTATTAATATTTGTTTTGGGCTAAGATAAAAAATCATAATAAAGACAATTTCTTTCTAAATGATTAGGATCTTTGTAAATTCAAATGTTCCAAGAAAAAAAGAAGTGCTTTTGAATCCCTAACCTCCTTTTGCTTTGTTGAATAATTTCTCAGACATATAAGCAGAAAAGGAACAAGAAATAGTTTCTAAGGCTTTAAGCTTTCAGAAGCATAACTTGCCTTACCATGTCCTGCCCATTGCAAAAAGATTGGAAAGGAAATTGTTGCCTCTGGCTTCAATGCAGTTAGCACAAAATTAAATCAGTGAAGACATGAGAGAACCCACTCCTTGTACTAATAACCACATGCAATAGCTCACAAAGCCTAGTAGTAAGGAAGATGAAAAGTTGGACTGCTGCCTAACAAGTGTTCATACAGACCTTGAGTACAGATCATCATCTTGATGATCAAATCTTGTCCTAAATACAGACAAGATTTCAAATACTGTGGCATATGACAACAGAACTCTTCAGTAGAAACTTCAGTTTCTACACTCTTCTTCCACATTCTAGTGTATGAAAGTACATACTTACACAAAGTTCATAGTTTACTGTAATATTACTGCACATGGGTCCAGGCAATCCCAAACACAGATACAGGCTGAGTGGAGAATGGATCCAGACTAGCCCTGGCTGAAAGACCTGGGGGATATTTGCATATAAAAGCCCAATATGACTCAGGTCTGCATGCTTGCATCCCAGAAGGTCAGCTGTATCCTAAGATGTATCAAAAGATACATGGGCAGCAGGTTGAGGGAGGTTCTGCCCCTCTGTTCTTCCTGAGAACCACCCCCAGACTGGTGAGAAAAAAAGACATGGACCTGTTGGAAGGAGTCCAGAGGAGAACCGCTAAGTTGATCACAGGCCTGGAAGATCTCTGCTATGAAGCCAGGCTGTTCAGCCTACAGAAGAAAAGGTTCCAGAGAGGAACATTTATATTATAGGAGCCTACCTAAAGGGGACTTACAAGAAGGCTGCAGAGGGATTTTTCACAAGGGCATGTAATGAGAGGAAAAGGTGGAATGACTTTAAGTTGGAGAAGGGTAGGTTTAGATTAGACATGAAGAAGAAATTCTTTGAAGTGAAGGTGGTGAGGCACAGGAACAGGTTGCCCAGAGAGGCTGTGAATGCCCCATCCCTGGAGGTGTTGAAGACCAGGCTGGATGGGGCTCTGAGCAACCTGGTCTAATAGAAAGTGGCCTGCTCACAGCAGAAGTGTTGGAGCTTGATGACTTTTAAGGTCCCTTCCAACACAAACTGTTCTATGTATCTATTATTCTGGCACATGGGGCATCAGCTCAGTTACAAGATAAACAGAGCCTTACCCAATGTCTTCTAAATAGAGATGAGAAATTATATTAGAATGAAAATTATGTTACAGGCAAGACTCAGCAACTCTGCTTATATGTAAGTGACTTCTGACAACTCATATAAATATGAGCTCCCTGCATATTGCACTGCAGAGCTTTAAATGGTCTTGCACTGTGACCCAAAAATGGTGGTCAGGCACCTTGATTCTTTGCATCTGTTATGCATTTAGTTTTCAAGGATCTGCAGGAAAATAAAAATGTCAGTTTTTATCTTGTGCACCATATGGTTCAGGCATTTTAGATCTGGCAGCTTTATCTCACAGATCTGGCAGTTTGGTCTCACTGTGTTGTTTTTCATTTCTTAAAACAAAACCCTCCCCTTTAATATGAAGCACAATGTTAAATTAAAACCCCCATGTAATATGTATCTAGTATGGTCTCACTGATAAATGTTGTCACAGTGATGTGTGCTGAAGGACTTCTGGGTTCTTGGACAGAAGACAGCCATAATTCATGCAAGAAGATCATGACATTAGGGATACATCTCAATAAAGAGCTATATCATTCTCCTCAGTCAACAGCATTCCCTCTTTAAATGTAAATTCTTGGGAGCTCAGATGCTTTTGTATTATTCATTCAGACATGGCTTTGCACAACAGGACACTGATAGACACAGGGTGCCATGAAAGCAGAAATTACAGTGATTCTAGACTTTCAGCTCAAACGGACTTCAGGTTCTTTCCCACAAATGTTGCACATTCTACTAAGGTACAATTTTGCCATTTAGGATATTAGTTGACATGAAGGGATGTGTATTTATCTGAGACAGGTCCAGCTGGGAAGAATTTTAATGGTTTTTTATGACTGAAATTGTAAGCTCTATAGACTAGAAAGGTGGAGATGTTTGCTTAGATACACTTTCTTTTTTTCGTATTACTACTCATATTACAGAGATCACTTTTCTCTGACTTGCAGAGAAAGCCAAAAGAAGCCAAAAGAACTTACTTTTTCTGTGCCTCTTCATTATAAGCTTATAGGTATATACAAAACTGTAGTCTTCTGCTGCTGCTTGTTAGCTGATGTAGCAAACTCACTGCCTTTGTAGTATGACCTGTTTATAATTGCTAGGGTTGGCTTTGTAGTACTTCTAGGCACTTTAAATACAAAATTCTGTTCATGGTAGCTGTATAAAAAAATTACCGTCCACTATGTATTGGACAGTTTAATATGGAGTTTGTTTCCAATGTAGTTATTACTATCACTCACTATTACATAATTTGCATTTTACAACACAGCAAATAAAATTACTTCCAAGTCTAAAAACGCTGTAGGAAAATGGTGGGAATGAAGCAATATAAATTATATTGGCCAGGGCATTTACATGCAAGCAGAGAGTTGGAATATCATCTTCAAAAAGTAAGCATTGGTCTACAATGAGATCTTCAGTCCCTGCAATCCATCTTTCCATTTCTCACTCTGACCAGCCCTGGATGCTTCAGAAGAACATATAAGAGTATTACAGGAGTGGCAGTAAAATCTAAGTTCTAATAGCTAAAATTCAGTTTAACTTCTAGAGTCTCTGTCTAACAAACCTGTTCCTTTCTAAGTGCCTACAGCTGCAATCACTCTAAATTTTGAGACTGTAACCACAGATTTTCTGTTTATACTTGCTAGATTATTGTTCTTGATTAGTTGCTGTGATGATGAATTCCACGGGCTCAATGTAATAAACCTCTGGAAAAGGTGCCTTTATCAGTTAGAAATTTTATGCTTTCTTGTAAAACTGCATAGTTCAAGTTTTGCTAGAGAAATCATATATTCTTCAATCCTGATCTAATTTACTTCACTGATCATTTTAAACATGCATGCATTAAAACAGCACCTCTTACTTATTCTCTTTCTATGGTAAGATGTGTTTTCTACATCTGTTAGAAAAAACACCCCTCTTTCATGTTTAACCACTTGCATGCTTTCTTAACACCTGGCCAAGACAATGGTAGAAAATGATGAAACTCCTGTTACACACAGATGGAAGTAAGCCACCATACACACCTGTGCTTTTGTTTTCCATTCTGAGCAGCATGCACTTTTGTCTTGAAAAGAGAACTTGATTTTCTTTGGGTTTTGTTGCTTGTTGGCTATTTTTGCAATAGGTTCATATTGAATTAGCCATACAGATGCCCTAATCCTTTACCCACAATCTTAAAGAACTCAATCAAATATGGAAGTCAAATGTGTTCCTCCACTGAATAGATTATGCACTTGTTTGAGATTAGATGCTGTCTGCCACCTGCCCGCTACAGAGAGGACGTGATGGACTCTCAGTATGTGAATCTGAGCCTTGTTTGAGAGTTTCAGTTTAAAGATGGAGCAGGGGTAAATACAGCAAATAATTTCAGGCAAGCAGAAGTGGTGTTCTATTCTGCTTGTCAATATCTTTCCAGCCTTAGAAAATAAAATTGAGAGTTTGCTTTCTGAGGAGCTCCCATTTCAAAAACTTGCACTACCTTCCAGTCCATCTGAAGCCACTCTGACTTGAAAAGCTGGTAAGGTCTGACCATTCTGTCAATAGAAACATGGTGCCTCTTTCCTTCATGGAGTGGAAGAAGAGACCATGTCAGTACACTTCTCCAGAAACTTGGTTCTCTTTCTTCTTCAAAATAGTACTTATGTTCCATAACAAAGCAGATGTTTGAGATAATTCCTACAAAGCAAAGGGTCTAAGCCTATGTTAACTGTAAAGTCTTTTCTTGCCGTATTTTTTAATTATGAATTCTATCAAGCTTTTCAAATTGCAGATTAAGAAAGAAATCACAGAGCTGCACAAACCCCATAGTTTAAAAGCCTCATGAATTTGTCATCTTGGGATTTCATGTCCATCAATCTTATCACTGAAGCACATTATGTTCAGAACAATCAATGAAGTGTCCTGTCTATAACAGAGTAATAGCTTCTAGAAATCTGAGGCCACTATTATAGACAGTGGTTGCTACAAACTAATAGAAACTAAATGGAATGAGAACACTAAGCCCAGGAGAACCCATAGGAAAAGGACAAAACAATTAAAAAATAATCTCTTTTCAGGAAAAAAGATAAATTAAAGAGTGTAAGTAATAGAGAAATATCACAGTCAGTAATTGTGGGGTGACAGAAAAATATATAATTGAAAGAAATCTTGAAATACAGACATTGAAAAGAACTGTATGCACACTTCTTGCTCATTCTTTACCACTGAGGCTTTTTTTGTCCCTGAAAATGAATCAGATTTACAACCTATTTCAACAAAAAAATCATTCTGGACACCTTTAAGGATGGTGAAATTTAAATTCAAAAAAAACCCAATTATCTGAAAAGGCAGAAAATAATAGTGCTGCTTCTGTAGCATACTGTTTTGTTCAGCATTAACATAGTATTAAATTTTGTGCATATGAACCACAGTGAACTTAATCGCAACTGAAGTCACCTTTACCTACCAAGGAAACGAGGTGAACTTTTCCCCATATAAATATCTCAGACCTGCTCTAGAGGCAGAACTGCCATGGGTGAGACAAGTCAGTGATGAAAGATGCTCAATCCTTATAATTTATGACTACCTGCTAAAGGTACAAATTATAGGCAGCTCAACAGGCAGTAATTCTAAAAAATACTGCAAATAACCAGAAGCATGACTACTTTTAGTCTTTCCTTATTTAACAATGAATGCAGCTGGCATTCAATTTGCAGGAGGGAGGCAGTCACAGTTTGGGACTTACCAGAGATCAAGTGATGATGATGAGGATGAAATGAATTAGTGATCTAACTAGAGAGGTGTTGTCCCTGTTGATTCTGTAGTTACAGAAAAAGGTCCCTACCAACATATATAGTATTTAGAAGCTTAGTTGCTGTTCAGCATCAGTAGGAATTATATTTTTAATTATCTTTTTAATAGGCATCTGAACCTCAGAAGTTTAATTTCTATCAAAAATCTAACCATGATGGGCCTTCTAATCCCACCAGATCTCCTTTGGGATCTGAAAGTGGCGATTTTACACTTAGAATATTGCCTATAAATTGCAGAGAATTATACGGTGATGCACTTATTTCATCTCTTATGCATTATCAACTAATATTACTTCACAGTTTTTTAGCTAGGATCCCTTACAACAGAAAAGCTGTAATATGGGAATTCCCTTTGGTTTTCATTAATTCAATACAATTCTGAGACTTGCAGGTTCAGCAAGGTTTCATACGGTAATTTAACTGGCCTTGCAGGTCAAGAGCATTGATTTGTTGCACTTGGATAAAGACAAGAACACCACAAGAGCAGGTTTTGTGATTGGAGGTCACTGACCTCCAGTCAAAGGCTAGCATGCAAGGAGGCATTATTCCTGTCATACCTGGGGGAAAAAAAAGACAGTTGACCAATATACATGAAATAGTATCACTGCATTATGTTCATTAGGAGATGTTACAGAGTTAGTAAACACTCTGAAGCGGTGTAACAGGCAGACTGCACAAATAATTCAAATAAACAGCAGTATGCAAAATAAAAATTAATGTCCAGCTGTGAAAAACCTGACAAGTGTTTTCACCTGGTAAAGACAGCATCTCAAGACTTCTTGATACCTCACAATATAAATAACTATATCAGGTAGAGTTGGCTCTGTATAAACCACACATCAATTTCCTTCACACTTTAGAAGAGTGATATTCTTCTAAAGATGAAACCAGTCATTGAACCTGATTCACTGACTTTTTCCTTATTTTCTGTGGAAGGTAGAGTTGTAAATAATATTAGTTGGTTTAATCCTTTTTTATTGTAATGGCTTCAATACATCTGTTTAACACTGAATCACAGTCCATGTTCTTCCAGTGTGGGTGTGAGGTTGTCCCACATTTGTGCCTTCAGAGACATAGTAGAGAACACTCTGTCCCTGTTCAGCTTCACCTGAGGAGGTGTCTAGGAAGGACTTTCTGAGTTAGAGAAAACTACTTAACTGGTCTGCTCCCAAAATAAAAAAGCTATTTTATTTTAAGATCTAGTCTCACACTAGGTACAGAAACAAACAAAGAGTAATCATGCCAAACAGGCTCTGCCAACACAGTTATATCTGGCTATATCAAGGAGTTTATATAGTACATGTCTATATAGGAGATATGTCTGTATGTTCTGTATGGAATAAGTCCTTCATAAAGAAGGACCTGGGTGTACAGGTAGATGAAAAACTGAATATTGAGCTGGCAATGCGTGCTTGTGGCCCAGATCAGCCTCATGCTGGGCTGCATCCAAACCAATATGGGCAGCAGGGAAAGGGAGGGGATTCTGTCCCACTGCTCTGCTCTGGTAAGACCACCTAGAGCCCTGCATCCAGCTCTGGGGTCCCTAGCAGAGGAAGGATATTAACCCATTAGAACAGGTTCAGAGGAGGGTCACTAAGAGGTTTAGATGGCTGGAGCACCTCTCCTACAAGGGAATGTGGGAATACAGCTAGAAAGCAGGACTCAGAGAATTGTTGAACTCATGACAGAAGTGGATGTGCTGGCTTTAATGGGCTATAAGCCCTGGCAACTTAAGGCAGAACCCTGAAGGAGGAAGAGACAACAGTGTGCTTAGGCATGTTTTGTTTTGAACAAACCGTGCAAGACTGTGCACGCCTGTGCGGGTCTGCACTAGGCTGTGATTTAGCAGTGTTACTAAGAGACGTGATTGTTGTTAATTTTAGCTGCAGCTGAAAAGGTATATATACTAAGCTCTGTAACCAATAAACTGGCTTCATGCATGCAAACCATGGACCTCATCCTTTCAATTGCCAACAAGTGAAGACAGAGAGGTGGAGTTTTTCAGTCTAGAGAAGGCTCCAGAGAGCTCTCACTGCAGTCTTAGGCAGGTAGAAAAAAAAAACAGGTAGAGCGAATTTATACACAGGCAGATAGCAATAGGACAAGATAGGACAGTTTTAAACTAGAAGATCAGAGATTAGAATAGATATTAGGGGGGAAAAATTATTTCTGAGGGTGGTTGAGGCACTGGAGCAGGTTGTCCAGAGAAATTGTGGATGTCCCATCCCAGGCAATGTTCAAGGAGAGGTTGGATGGGGCCTTGAATAGCCTGGTCTAGTGGAAGGGGTCCCTGTCCATGGCATGGGGGTTGGAACTAGATGATCTTTAAAGTTCTTCCAACTTAAACCATTGCACAATTCTGTGTCTCTATTCTGGAAGTATAACTATGACTCTTAATACAGAAGAATTTCCAAGCCAGTTTTAATCTACAGAGTCTAGCACAGCAACTGGTATACAAGTCTATCAGGGATCCTGAACATATTCTTCATTTCTAGAATGGCTTCAGGTTTTGGCTGTCATGTTTCGACATATTTTCTTCCCGTCAGAAAACCCAGTGTGAACATTGTGTAAAAATACATCCTCTTCCAAAGGTTTGATTTCCACTTATCAAACTCCATAATTGCCAGTAAGTAGCACAAAGACAATCAAAGTTCAGTTCCAGTCTGTTTCAGGAACTGGCTAAATCTACTGCCTACATCTTGGTTATCTGTGGATTACTCTTAGAGTACCACAGAATTGAATCCTTCTTCATTTCTCCCATGCATCTACTTGATACGCTCACCTTCCAAGTTTGCGACTTCTCGTAGGTTTTGAAAGGTCTTGCTCTTGTTAACCCTGGGAGCTAACTGCTGTCACTGTTTACCTGAACTCTCAGATGAGGAAAGGGCTCAGCCTTCTATTTAAGAGTAAAAGAACTCTGTGCCCACAACTCTGGGAACTGAATTCCACCAACATAGCTTTATAGAAAATGTTGGCATGTTTGGCAATGACCTTAGCAATAAATACCTCAGACCTCCACTTCTGGAAAAAGATTTTTCTCCTTCTTTGATCAGAAAAATCACTATCTAAAAGTGCCACGCCGCAGGATATTTTAGTTATGTGTTTTTGGCATCAAGACTGTGAAATGCATGGGATTTATAAACACACATTCAGCTGTGTTTAGGGCTACCAACAAAGAGAATGGGCTGCACAACACCAGTGGACCTTGACTATGTTTTCCCATATGGATTTCAGAAAACTTTCTAAACAAAAGCACATCTCTTTTTTTGGCATATGTGCTATCTTGTACATTGCAGTTGTGGTTACAGTAATCCTGCTCCTGAAGTAACAAAATGAAATCTAGTGTCTGTCATGTAGGCGGTATTCTGATCTTTACAGGGTTCAGTTAAGAGTCTGCCCATTTGTTTCTACTCTGATCAATTTATTTTTTGGGGTCCTGTTTATTAAGATGTCATCATTGCTTTGATTAACCAGCATACAGATTCCTTCTGTTTTCCTGCTGCATGCATGTGACTGTGTTGGGCAGCTGCTGAAAAGACAGAGGAATGTTGCTTGTGTAAAACACAGAAATTATGACTTATATTCAATTATTCCACACACAGACCTTGGAACTGGTTTAGAAGTTGTTTACGTAAATTTGAAGGGTTTAGGTGTCACCTAAGAAAAGTACATTAGAAACATCTGAAAAGGCAGCCTGAGGAAAATTGTCTTTATGTGCAAATGGAAAATTTCCAAAACTCAAACATGAAGATACCTTGTACGCCCGGGCTAAGCTGTGTATACACCTCTACACAGAACAGAAGCAAAGAAACAACAGGATTGAAAAAATAGAGGAGGATAAAAGCAAAGGAAGAGGGTTTTGGTTTTGAGTGTATTCTGTAGAGTACAAGAATGAAATTGGCTGGCCTCAGTGGTTTCAACAAACTTATTTCCATATGGTAAAATAATGCATTGCAGAAATCTCATGATTTCTTTGTTTGACTCATCTCTGTATATACCCAAAAAGCAATTTCCTATTCAAATGGAAGAATTGCTGTACCAATGCTTTTATTGGTTAGAAACAATAACAAACCTTGTCCCTCGATTTTCCTCTGGGAAAAAAAGCCCTCAAAAAAATCAAACTTACAAGGAAATTACAGTGCTGTAATTTTCACACTAATGCAGCAGAGGCCCTCATCAAGACTCTGTCTAGCTGAGATTTATAGGCTACTGTTACAAATTTGAAGAAAAACACAGAGAAGACCATCATTGGGAGCAGCCATTTAGTGAACAGTCAGTTTTAAAACTGTGTAAATACAATTTTTTCCCTTCAGCTATAAGAAAAAAAGCTTATATTTTCCAGTTTTTAGATCTCAAGAGCTAGAAGAGTATGAGATATTAGGCACACATAGTTCATTCTCTTCTCATTCACATTGGGGTAGTGCAGCGTTAATAACAGAGAAGCTCTCTGTACCTGCAAACTAACTCCTGCTTGTTACAGAAATGTAGAGACTAGGCCTCCAACTGGTGCAAATCACAGCCTCTATTGGAGCTGCATCAATCTGCAGTCATCAAGAGTTAAACCAGTCTAACTGGTAAAATTACAAGGCAGTCAAATCCATTTGTTTTGTCATTAACCACATTGGAGCGATATTCTTCCCGTGCCCAAGAAATTGACAGGAGCCGTTGCGTGGTTTAACCCCAGCTGGAAATTAAACCCCACACAGCTGCTCCAATCCCTCCAGTCCCTCAGGTGAGAGAGACAAAAAGGCAAATATCCCAAGTTGAGACAAAAACAGATTACTGGAAACAGCAATGAGATAAGAAAATGCACAGTAACAGCAACAATACTCATAACTATAGTGTATAAAAGATGGTGATTATATGGAAAATGCTCGCTGTGTCCAACCTGAGGCGATGTGACTGCTGTCAGAGCCACCCCACTGCTCCATTAGAAGCTTGCTCCCTCAGAAAAGGAACAAAATTGCAATGACCTTCCTGCCTGGCTCCTTTTTTTTTGCAGCTGAGGCCACAACCCACTTCTTCCCGAGAGCCAGAATTCCCCTACTTCTGCCCCAGTGAATACATGAGGTGACACAAAGTAACAACCCACAGACACCCACACTGCACCAGGTTCCATTCCCTCTCAGCTACTGTGGAAAATTAACGCTGTCCTTGGCTGATAGCAGGACTCCTAATCAAATCACAAATAATTTACACAATGAGAAAATATATTTTAAAATAACTTCCATGTATTACATGTTACTTTGATGTTTTTTTGCAATTTAATGACTCTGTAAAAGAAATTAATAGCTGTTTTCAGTAATATTCAGTGGGTTTTTTCCCACTGGTATCCAATTGCCTCTTGGTGATGATCTGTTGAATATATGCACATTACTTTACAAATTAAGACTGTGCCAAAATAATTCCTCCCTTAAAACACTAACATTCTATGTTTTCTTTTAAATGTTTTACTATGCTATCATTTTTTCAAATGATTTAATGTAGTAAAAATTAACCAGAGTATTGCTTTGATTGATGTATGAGGTTCAATTTCTAATGTGGTTGTTAAGGAAATGCTTTCTTAAAGAGCTTGCATTATGTATTTGAAAGACAAATGAAATCATAATTAATGTACACTTGCAGTACCTGATTAATTCCAAACTTAGAAATCCTCTTGTTCTTCCCTGAGATACAAGGACATTTCAGGATCAGTGAGCTGAATGACCAGGATTAGTGCATTAGTATCAATGAAAATGGGCACAGATAAAATCTCAAGAAAAACAGCACTATGTTGCATGAAACATATCTGCAAACATTATAGCCTTACACTGACTCCTAGATATTCATCCATTCCAATCTAAGCATAAGTGAATTTACAAGCTTGTATATTTTCACTAGGTTCAATTCCAGAATATCTTAATATTCAAAGGCCACTTCCCACTGACCTCTACCTGTCAGAGGTAATATCACATGCAGACTCTGTCAAAATCGTCTGAATTCAAAGTACGAAATCTTTGCCGGAGAAGAGGGGAGGAAACTGTTTTAGCCAGCAACTTATCCTTGCAGAACACTTGATGTGCTTCTTTTCTCATTCAATGTGCACTTAGTTCTCAACCTGATTTGAAGCTCTATGTTGTTTTAAATTAATCTTCTGCTGATGGTGACTGTAGCTAAATCTTTTCTGAATGGATATAACAAGGGTGCCACAGATTAAAGTTGCTTTTAAGGAGATACTCTGTTGCTGACAAAGAGTAAAGACATCAAAATCACTTATTTAATTTTTTTTAATTTATTCTCCCCCTTTTCATTCCTTTCTAATATTTACAGTGCTATGGGATGGAAAGAGAGATCAAGACTTTGTTCTGCAAGTCCAAAAAAAGACCATAGGATTACAAAGCCTAAGTGTCTTTTACAGCTCTGTTCCATGGGCTGGAAAAGCCTAAGCCATGGTGTTGCAGAAGCTTCCTACATTCCACCATTATTGCAAAGATGACCACCACTTCTCAGACAGCAGCAATTAAATCACTAGGAATTACAGGTCTGTGTAATCAAAGAAATGGTACTGAGCTGTGATCTCTAAGGATTCAGCAGTGGGAACCACTCTAACTGCTTCAACCCACCCCACTCAAATACTGGACCCTTTGCCTAGCACAGTTTCAAAATACAGTTTTCCCTTGGCTTGTTGAAGTATCTTGAAATTAGGCAAGACGCATTACTTTATTCCAAGTGCTTTATGTAGAAGTCTCTGTGCTCTCCCTCTCTAATGAAAGTGCAACAGAAATTTTTAGTTCTAAAAGTAAAACATTTGGATATTTTTGCCCTGGTTCATCAAAGCCCTCATTGAAAATACAACTATTTCAGTGGATAATAGTTAACATATTGAAATTAAGAATTAAGGCTTAAGTGAGATCTACATGCCAAATCTAGAAATATTTTTTTCCTAAAAATCAGAAGGAGATTTTTTCACAGATGTTCAGTAATGAAGGAAAATTACAACAGCTGGAACATTTTGTATGAACACAGGCTAGACTTCTACTCTTCCTGTCTTCTTTCATTTAACTCAGTTCTCATGAGTCACACAGCAAGATGTCACCAAGTTTTCAACTCTTTTTACATATAGGCATTTTTACAGTTGGATATGTTCTGTTCCAGGTATTCTAAGAAGACAGCTACACCTATCCATATTTCATATTAACCTCCTAGACTGAGAGGGTTTTGTCATATGTGATTTCTGAAGCATTATATTAAAGTCTTGCTTTACAGCCTGCTAGCATTCTTAGATCAAATTAAACTGAGATTATGGCATGTAAAGTGATATATCTACAAAGACACGAGTATAATTTATCTTTACCTTGTGATGACAGACAGTTGGGATTTCTGTGCAAGCAGAACAAGTTCTATATTGCTAGAATTTCTCCAGTTTCAGTAGTTTTTCCTAGTGTTCATTTACAGAAGTTACTTGACAATGAGGGATGTTTTCCCTCTTCAATACATAAGAAAATGGAATACTGTTTCCAAGATGGTAATATTAAAACAGTCAAATGAGAAATGCCTGTATCCATTTTAAAGATTAGGTGGTTGTTCCTATTACCTGGTTGTTCATACCTCTTCCACTTTTGAATTTTTGAACCTCTATAACTGGGGAAAATGCGGGGCAGGAAATTCACTAAAAAAAAACATTAAAATCTGCAAATATTTTGCCTCTTTTTAAAAGGTGGCCTCATCCTAAATCTAACATTTTTGCCATCCACAGATATATGGTAATAAAAGTCAGTTGATGCTGGATTCCTTCAGGAACTTACATGGATTTTGTCTGCCTCACATAAATCCATAAAATATATTGATGCCATGTATTTATTGATGCTAAGTGACAGCTCTACAGCTATATTAGTGGAGTTCAGCACCAGAGATCTTCACCTCATTTCTCATTATAATTCCTCTCCCATTTTAGACAGAAAAGGCTGGTGCTGGTTTCTTATGAAGCAAATAATTCTCCATGTTTTCTGTTCCATATTTGGTAAGCATTTGGTCCTCTGTGCTATGGAAGTAATATACAGTCCTTGGTCTGAAGCAGTGTGCTTCAAATCTTTTCAGTGGTCCAAAAGAAGTGAAGTGCACCTATCAGTTTTTAGTTAGTTTCTTTGTTTGTTTTAGCACCTAGCTGACTAAGTCCAACTAATAACTGCTGATGAGAATAAACTCAGGCCCTTATTTGTTTCTGCAAGACTTCAATAGATATCAACATTCCCATTAACTGCCAAGATATACTATCACTCACTGATTGAATGTAGAAACCAGAATTTTAAAATTCATTAGGAATACTTTTGAGAATTTCATGAGCATGCTTTAGAAGAGGAAGCATATATGGTGAGCAACAAGCAATGTGATATATAAAAAAAATAATGAGAATTCATCCTACCCGGCATCAATAAACTTCATGGATTTATGTAAGGTAGACAAAAGCCACGTGAGTTCCTGAAGGAATCCAGCATCATCAAAATTTGATCACAATCGAGATATGATCCAGGGGTTAAATGGGCAATTTTCCAGTCAGATATCCAGCCACCATTGCTGAAGCTCAGTGAAATTTACACCATGTCCACAGAATGTAAAATGACTGCAAGAAATCTCATCTCTCAAGGCAACAGAAACAGACTATCTGATCAGGACTGCCCATAGTTTTCCCTGCAAAACCATGCCTTATTTATGTTATCCAAACTTGCAGGTGAGTTATTTCTTTACTTGATACAAATTTGATGAACTTAAATAAGTGAGTGGGACTTCTTGGGAACCTGCCCTTGGGGGTAAAGGATGACAAGTGGAGTAAAGAGGACAAATCTTTAAGGATTTTTTCCTTAGACTGAAAAAACCCTCTTTCCCATGCATAAGAATTTGGGCAGAGGAGGGCAGGGAACAGACATGGGTCAGAAAGGCCTTTCTACTTAAAGTATAAGAAAGAAATGCACATGCAATGGAATCAGTGGCATGCATGCTGGGAGTAATACAGAGATGATGCCTGGAAATATACCGATTGGATGTTCCAACTGGAGCTGGATTTGGCAGCGGATGTGCAAAAAAATATTGGGAAGAGTTTCTATAAGTACTTTGGCCTGAAAAAGATGATCAAGGAAAATATACTCTCCCTAAAAATAAGACAGGAGTGATGGTAACAACTGACATGAACACTGTACAGGGGACAATTTCCCCTCCATCAGCTGCTGGGAGCTTGGGGGCCCCTCATGAATGCTCTGTCCAGCCCCCAGGGGAGCCAGGCCAGGTGTGTAAGGGATTTACCTGCTCTAGTTCTAACACCAGGTCAATGCAGAGAAGAAAAACACTCACTGTAAACTCAAATGTGATTCGTACTCAAAACCATTTTTCCCCAGTTTTCAATGGTAATCTCTCTTCCCCCATCTCTCAAGCCCCCAAGTCTTTAGACAGAGACCAGGATGGGGGGGAACAAAGTCCCTCCCACTGCTGAAGATCAAATCTGCAAGCCTGGAGAGTTTTTCAATAATGATGCTTATAAGGAAGACAAAGAGAGGATTTTTACTAAGGCCTGCCTGTAAAGACAGGACAAGGAGAAATGGCTTTAAGAGGAAGGAGGTAGGTTTAGATTAGATATAAGGAAGACATTTTTTTTATTCTGAGTGTGGTGAGAACATTGCCCAGAGTAGTTGTGGATACCTCATCCCTGCAAGTGTTCAAGGTCAAGCTGTATGAGGCTTTGAACAATTTGGTTTAGTGAAATATGTTGAGGTTGGACTACATGATCTTTAAAGGTCACTTTCAAACCAAACCATTCTATGATTCTACGTTACTATGATTTTTTATCCTTATAGCTACATTACATTTTGTATATAGTTAATATGGCACATAGGAACATATTGCTGTTTAGGGTCATTATGAAATTATTAGGGGAGGCAAATTAAAAATTAGCTCCCTTGCAGCACTGTTGGTCATTCTGGAGATGGTCCCAGCAATGAGGTTGTGTTCTTATGTGTTCTCCTAGCTCTTAAATCAGAATATTTAGCTGAAGTGAGTAAACCACCTTAGGTGACTGGTTTCCTTCTTCTTCCCCATTCCAGATACCTGCCTGCTGTATAGTTTTGTTCCAACACTACCCTATGTGCTTTTCCAGCACAAGCAACTATGCAGCAAATCAGAGCAAGGAGCAAACCCAGGGGAAAAATAATCTATTATTTAAATAGATTTTTTTTTGTTTACTACACAGCCAGACACAACCACAAAGGTGGTAACATTTGGCCAGAGAAACACTTAACTATATAACCTATCAGTAAGTTCTCAAAAAAACTGCATTTGACCATCTCTTTACTGGCAATCCTGATGTTATTACCACAGAAAGCAAAATACTTGATGTAATATTCACATATACTAGAAAGGAAGTTCATAATTACTGTGTATTTCTTATCTGAGGGAAAGCAATCAAAGAGAGTCTGTACTATATAGACCTACATAAAGAAAGGAAGGGACTGTTTTGAAAATCCTTTGTGTTTTGCACTAATATCTTGTGCACTGCTCAGCTATTTCCCAGCCCCCCTCACTGTGTCATGGGTAACATATATCTTAAAGTCACATTTACACCAGAACTGGTGTATCTCTACTACACCAAGCATTTACAGTGAAAATGCATCTTCATTCCAACTCAGCTACTGATTTACAGAATCATAGAATCACAGAGCTTGGAAAAGACCTCTAAGATTACAGAGTCTAACTGTTGTAGTGCTGCCAAATCCACCTCTAAACCATGTCCCTGAGTGCCACATCTACGCATATTTTAAATACCTGCAGAAATGATGACTCAACCATTTCCCTAGGCAGCCTGTTCAAAAACTCTACTCTTTCCTTGTAGAAATATTTTTTAATATCCAATCTAAACCTCCCCCAGCACATGGCAAGAGATCATTTCCTCTTGTCCTAACTCATCAAAGATTACACCTGTCTGAAACATGAACAGCCACTTTCTCCAGAAGAATGCTACCAAAGGTGTCATGATTCTAACTAGGACATGGTTAATTTTTGCAGTAACCTGGAGGGAGGTTATTCTACACTACCTCATATCATTGTTAGGGGTGGGGAGAAAAGACACTCCGCAGGAGAAGGGGTTCCTTCTGGTCTGGAAAACATGGTGGGGAAAACCATCTGGTAATTGCTTATTGTTGCATGCTTTCCATGTGAATCTTTTCTTTTTTTACACATTTTGTAAGTCAATAGTATTGTTGATGCCACTGTTAGTTTTCTTATTACACTGCTGTTTCCAGTAAATAGCTCTAATCTCAGCCCATACTCTCAGCATTTGGTGCCTCCTGCTGGGGGGTGGGCAAGAAGGGGAAGCAACGTGTGGTTTTAGCAGGAATCCTAAATAGGAGAATGCCATTTCCACGACAAAAGGCTTTAATGAAGTCCAGGCAGAGAACACCAACAACCTTTTACACATCCACTGAGAAGGTCACTTGCCATGAAAGGAGACCAGGTTGGTCAAGCAGCATCTGCCTTTCACAAATCCCTGCTGGCTGGGCCTGATTTCCTCATTGGCCTGCATGTGCTATGTGATGGCACTCAAGATAATCAGCTCTATGACCTTCCTTGGGCTGGAAGTCACACCTACAGGCCTGCAGTTCCCTGGGTTCTCATTCTGTCACTTCAAATAGATGGATGTCACATTTGCTAACTTCCAGTCACCTGAGACCTTCCTCATTAGCCAGAGCTTCTAGTAAATGATTGAAAGTAACTTGGTGAGCTCTTTTGATGGCTTCCTCTGTACCCTTGGGTGGATCCCATCTGGCCCCAGAGATCTAAGTGTGCATCTAAGTAAAGCAGCAGGTCACTAACTGTGTCCTCCTGGATTATGGGGAATTCATTCTGCTCCTTATTTCTATCTTCCAGTTCAGAGGGCTGAGTACCCTAATGCTAACTGGTCTGACTATTTAAGACTGATACAAAGAAGGCATGAAGTACCCCAATCTTTTACTCATTCTTTGCTGCAATGTTTCCCCCAGCATCCCATAATGGATTGAGATTCTCCTTGGTCCTCCTTCCATTCTAATGTATTTGCAAAAACATTTTTTGTAATCTCTTACAGCAGTGGCCAAATCGATTTCTAGCTGGACATTTACCTTCTAACTTGCTCCCTGCATAACCTAACAATATCCTTGTAGTTCTCCTAAGTTCCTGCCCCTTCTTCCAAAGCTAGTAAATCCCACGTCTTCCCCCTATTCTTTTAAAGCAGTTTTCTTCTCCACCATCTCATCTTCCAGCATATGGGGACAAGTGTGCTCTTGTGCCTGTAAGATTTTCTTTTTGAAGAATGTCCAGTCTTCCTGGAACTCTTTCTTAATAAGGAATCCCAAGGGATTCTTTCAACCACCCTCCTGAATAGGAGAAAGGGTGCCCTCCAGAAGTCCAAGGCAGTGGCTTTGCTGATCCCTCTCTCCTTCTCTGTGAATCAAAAACTCTCATTTTGGGTTGCTGGCCTAAGCTGGCCACCACATCACCCACCAGTCTAGAAACAATAGCAGGTCTAGTGGGGCACCTTACCCGGCTGGCTCCCTCACAAGCTGTATCAGAAAATTATCTTCCAGGTACTTCCTACACCTCTTCCTCTCTGATCTGTTGTTCCTGTTTCTGGTAGACATCTGAAGTCCCTCACAAGAACAAGGGCCAGCCAGTACAAGACTTCTCCCACCTGTTTACAGAATATTTCATCTACTTCTTCATTCTGGTTGGATGGTCTCTAACAGACTCCCACTAGGATATCTGCTTTGTTGGCCTTCTCCCTGATCCTTACCCATAAACATTAGACCTTACTGTTATTCTCATTAAGCTTTAAAATATCAAAACACTCCCTGACAAACAGGGCTGCCCTACCAAATCTCAGTTGTTGTCTATTCCTTCTGAAGTATTACTGCAGCACTTCAGTCGTGCAAATTATCCTACCTTGTTTCCATGATGGCAATTATGTTAATGACTTCCAGCTCCTCCTGTTTGTTGTCTGTGTTGTGTGCATTGATGTAGTGCACTTCAGTTGAGCTATCAGTCACTTTGGAGGGGGGAGAAGCCCTAAGTCCTGTGTGATATAAAATTAAATCTATGCCATCTTGATCTCTTGATCTGGTCTTTCTATGCCAGCTGCTAGGATACAGCAAAAGAACACCACAGGAAAAGGTAAAAACAATATTTTTCTTAAGGCAACATTTTTATATTTTTCTTTTTTCTGGCAGGGTAAAGTTTCTGACATAGTCAGGATTCTCTCAGACACCAGCAAGTTGCATGAATCTAGAAACTCAGTCAGTTTCTCAATTTGGTTAGAAGAATATGGTGCTGTGCTCTCTGAGCTTGCATTTTTATGTTCTGTTCTCTTGAGCCTCCATAAATAAGGCTCTAGAATCCCATTTACTTCATTTGAGACATTTTAACAGAATATTGAACAAAGCATTATCTTCTCAAAGAGAACTGTTACATAATAGATTTATGGATTTTAAAACTGATACATGCTCTGATTTTATGGATTTATGTGTTTGAGAAAGGAAAACCTAATGGATGTAATTTATAGTAAGTATGTGAGATTGATACCCTTGTTTATTGATGGCAATAATCTATTAATATTTGAAATACAGTTCTGTTCCTATTATTTATACATACTTTAGAACATTTTTTTTGTGATGGTTTATCAGTAACCTCTCCACATTTCTACTAATTACATTTTTACAATAATATATTTTAAGGCTATACTGTATTTGTCTCCCACTTTGAAATTCATAGACAACCAAAAATTCAGAACTTTAATACAGTGTTCTAATGTTTCTTAAGAGAGCAGAGCAGGTGTAGGTATGGAAAACCTCCAATTCAAAAAAAACAAATAAATATGAAGCAAGGAATCAAAGGATTTTAAGGTCACATCAGACTCTTCATGGAGGGGAGGCGGGGTTGTGAGTGGAAGAGTAAAACACTACAGTATACATTCTGGCTGCAAATTCATCTTTGAGACAAGATACCTGCCCCATTTTTTTCCACCTTGCTCAGCTCAAAGTGCTAGTATAAAATCAGAACTTTGTTGGGGTATTTGTCTTACAGATATGCTTAAGCAGGATTTATAGCCAGAATCTGAGGTGAATTAATCCACATCTGAATTTCCATTCAGATGTAGAAATGAGGCTAGGAAAGGTATATTAACTCTCCTGTTTCACCTGAAATTTTGTAAGGCATTATCAGTTCTGTTTCTAAACTTGACCAGGATTGTCTAATTGCCACAAAAATATACAAGAAAGAGTTCTTTGATAAGTTCTGTCCACTTGAATGTTACATTTTTTACACACATACCCTGACCAAAGTTCGTTCACTGCTTTCTCTCAAAATTGAGCCAGCAGAGGCCACCTCATTTTTGTAGTAACCAAGCAAATAAAGCAGTCATATAGGCAACAGAGAATCAGTTTGCAATCCCATCCTCTGATGGGATTCAAGCCATGAAAACACCCCACCAATCCTATTATACATCATCAGAAAAGATACAGAGAAAACTAGGAATATGAACTGGCATCCCTTTCTCATATCACCTTGAACAGTAAGTTACCTCTTTTTGGTATGAGAAATTTTCTACCTTCTACCTAATCATGATACATGCACAGGAGAAAAGGACTTGTTGGAGACAAGCAGAAAGTTGAGGAGCACAGGTTGAAGACCTGTACCAGCAAACCTGTCTACATGGAGGAGTGCTTTAAGATCAAGCACTGAAGGTAGTCTAACATGTTAAGATAGCCCCAACAAACTCCTCAACCCCTCTTCAAAGGGATACAATTTCACCACATCCTGATTTCAGGTATTTCCTATTGACTCATTCAGGTTTACAGATTTTCTGGAGCACCACCCTGAAATACAGTGCCCTTACATACTATAAAATGAGAGAAGGGCCTACAGCTCTAGGGTTCATATTTCGGTCCTGCATCACGTCTTTGACTTCCAGATGTTCGTATTTATTTGGTTTGAATTCCGAATTTTAAGTGGCCCCATAGTCCTCTCATAGAATATGCCAGAAGAACACTAAACAGTCCATCCTTCAAGAACAATCTAATGTTCTTGTAAATACAATTACAGTAGTTGCCACCTTATTTCGTACTGGTTCAGCGTTTAGCTCACTTATAATTCTTCTTTAATGAGGTGATAAGTCTTTCAATTGAAGAAAAAAAATTGCAGAGAGACCTTTGCTTTTCACAGATGTGCTACTTAAAGATTTCTCTTTTTCCACACCCCAGGTGCTAGCAACTGCTTTCTTGCTGGAGGTTGCCACCCTTTCAGCACAGTGTGTGTGAGTGATTCCTATTCAGCTGCCAGCAAACCAGCTGCATTAATTTCAACAGTTCATGTAATAGTTTGAATTAACTTAGCTTATTTTACCGGATCTGAATTAGGAAGTATTCCAGGACCAGTTTAACAAGACACAATAGTGGGAGGTGGAAATTTTAAACCATCCAAGAAAGATACCCAGAGGGGAGCAAACAATAACATCTTCAGCTGATGCTGCTGCACTCAAAAGGGAACATCTGTCCATAAAATAAAAAGTAGTTTCAGAGTCAGTAATACCAGAGCTTTAAACTACTGAATTACTAGATATTATGAATTTGATTTGAATCAGGTGTAGATATATAATTGCATTTTTATCAAATTAACCATAGCAAACAATCCCTGATCCAATAGAAAGTTATGGCAAATTATGTTTGTTCCAAAATAAAATTTGCCTGCAATATCACAAACAAAATACATTAAAACCACTTTAGGAGGGGAAGGTAAACTTATATTACTTTGATACGTTTTCTCATAGTAGTGCAGCTTTTTTGATCCACATATAAGGACCACAAATCAAAATGACATCTCATGGAATCATAGTTTGAAATAAGCTTATTCCAGCCTTTTTTGGTTTGGTATTTTGGGGTTTCTTCTTACTTATTTTAAGAGGATTCATGCTTCCTAGGTTTTGAAGAGATCCCCTTGTATGGGAGCAAAGGAAATTTCATAGAACACAAAGGGGAGAGGTGATCCCCATGTGTCAATGAAGCTATGGAATCCATAGGAAAGATTAGGGTACCTTTTATAGGAAATTTCTAGTAATTGTAGGAAAACATGCAACAACCTTCTTTGTACAAAACATTGCCTTCTTCTTACTTCTTAGGTAAGCCCATGGTAATTAAACACAATGAGATCACTGGGACCAGAGTCACAATGATCAGAGTCAAAAGAATCTCATAACAGGGTAAAGGGCACATTGCTTTGATTTTTATATTCGTTTGACTAAACATTCTAAAAGCTTTCTCCTGAAGTTCAAGCCAAGAGTAAATGCCATTTTTGATGTCTTTATGAGTTTCATTGTTGATTGCATATAGGAGTTTCATTGTGATTGAGCAGTGCTTCAAGAACTTGCTTTTGAAATTACGCATTTCAACACTTTTATTATCAAAAGTTATAATGCTGTATGGGGCAGATGACTGTAGAGAAGACTTAGATTACCTTAAATATTGCTTAACTCTTATCATTAGATTAAAATATGCAGCTGAGGATGAGTCAAAATCAAAGCAATCAAGCCTACTGCACTTGATGTAGAATGGAAACAAAAAAAACAGATTGTAATTTTGAATGATCACTAAAGTTAGAAAACAGTTAGAAAAAAAGGTCTAGGATGAACATCTCTTGAACTACACATGGATTAAAATACTGGTCAAGTTTCAGATCAATATTCTATCTCAACATTTAGACAATTTCAACAACATTACAGCTCCTTTAACATCTAAGATTAGGGGAATCTAAAACTAAATTAACCAGACTACTAAGGGTGCCTTTAGAGAAGTGAAGTCTGTATATGGAGAAAAGCCCTGCCCTTAGAGGGGCACATAGATGTGCTGATGAACAGGTGAGTGGATGGTTGCAAGAACACAACTCTTCTCTGCTCATCCAAACCGGTTTTTAATTGACAAGGGAGACAAAACTTTCTGCTTTCTGCTTTCTAGCTGCTAGTTTAGGTCTTCTGTGCAAACTCTAAAGCTAAAAAAAAAAACCCAAAACCAAAGCCCAAAACTAGAACCCAACACATAACCCTCAAAACTTAAAACAGCATCACCATCACCATCACCAATTCAAAAAACAATCAAACCACTCACAAAAATTTGCAATCCAAAGCCAACCCCCTATAATTTTAAATCTGTAGATTATTTTCTCCTTGTGAAACTGGGAAAGCAAAGAACTAATTCAGTATTGAAATTTGCACTGCAGCTATTCTAGCTTCTATTCTCTGAATTGTTTCTGTTTGGATTTGTTTGTTTTGTGTTCTATTGTTTGGGTGGTGTGTGTTCAATTATTTATTTCTGTTATTATTTCTATATTTCCTAAAAGCACTAAAGAGAATCTGGGTTTGAGTAAATTAAGTTATCCAAGACATTTAAAAACTTGCAGCCATTTTTTATGAGTGGTTTTTGCATGTTTAGTTTAAATTACTGGGAGCTGCATATAGTGGACATCTTTTCAAATGAAGTCATTATCATCTGTGTACTCAAGAAGATAATGGCACAGTCCCTCCAAAAATATCCCTTTTACCATAAAATTGCTATGGATTTTTTCTGCTTGAGTATAGCAGCAAATACTATTACATACTCTGGATCACCATCTGCTGGTAGCTGACTAATTCTTTATTCACTAGAGCAATTACTTTTTTTTTCTCAGTGAACATCTTTGTATTTTTTGTGATTTGGAGACTTAAGAGGGTGGGGGGATCAGAGCTGGGGGTAGAGTTCCTGTTTTACTAGAAAGTGGAGAAGCTGACTACATTGAAAAAAAGACTGTATTTCACAAAAATATTCCTGTAACCCACAGCAAATACATTAAACAGCTATCTCGGTTTTTACGGCTCATTCTTTGAATGCATCAGTACCTTGGAATGCACAGCTCAGGACCTGTAACAACCCATGCAACCCAGGGCAACAGGGGCTTGGCTACACAGACTCACTTGGGAGGACAGCAAGAAAAGATTACATGAGATACCGGGGTATAAATATATAATGGGTCTTAATAAATTATGTGGGTTTGTCTCACAATGGCCATTGTCATTACAGTTCCAGTATGAAGCAATAATCCACTCTCCAGAAGTGGTGCCTTGGGAGACAACAGCAACCACTGTTTCTGTGTTGTCCTTCCAGTATCCTCAATATTGACCTGCCTATGGAACAGAGCTGGCTAGGAGTCTCCATGGGAAACGGCTTTCCATAGAATTTTTTAAACAGTACTCTGTGAAAACTGAAATATTTCATGAACAGAGTCCAACAAAACAGACATGGCTGTACTGTATCCTCTCTGGACTCTACCAACTAGCTCAGGGAAAGCACTGGAACTACCACGGGCTGCAGTTGCAGCATAGTGTCATGTTCCTACTAGGTATCCGGAACTGGAGAGAGCCTCAACTGTCGGTCTCAGAACAGCTAGCTTCTCCCTGGGAGACTCATAGCCAAGTTATTAAGTTCAGAATATGGATTCCCCAAGGAAATAATAAAAGAGCTCCACAGCTAACCCTAAATAAATTATTTTAATCACTGCTTACTAAAGGTCCTAAAATTCTTAATCTCACTGAAAATGCTGGAAAACTGATTTACTTTTTCCAAAGAGAAGAGAATATTTTTTTTAATTTCCATGGAGGGGAATTTCAGTTGCCAGAGTGTTCTGAGCAAGATTACTCAGTGCACTGCTGTCTTCCTAAATCCAGCAATTGCTAGTTGTTCCTTTGGGAAACGAAAAAGGGGCCAAAGCTCTCCTCTCTCTCCAAACACATGCGCACACACATCTTAATATCTCCTGGAGCCACAGTGATTTCAGCAAATGTTTTCAATGGGCCCTGTAACTTCTGAATTCTGATTAGTTCAACTCCCAGCTCCCAACAGTACTGCTTCACTTAGCATAAATTATTAATTTATTACCAAGAATTTCCAGAGGATGAGGAATAATTCACCCTGATAAAAACAACTACCAGAAGGAGACTGAAGTTCTCATGTAGTAAGAGGGGAAATTTTCTGTTCATTGCTTTTCAAATGAAAACATTCAGAAGGATGACCCAACTGGACATGAAAATCCTCCAGCCTCATCACTAAAATTATTACTAAGTGGATCAGGTTTGTAAAAGCAAGCAATACGAAACATAATACTGCTTTATATCGACTAAAGACCTCTCTTAGCATTCAATGGAGACTGAGTTGCTTTCTAGTGTGATTTTTTTTTTTAAATCCTAATGTAATTTTTAGGACAAAAACCCAGAGTTTTGAGCACTGTGAAGAAAGCTATAATATATGAATTTATTGCATACTGTAAAAGCTATCTCATGAGACCAACAGATTGTCTCCTCTGAAACAAGCAGAAAAAGCAGAACTGAAACTGGGAGGAGGGGGACCTTAAAATATATTTTTGTTCTAAATAACTGTAAAAAGGTGATTGCATTAAGGAAAGAAAATATCTACCTAGAGCCAGAGTGCTGGTTCATTCATTACTGGTTCATTCAGTTTTACTGGAGCATCAGTATGTAGTTTTTATTAGTGGCAACACTTTAATTTGCTGATCACAAGTACAGAAAACAAAAAACCAGATAAAACCAAAACAAAACTGAAACACAAGCATTTACACAAATTTTATTTGACAATAAGTTATATTTCAGAACACAGAAGAGGTTGAAATTAGGTATTGGTATATATATGCTGAAGTGGTTTGTACATTCCTGTTCACCGTAGTCCTTGTACTGAGCTGAGGTGCACTTGACAACTCCCCCAGATGGTTTCTTGATTTCTTGACACCTTTCTACCTCTGCCATTTCTGTGCAGCATTAGCAGGGGACTGGTTTGGTAATCTGTACAGGCTAGCCACTCTCAGATAATCAAAAATCAGAATTATCCAGTATCCAAAATTATCCAGTATCCAAAATTATCCAGAATTCCAAAAGTATCGCCAGTGGTGAATCAGCAGGAATCTGGGTAGGAGGCTGCTCATTACACCTGGGGACTGCTCTCACCTACTCACCTGTTTAGACATATTTTACAGCACCTGCAAGTCGACAAGTACTCAGCTACTGCAGAAGAATTGTAGTCCCCCGAAGACAATAATTATTGGAGGCTAATGCTGTCATAACAATCCTACCTTCACTTTTAATCAATAGAAACCAGATCAATGTTATTAGCTGCACTGTGATAGATTTCAAATCTGTTTACGTAACTTTTGTCCAGAGATCGAACAAACAGGGTCAGTGAGAGCTCCCAGGGCAGAAAGTCAACAATAACTAGGAAAATGAAACAGTTAAAGGAAAATAGTTTTCGACAGCTGCGGCATTAGGACTGAAGAGACTAAATCATATTTATTGTCCTTCCACTCCTCTTCTGCGACTCCCTTCCGCCCTGCGCCCCCTTCCCAAAATGCCTTTAGCTCTCTGGAGACGGCATTAAACGGAGCGAATGGAGCTGCCGGTGGAAGAACCCAGAGCAGATACTGCCATCAAGCGTCCAACAGACCTGTTTGCAGTGCAGACTTCCATCGACATCTGCTCGTGGAGATGAGGGTGTTAACCCACGGCAGCCATTGGTGGTGGATGCCCATAGACAATTCTCTCTGGTACAACGTCAAACAGTTAACAAATCTGAACGTACAGGTCAATGCAAACCAATCCTCCTGGGGACAACAGAGATGCATTAGAGTCTAAAATGTGTGGCCAGGGTGGGAAATCATTCTCCCCATGTCTGGGCTGCTGTAGCTGTGCAGCCTATTCCATTTCCTGGAATGCCTCAAAATTGAATTTAAATGTTTTCTCTTAGCTCAGAACTTAGGTGTGCTGGCAAGAGCTTCAGGACAAGGTGCACTTAAATATGTGGGATCACTCCTGGCACCCTCATGGACCACCCTTGATGTGGGTGTCTGTCAATGCACTGACCACAGTGCAACAACACCCTACAACATCCAGAAGGATCTCCCAGCCCACTGGGCACACCCAGGGCAGGGCCCACCCAAAGGCAGGAACCAGCTCCTGGGCCTTATCCCTTCTTCCTTCCTGTTCACCTGGGAGGTGAGTCCACACTGCCTGCCAGGCCCTCTGACTCACTAGCAACAAACCCTTCTCCCCTCTTTATCTGTTGATCTTACTGCTCAATTTCAACAAAATCTAACTGAATGTGTGTAGTTTTTAAAATTGGTGATTTTCAGTGAAAACAGAAACCCTAACTGAGTTTTATTCTTATTAATCTTGTGAGATGGCTGATTCATAAAAATGGCAGGGAACAGATGCCTTCTCATTAAAAATGTTTATACTTCAATTTGTCACTGTTTATCATTTTAAGCAGGTAATGTACAAAGAGTCCTTTGCAGTCATCAAAAAAAAAGAAAAAGTGTGTCCTCTGATCATGTCAATTTTCAGTCTGTAACTTACTACATGAACAATGTAAATAAAAGTTTTGAGGGAATTGGGTTCAAACAACAATAATCAGTACAAAAAGCAGGAGCAGGAAAGTTTTCTGGTTAAACTGTCTTCAGAGAGGCTTGAAGGAAAGTGATGGTGAACAGAAATTGTGCAGCTTCTTGAAGCTTAGGAAGCACTGGGCAGGGTGGAGGAAGTTAAAAGGCAGAGAAAAATA
The DNA here is from genome assembly GCA_013398995.1 of Alaudala cheleensis. NCBI lineage: Eukaryota > Metazoa > Chordata > Aves > Passeriformes > Alaudidae > Alaudala > Alaudala cheleensis. Next base: position 392,750 of record VWYE01004441.1, read on the forward strand.
TTAAAGAAATGGTGAAATTAAAGGATTAGGAAAGCCAACTGAATTTGTGAGGAATTTACAATAAGCTGTAGATTAAAGCAGAAACATGTCTATATGAAACAACCAAGATAAAAACATAGAAGAGATTAAATAGAATACATAACTTGGATATTACATATGGCATAAAGGTGAAGACAAAAAGCCTGAATAGGACATAGGAAGATAATCAGATAATCAATGTTTCTAAATGGAATCCAAGACTCTTAAGAATATAATTTTATAGGCATCAGTGGGTAAATTATTCTGTTTGTATTCATTATCAGTATGATAGTAATTAGTACTATTGGCCACAGTTGAGCTTCAGGATCCTTATATTGACAAAGAGAGGAAATCCTTACTTAGGACAGCTAGATATAAAAAAATACAGGAGTGATTTAATGTAAGTGTTGAAAAGAGGAAGATCAGAGTTAATGCAAGTAGTACAGACACCACAGCAAAACAGAATGTGGGATTTCAGTGTCACCAGAGGATGTGAGCAGTGTTAGCTGTTCCTGTGTCTCCACAGAGGATCTGGGACCAAGGATGACCTTTCCATTTGAGAACTCTCCCAAGCAGCAGGGGAATCTAGCACTGTCTTTCAAGTCAAACTTTGACTCTTGGCAGGAAAACCGATATGAATGTACACTAAAGAATGCATCTGTCAGTATGCATGGATCAGATACTTCTTTTCTGTTAGTCCATCAGGGAATCAGGGTATATGTATGAATAATCACATATGAGGAACAGGAAGAATAATGCTTACATTCACTATTCAGACCTGAAAGACAGCTCAAAAGACCAGTGCTTGCTAACACTGTCACTTTAGGATAAACAGAGACTTCCTGCACTGACAGTCTCTGGTGTGTGGCCTATCTAGAGAACACCACATGTATATTATATTTCTGCTACCAACAAATGTTACTCCTCTGCTTAAAATTACATAATTTATTAGAGCTTGTTTCCCCTTTCCAAGAAAGAAAGAGGTCAGGAAGTGCACCTAACCTTTCATAGTTTTACACATCAATCACTACAAGGACTGTAATATGATTCCCACACAGTGTGGTTTGGTGCTGCCTAACAATTAATCTTATATACAGCTGGTGCAAGACAGCTCTGCAAGGCAATTTGCTTCCAGTGGAATTTTCGAATATACATTAAAGCACTTAAGTGTAAAGCTTTGTAAAATGAATAATCCATCACAAATAATTAGAGTTGTCCTTAGAGGACTTGGCTAGTTAGTCAGAAACAGATGTGTCGTGTTTATCTTACTGGTTGTGCAGGGCCTGAAGAGTCAGTTTTCTGATAGAGGGTCTCACTTGGATGGTAGTTAGCAACTCCAGAGGGTGTCAATGGACAGCCTATTTAACGTGAAAGAAGTCCACAAAGAAAGGCAAGAGTCGAAAAAGAAGTAGCAAGTGTTTTTCAGTGGTTAAAGGCAGATGTGACAAGCTATTTAGTTTTTTTCTGCGCATGTGGCATTCACTATTCAACTGGCAATTGCTAGTTTTGTGCAATTTCTTTTCTCTCATTATGCTCTGCACCCGGTTCCATAATTAACTAGAACATCTTGCCCTCAGGTTGCAATTCCTTCCTGCTTTTAAGCTAATTATGTACTTTTTAGTCCGATGGTAAACAAATTCTTTTCCTCTTCACTACTTTTAAGCTAGGTTTGACTCCTTATACATACTGAATATGCCTGACTCACTCTACTCTGTTGTATTTGGGTACACAACAATGGTTTGGAAATGGATCCTGAAAGGGTTAGAGTCTGACTTTTTTCATGGTACGCTCTCACCTACTTCTTAAAAAGGTCTCATTTATTCACCAGTAACATTCAAAGAATCCATAGACCTATACAAGACCAAGCACGTGTAATTTAAAGATATGTAGAGAAATTGCAACTGCATGAGATCTGCCAAAATTCAAAGGAACTATATAGGTAATAAGAAGACTGAAGTGAACAGGATCCTCTATGGAGAAGCTTTGTGCATATGTATCTCCAAATTTCAAAAGCATTTTTAGTTCAAACTAGATAAACAAGAGTAGATAAAAAAGAAAAAAGACTGGCCAATTCTTCTGCAACAACATTGTTGTGTGTCATCAGTCTCTCGATCTAGGTCATGTAAATCTGCTAGAGAGCACTCTGTTGTTGAGAAAGCTGAAAGAAAAATTACACTAGTGATAGGGTGAAGTGAGATAGATTGCTTCCTTTCTGTCAGCAGCATAATGAAAAAATGTCTTTAGGTTATGTTGTGTCAGTTTTATGAACAGGTTACTCTATCAAGCAGTATATTTTAAAAAATTCCAAAGGTCATTAGGTCAGGAAATCCTAAGCTGAAAGTGTACTAATGAACCAGCAGTACATACAGCCTGCGGTACAGAAACATTATAATAAGCTTTGGAAATTTTTTATGCACAGTCAAACAAGAGCTGCAAAATTGAGACTGCAAATATAAATTTACCATTAACAGATTAGTTAAGCAAACACAGGATCCACTGGCGAAAGGAGGAATAAATTTACGGTACTGGTTGTCCAATCCACTTATGCCCTGTTAAGCCCTTTGCCTTGACAGACAAGATGTAGTTTTGTGTCTCTTAAATGAATATCCTAAATTTCTTAGTGAGGAATGAGAGATTGCAACTCCTTATACTAAACTGTGCTTTGAACACATATTCTTAGGCATAATTACAGGCTGGCTGTCTTGGAGGATGAGTCTGTTTCCCAGACAAAGCAAACAGTGCAGGGGGTGGGTGAAATGGTTCTGCTGAGATGACAAAGAGCACGAACACCTCCAGACTCCAAAACTCAGTAGATTTTAGCTGAAAGACTGGACTGGGCAACTCTGCTGTGATGCTGGGGCAACCCAGAGGTCCTCCTATTGTTCTGTAAGCCATGTCCTCTCTGAAAGCTATCCAGATGATAACAGCTTTAGCTGTGTTAACAGCGGTATGTAAAGAGTGGTATTTAGCCACTGTTGACCTCTTCCCTTAACACTTTTCAGCTGCTGTAAAGGCTTGAACTGCTAAATATCCATTAAAAATTTAAAAGATCACATTAAATCGTGCTTCTCCCTCCCCAGGAGGCAGCAATTTTGAAAAATGCCCTGGAGTTCAAACCGAGTGCACATGTTGTCTTTGGCTGGTATAGTATTTCAGAACCCAGGAATCTATTTTCTATTCTGAATCACATTTTACTTCGACTTCTGCATCTGGTCAATAAATGCAAAATACACCTATACAAAAAGTATTAAAAGGGTGCTTAATCATATTTAAGTATTTCAACGAACCAATTTCTATATATTCAAAGGGTAGGATTCTTTCTTGTAAAAGGTGTTCATGCTTCTGTTTCTTTCAAATTGTATTCAGCACTCGAGAAATGACCTTTAATAGAATCATGCTGGGTGCTCCCATTCCATCAAGCAGAGAGATGCTGTATCATCTTTAGTGCACCTAGGGAACCAGTATGAGGGAGAGATTAACACAGTTACTTAGAATTCAACCTCATTTGTCTTCAAGACTTTATCCTCCATACTGGTCTCATTTTGGAAGATTTGTTTTTGCTGCAGACCTGTGGAATATTAATTCAAAACCTCAGTGTGTGCTTGCCCTGCTTCCAAGTCATCACTCCACCAAAATTTATGTATGTAATTAAAGTAGTGTAGCTTGGAGGAAGTGGAATTGCCATTCTCCCAGAGGAAGTATCAGCATCACACAAGCAAAAAACCAAAATAAAACTCAATCAAAACAAACAGACAGACAAACGAAAAGTACAGTTAATGAGTAAGAAATTTGCCCAAAAGGAGCTTGTATTATTTAGCATTTAATGTCCTTTGATAGGGCCTTGTTATCTGTCCTAGATGAAAAGTACTACTAGTACACTAAATTAAAGGTACTCAGAGTAGCAAGCATCCTCTACCTCCTACGATTTTTCTTTTGTGTTCTTAAGGAGCCCCTGACTCTAGAGGTGCTGTAAATTACAGCATAACCCTTAGCTCGTTTATTCCAAAAACAGAAGCTTGCTGAACTGCTGGTGTGACCAGGTGATGGTTTTAAAAAGAGAAAAGATGGGACCATTTGCTGGCAGTTAAGAAAGTCTTACAGAGACTTTAAGGTCAAATCTCTCATCAGTGCTGCTGCTTTTGAAACCTAAGTAACTTGGAACAATGTGAAGGTACAGTTCTGTGTAAAAATGCTCAACCTCACTGCAATTGTTCCAGCTCTATAAACTGTGTTGGTTGCCATTTTTATAGCAATGAATCTGTGTTGTCTGCATAATGAGTGTCTCTACAGGGAACCACACTGAGCACTGAATATTCACAGTAAATTACCTTAGATCACAATAACAATGAGTGATTTATCATTAAATGTAAAGAATGTAAGTACAGAATTTTTTGTGATTTTCTCTTCATTTCCCAGCCAGTGAGGACTCCCACTGAGTGGTTGGAGCTCCTGCTTATCATCATCCTCTTGCAGTTCCAAGCTCCAGAAACATTATTAAGTGTGCAAAGAAAGCAATAACCACACAGAAGAATAAGTTTTGTGTTATGAGTATAGCTTTTCCTGTAGACAGACATCTAAACACTTTCAGAACTTTTTCTCAGGACTTTTAGACTTCTGATCTGCCCTCTTGTTAGACCTTTTGAAATTCTTTATCATAAGGAAAACATTAATTTGTTCTCCTAGAGCTTGAAAATCGGTACTGTACTCAAGCTTATACTGCACTAGCAGGACATCTCTATTTACTTACATAAAAAATAAGTTCAATAAGTAGATATTGTTTGGATTGTAACAGCAAAAACAAATACACAACAAGCACTGAAGAAAAAAACAAACCACCAACTTGTCAGATTCTCATCCCACTTTTTAACAAGTAGTAATAATTTATGTTGGTTTATGCATTTGTATGATCTTAAAGGTCTCTTCCAATCTAGTGATTCTGTGATATTACCAGATTGTTTTGTTTTAGGAAGAATACTCTCTGACCTGTACACACATTCACAGAGTGAGTGCTAGTTACAAAAATTATCTCATGTGACCTTTTGCACTGATAAGGTAATGCTTTAGTAGAGAACTGAATCTCTCAAACAGGACTTTCAATCACTACTCAGATGATGCAGGATTCCCCATTGCAAGCGTTGCAATGGAATCTTCACTGGATCAGATCAGACTCCTGCATTGGGTAATTGAGATAAAATTTTACAGCCCTAGTGACCCTGCTAGATTCTAGTTCTATAAGCAGAATAACTACCCTAATAAGGGCATAATAAATTGCTATGGGATAATTTTAAATACCTAAGAAACATACTCTGATTATCTTGGCAGTGGACAAAAGACTCTTCGACCTTACTATTCCTACATATGCAGGAACAGTTTACAGTCGTTATTCAAATTCTCTTATCTCTGCACATTTTAGCCCGGAGGAGCTCCCAGGAGTACTCAGTTTCTCTACCCACGATACCCATTGACACTTCTCAATGTGCACCGTAAACCTATCAGCTTGTCTCAGCCTCCTATGGGGGCTGCCAGCGTAACACATAGCACTTCTGGGAATCCAGCACTTGGGGAGATCCAGTGTCAACTAGGCAGCTGCTTTGAGACAAAGCAAGCTAGGAATTCAGTGAAGTAATTTGTCACGAAGGAGTCCACTCTCTCATCCGTACAGAAACAAGCTGGGAAGTTCCCGTGAAGCACTACAGGTACGCCCAGAGACACACCTTTGTATACACGGTCCTTGCGAATGCCAGCTACACTACAACTAGAATTACAGAAAGAATTAGAATTTCTTCCGTATATCACTATTCTACAGTAATTTCCCAACAGGGTTGGTCACACCTGCCTTTGCAGGAAGTGCAACAAAAGTAATGGTACCTGTAATTCACTTTCCGACTCAGGGGTCTAGTTTTCACAACAGAAGTTGTGACTCACTGTAGCATGTCGTCCCACTGAACAGGAATTTTGCAGAAAGGCAAATTTGCCACAGGGTAAAACACAGTGGCCCTCAAGGCCCTTGACTTTCCTCTGAGAAGTCTTTCCCCCTAATCCATTGCTTTTGTTAAACGTGCACTTCTTTTGCAGCGTTTCCCTCCCGTGAAGGGGCAACTTCAGTTCAGCTGGGAAGTATGAAAATGTTTCATTTCTACTGTCACAGAAAAACGAGGAAGTGAACAAAACAAGAGAAACAAGGAAGATAATAAGGCTGCTCAAATTCACACTGATTGCAAAAGATCTCAGAGGGAGAGCTGCAAGCCAGAGTAAGAGCTGGAGATTTACTGGGCATGAGTATATAACTGGCAAGAACCAAAAACTGAACTCAGAGCAGAACCTGGGAGAAATGGAGGCAGCACCTGGCCACTCACCCACCTCTACAGTCACTTTGAACAAACATAAACTATTTTTAAAAATGGAGATCCAGGGGTTTGTGTCCATATCTCATCAAACTTGACACTATTCTTATTTTTTTTAACTGTTTCTATCTTACTGAGAACTTTTCACTGTCTGCTTCTCCATTAAAAATATAAGAGCAGTACCTGAGAATTTGCAGAAGTTCCCTTTTGATAAAAACAAGTCCCAAACTCACACTTACCAAGAAAAGTGTGTGCTGAGGGACAATTTTACCCGCATAAAAAACTGTGTTTCTTTTCCCCAAGACAGTACTTTCTTCCCTTCACTCTTTATTCTCAGGATGATGTGGAGGGTTATAGTTTATTGTTGACACTGGTATGAAAATATTTCTAAAAACTGAATAGGCCATACTGCAAACACCTAAAGCTTGTAGGTTATAGAAATGAACAAAAGATATCTTTTGGGCTCCTGTCTTTTCAAATATGGAAGGCATCTTTTTCACTCTGAGAAGTCAGAAGAGAGATAATTGGGGCTGGCTACATAATTGTTAGGCTATGTAGCAAAATTTAAAGCAATCTTCTGCTTGTCAATGGTAAATGTTTTTTTCCAGTCACCTTTCCTCTGAGGTGCAGTTCACTCAGGGCATGTATGAAAAATTGGAATTTGATTACCTTAATACTTTTGAAAATTTTAACTGAAATATTCTTGAAATCACAGCTGAGTAATATTATAAAACTATATATAATTAATAGGATCAGTTAAGAATGTAAAAATTTTGAATTTGTGAATTTTAGAGGTTCTAACTATGAAGTTGCTTCTCACAGTTCATCAATGAAAAAAACCAGAATGACTCTACTCTTTTCTAGATACCTTCCCTCATACTCCTGCTCATTTTCTCTATGTACCTAGGAAATTAAGAATCACGTTGCTACATATTTGCCTGCTGTGTGCACAGTAAGCTGTGCTGTTGGTTAATATTTTTATACTACCCAAAAAGCCTTTCTACCTTTCACCAGTCTGTGTGCCAATTTCAGAGCAAATTGATCATTGCTGTGCTGTTACTTGAGGAACAAAGAGGTTCAGAATGTTTTACCATGTGACTAGGATTTCATAGCAGAGTAATATAGCAGTGGGAAGGTTTCATTTGCTAACAACATATTTTATTTACTTGACACAGCATTCCATTTCTTTGCCACTCAGCCCTCTAAGCAAAAAGCTCAGCTGAAAGCCTCTCCTACTAATAAGAATTCTTGTTTCCTTCATCTGCATTAGAATGCAAGGAAAAACACTCTGAGGTTGTGATAAAATTCTTCTTCCTTAAAAGAATTCTGGGGAATGACTGAAACCACCTTTCATGTTTAGAGTTTCTATGTTTTAGTACGATGAAATAACAGTAGTTCACTGTGTCAGCTCTACATAATATTGTAAAAATACCCAACACATTAAATTTTCCTTAGTCTGTGTATTAAAAGTAGTTTCTGCTTTTCAGATTGTTGTTTCAATGCAATAAAATGTTTTTCTTCACTAGTTTCTCAGGCCTGCCAGCTGAAAAAGAAGCATTCTTTCAACATATTCATAAACTTCTACCATTGAATACAGAAGTGAGAAGCACTCAGGCAAATTATTCTTTCAAATGAAAATGAACTTTCTCCATATATTATTCACACTAGGAAAAATTTAAATCTCATTTATATGTGAAATTCAGTAAGATGATTAGACCTTTTGATTGGTCTTCCTCGAAATAAGACTAAGATATTCATTTATTTATATTTTATATATATGAATGCATATATATATATTTATGCAGAAATAGTGGGATGGAACAAAGTTTCTTATCACTATTCTTTGGGAACAACTCTAAGATTATTGTGAATTTTTTCTCTGCTATTAGTAGAGAATTTTGGCAACATGTATTTGTTTCAGCCTAGCAATTAATCTATTGTTGTAAAAGCACCTTAAAATTTAGGAATGTGAGTCTTCAATGGTTTCTTGTGGCCAAAGGAATCACATAGGAGTAAAACAGGCATCCAGGTTTGTTATCAGTTGAAATTATGGGATACAATATTCCTCAGACACATAGCATGTCTTGATGTAAAATAACTTATCTTCAAGTAAGTATTTAACGAGAAACAGGAAGGGTTTGCTATAAATCAAGCAGTAAATATAATTCTGACTGATCATGTAAAAAAATGTCAGTAAGTTACCTAAATTTCTTTAAATATATGATCCTCTGTCCTGTGAGAAATGGCAATATTTTATAGTTTTTATAGTGAGTTCAGGATTTTTCTTGGATGTGTGGGTATTTTTATTCTAAATATCCTGTGAGTTTTGTAAGATAAAAGATAATTCAAAGGAGGAAACCACACTGAAATTATTGAGTCAGTGTTATTCTGAGAATTTTTTAAAATTAGAAAAACAGTTCTAAAAATTATCTAATGGGTTTCCAAAAGACAAGGAACAATAGCAGAAAATACTTGTGTCTTGTAATTGTTAGGAGGGTAGAAATTTCTTCTAACCATGCAAATGCAGATTACAGATTTTAAGACTGCATGGACCAGATTTGAAAATGATTTGTTGCCTTTTTTCCTTTCTTGTAGTAAAGGCATGTTCAAAATTGGAAGGGGGAGAGAGCGAAGAAAGAAAGGGAAAGCAGCTGAGGTATACAGAAATCAGCAGGCAATTTTATAAAAAACTTGTTAAAAGATATTTGCAGTTATTCCTTGCTGAATATTATTGTGCAGAAAGAAATAATTAGTCAGAAAAATTCCTCTACTCACAGGGCAAATACAATTACCAATAACCAAGCTGATTTCGAAACCTGGATAACCAAAAATATTCTGAACACTGCAAACTTAAAAATCGTTAAAACTCCTGCACTCCTTGCCAAAAAAAATCCCAGGTAGTCCTCCTTTTTGAGCAATAGTTACAATATTCAGAAAGCACATACTGCAACAGTATTATTTATAATACTAGTAAAACAGTAGGAAGATTACTCAGAAAGATGCATCATCTTATTTTTCATGTAATTGTTCATTATTTCGAATAATATATTCAGTCATGCCAATCCATTCTAGTTTTCTACGTAAAACAGGGCATAGTTTTTTGCTTTTCACAGGGTGAGGCATAACTCATGACATTTTCCATCTGTGTGTAGAAAGTTATGAATGTAGGCAGCTAATGAATTCATAAATATACTTTGCTGTTTTTCCAAGAAACAGAACATTGTCACTTTTGCTGTTTTTAATGGCAAAATTTATATTCACACAAATCCTGTCTGACACTGGTGTCTGTAATAGTGCTATTTTCAGGAGTTCTACAGAACAAGCTATATACATACATAAAGTCCATACTCAACAAAGAACATGGGTAAGAGACCCAACTGATAGTTTTAAGAACATCTATTTGCAGTACTGCAAATAGCAAGCCTGAAAAGTATTATAAAAACTCTTCAGTTTAGGTGAGTAATCTGTGGACAGATAAATAAAAGACTCTGTGCCAGGAAATACAGGATGCCAATTCAATATGGCTTAACCAGCACTTGTCAGAGTTTTGAGTGTTGTTCACTTTCTCATTTTTTCTCCTGCTAGGTGAAGTCCCCAACTAACTATGAAAATAAAGCTACAGTAATATCACAAAGATGCTATCTTGCGAATACCCATAAAAAAGGACAAAAATCGTGTTGGCCTCTCAGAGTTTGGATGTGGAAGATTTTCTCCCATGCAAGTGAGGAGAGACAGCAGTCACATAAGTACACACACACACATAAGTACACACACTTAGGATCACCCAGAGATGAACAGGATAAAACCTGTTTCTTGTGCCTGCAGGTATCCTCCATTCTTGTCTCTGAAGGCCATTTGCCACGCTGGCCAAAAAGGGCTGTGCCAGCGAAGTGAGAAGGTGGAGCTAAGTGGGAGTAAGAGTAACCTGAGAAGACCTCCAGCTTGACTTCAAGTGATACCGGTCCTGTGGATGGATTAAGCAGGTCCTGGCTGACTCTGCCCTGTGCTGCAAGCAGCTTCCAACATTCACCCAAAATTCCATATCAGGCACATGGAGCTGACAGAGACCAGCCGTGATCACTCGGGAGTGCACAATTCGGCCTTCCAGGTAAGCAAGGTTTCCTTTGCTTTCTGGGGAAGAGGAAGGATTTAAAAACTGAACAGTGCTGAATTTGAGCCCCGAACAAAGAAAAATCATTTTCTGCGCTCTGCCTGCATGTATTTTACAGCATTCAACTTGCTGAAATCCTGCCAAAGTACACAACTCTTGTAAAAAAAAGCTGAGCACAATTGACTTATTCAGGAGTATACTCTACTCAGTGGTATACAGATACCTTTGAAAAGTGTCCTGACTTGGTAATATTTCATAGGCTGATAGATCTGGTCTATCAGTTCCTTTTTTTTTCTGAGGATAAGTAATTTATAATTCTGTTAAAGAATTACGCAGCAGACTTATAATTCATCAAAACAATGTATTTCAATAATATGAGAAAAATAATAATGTAATAATTTAGCGGGGCATAACATTCTTCCATGCATAAAGTAAGTGCAATTGTCTTTGCTCTCGAGAAGAACACAGAGGGAAGGAGCCAACCCAAAAGGTTTTGTATTTTCTAGGCATAAAGTGATATTAACAAAATCACCGCTAAAAAAAAAAAAAAAAAAAGTAAGCTATTGTTTCTCAGGGCCCAGCATCCCTGTGCTTTCACTGGAATTCGAGCAGACACAAACAGAAACTCGCGAACCCGCAGCCGGGCTGGCTCACTGTTCTTGTTGGTAAAATTAGATTAGGTCGGGGAGGGACAGCGGCTGTGAAATTCTCTGAAGAGGTCTATGTTAACAAAGCAAGCCCTTGCTCTTCTTTGTGGTGTCCGATCCTTACACTGCCCCTGATCTCAGCTAGCAGGAAGTGGGTAGTGGATGTGGGTATCTGCCAACACTATCCAAATAACACAGAAGGATCTTTGTATATGCTAAGCATCTGGACTATTACATAACATCAGCGACATTCAACCACTCTGTGTATTTATTCATTGGGCTATAAGGACAGACAGAATATTTACGGAATGTAGGCAAGAGTGATAACCCTTAAAACATGATAGCCCAGTGGTTAGGGTTTTCTCCTGGGTAATCAGAGCACCCTCAAAGCATCTGTGCTGCGGAGCAGATAGATCAGCAATTTGAACTTGAGTCTCCTTCAGTTCAAGCGAGAGAGATAGGGGGTTTCATCCTGTCTGTGTTTTCAGACAAGTTGTGTTCCTAAGTCTGTGCTTACAAACTCAGAAAGGAGAGGAGTCCTCAGCTGCAAAAGCTCGGTGTTGAACTCTCTTGAATGGTATAAGCTGAAAATCATCTTTTTCCTCAGAGATCTGTGGAGCGCAGTAGAGTGACCCGGGTTAACCTTCTGCCTTATGCAGCTAGCTTACCCGGGCCGTTTTATTTACCTATACACTGCCTAGCTCTGTTTCAATACGTAATTCACTCCCTAGAGAAAATAAGACACAGAAAGAAATAGGTAAAATTTGTGTATAAACAAATAATAATTCACTTCACAGCAGAAGCCACTGAGAAGTAAGCAATCTCATCATTTCCCACTACTTCTTGTGTTTAAGGGTTTTCTTACACAAAGAGTGAACACTTGAATTCCTCCAAAAGAAATCTGTCTTTATGTATTAAGCAATGATAAACCACAAAATATAAAAGTGTTCTTGAAAAGGTGTAATTTGAACAATTTTAAGTATCCATAGATAGATACCTTCGGATGCACCTGAACCACTTAATGATTAATGCACATAGGGATGGACAAAGGAAATCCGAGTTTGGCAACTTGTTTTTAAAGTACCGAAGTTAGTAAAACAGCTCTCAATGTAATACAAAGCAGCTAACAATTGATTGATGAAGGATCATATCAGATCTTTATTAAGTCGAGAATGAGAAGCATTGTGCTTTTTGCTGCAAAGGAACTCTTAACAGGGTGAAGAAGTTGTAATATCGAGTAGTCTGCTTTTTGATTTGTCACACAAATGGTCAAAGGGAGGTAACTAGGAGCTCTTCTAAATTTCCCAGTCGCTATTGATATGTAAATACACACATCCATCTGCACTGATTGGATTTTCATTGCACCACAGAAGTATTTCACTGCATCACCATTTTCACTGATACTGTAGTACACCTTCAGTGTAATCTTTTTTAACCTTCAGATAGGGCATGCATCCAGGTAGCACGAAATTATATTAATACCATTAATTGCGTTTTTAAAAATGCCTGCTTCTGCTACTTCTTTTGTACACAATGCAGTTTCCACTTGAGCATAGCATTGAAATTACAGGTCCTGCAGCATTATTGCCTTGTGATAATACCCATACCTGTGAGACTTGAAAGCACTTTCCCCCTTTTTAACAGCTCAAAATGGTCTCAAAAGAAAACAGGCAATAAACCCCAAATGTACACCTCTGCTGTTTCTGTCTTTGTTTCTCTCTTTTTGATATTAGGAACATCTCAATTACCAACAGCTGTTTGGGTGTATTACAATGAGTGAGCTTTTTCTATTGGCTTTAAGAAGATACATAGCTTTCTTTACTGCCAGTCTTCCCTACCATGCTCCTATACACCAGCAATGAAATATTTACCTTAATAAAACCCACTGATGTTGTCAAGGCCTACATGCCAAAGTTACCTGCCTTGGATGCTGCCTCATAGAACCAGCAGACTGCTGGACTGTTTGTAATGAGACATTCAGGTTGTTAATTTTTTTTTTCCATCTTAAAAATGTCATGTAATTTAAGCAACTTAAATCATTATCCTCAATTCAGAAAATTGTTTCTGCTAAGTGTCTATGTAGCAGCATAACAGATTGTGTATCTATAGTTACAATAATGTCTTACATAATGTGCAGAAACACTACTCTGCCTTCGAGGTGGTTCAGTTATTTCTCATACATGGCGCTGGCTGGCTGGAGGACCCCACTATAGTCGCCCACTTTTCCTGCTCAGAAACCCTGTATTGCTAACAATAACCCTAAAATTGAGGTTGGCTTTCCCTAGCTTGTCTTTAATCCTTATTAAAGAGGCAAAATTTTTATCTAATCTGTTCTAATGATTCAGACCTCTCAAGGCACACTTACTCCAAAAGGAGTGATAAAAGCTGCAGCTTAAAAAGGCAAGTGGGATTAATAAACTGCCCAACATTTAAAAGCAACATGGAGGTAAACATAAAATAAATACAATGCAAAGGGAAGGTAACAGTTAATAAATATATATTATTCACTGGCCTCCTATTCCACATGTTATGATGCATTAAACAACCTGTTCCTGTTTCTGTAACAGAGGGCACCGTGCTCTTAAGAAGCTGACTTGAGGAAGGATCCCCTTTAAAATTCTGCCCTTTACTCACAGTGCATAGAACATTGGTTTTGCCATAATGCATCCAGTATTTTGTACTCCATTTCATTCAAACAAGCTTAAAACATATCCTAAAAAATGCTATTTCTGTGTATTGTCATTTTCCATGTCTTCCTAGATACTCTTGTCTGGTTGGTTAATTAAGATGCTATTAAGAATTTATATTTCATGAGCATCACTGTTATGTTTACCCTTGGAGAAATAGAGGTGATGTTGCACTGCATTACTTAACTGGATTCAGACAGGAATTATACAGTCTTTTTTCACATTTTTAAAACTTGCATTCCAAAGCCATACTTTGGGTTTTTTTAATTAAAAAACCCTACATTTCTGGATACTATGAAACTATCCTAGGGAGTCTTATTTACAATCCTGTTCAAAACAGCCCATGGAGATGTAGCCTGCTAAATTTAAATCTGGCAGAACCTGTTTTTATCTATTGTTTCTACAGCTCATTTACTGTAATTTAGTACATGGATAATGAACATTCATCCTTCCTGCCTTGTACACTGAGTTTTATAATTTGACAGGTATTTATGAGTGCTGTGATTAATAATTTAGATAAATTCTTCCTCAATATTTAAAATGCATTTAAACTTCTTCAGAATCATGACACTGGCTAGCAAAAGATAGTACATGAGGGAAAACCTAGATGAATGGTGTTTAGGTGCACTGAATATTTAAAGAAAAGCAAGTTTTGAACTGTAAACTAGATGGCTTCACTTCTGCTGGACAAATACAGTTAAAAATCTAATGAGATGCAACAAAATCCGATATTATAACTTGAACTATTTGCTTTTGAAGCACCTGTTTTCCCACTAAGTTCCTTGAGTATCCTGATTCTAATCTCCAACATAAGGACCCACCCTAAAACTATGAACAGTTAAAGCAGCTGCCTAGATGCAATGTTGGCCACCCTGTTTTCCTCCCTCACTAGCATGAATGTAACACCACCTACTCCTGAGTGTCTGCAATTGTTAAAAACACAATAGAAATCATTAGCTCTTTGCAAAATCCATCCTCCTTCAAAATCAAGGAGGAGATGGTAGGGAAAGTCAATTAAAGTAGTCCTACAACAATACTCAGTGACTTAGCATTCAAGAGGGAACTAAACAACTATTGAAAGAGCATTTCATTTACTCTGTTGAGACAGCTATGTCATCATTTAATCAAATATTTTACAAGAGGGGAATTCCAATCAGTTAAAGTAAAGCAGTTTGTGAAAGCAGAAGCGCAACTTCAAAACACTTTTCATATTACAAACAATAAAAATAAATGGACCATTTCTGTAATCCTTTAACTGTGCACTTAAAGCAAAGAGAATTTTCCCATCCACGCTTCTCTGTGAACTTCCTGCTCTCTCATGTCCCATGGAGGTCGAGTAGGTTCAGCAATGACTTTACATATTGCTGACTGGCCTGTGCTTATAACAGGACTGTGCTAACTGTAATTTTTAAGGCTTGAATTCTCATTTTCTCTTGCACTGTTTTGTTCTCCAGACTTTTACAGGGAGCTGGAAAAGGATACTAAGTTAATGAGGTAGAAGTTTTCCACTTGTGCTGAGTTGCTTACTTAGCAATCAGCAACAGTAAGTGATAAGCACAGACTGACATTTTGTTGAGGAGCTCCTTCAGCACCTCAGATACTAAGTAAGCAGAAAAAGGGAATAGGCTGTTTTATTTGTCACTTGAATATTTCTGTTCTTATTAGAAATTGAAAATAGCCTTTTTTCTTCAAGCAGTTGAGTTAAATAAATGTCATGAAACAAAACAAACAAAAAATTCTATAAAGGAGAGAATGAAGGGATAGTACTTAAAAATCAGCTATGAAATAAGAAAATCACTCAGCTTCATGGCACTCATTCAAAGACTGTTCTAGTCAACAGGAGTCTTATTAAAGTAAACTTGTTATCAACAGTAGTTAACCAGCTTCTACTGAATCAGTAATAATCCAGAAATGTAATATGATCAGTTGAAATAACGACTTTTTGTGTTCCCACAGAAGGACACAAATCTATTAATGCAGCATGCACTACTGAGTTCCACTAATTGTGTGATGATCTTACTGGTTTTGTTACATTACTCATACATTCTTATATTTTAATTACTCTATAAATGAAACTGTTATTGCACTTGAGCAGTGGGTTCACCAAAGTGAATTCTAAAGGTTTCTTCCAACACAGATTATTCTTTACTTGTGTATTTCAAGGACAGCAACTTGCATGCTTATTGTTTTTCACTCATTTACTGACAAACGTTCTAGGAAATCTCTGCTTTTTCTTCCTCAGCAACAAGTATAGAAATCTTTGATGACACCATTCTCAGGAGTGTGAGTGTGCGTGTGTGTGTGTGTGTGAATTACAGAACCATACTGCTTTGACTTCACTATGCTGTCCTGTGGAGTATTTTTAATATATCTCAATGCTACAGTTAATATCTGCTTCTTGTGTTAATTTTTTTTTCTTTAGTTGTATGGAGTGTTCAGTGGTTGTGTTGGCTGTTGACTGCAGGGGCAGCTGCAGCAAATTTCTATGATGGCATGGTTAAAAGGCAACAAGTGAAAAGTGTTTCTGAAAAAGAAATAACTCTCTTAAGAGAAGGAAAAGAAAGTCTTGGCTTGAAGCAAGGAAACTGATGTATCAAGGCCACAGCACTTGAATAAACAGCTTCTTGTGACTCCTCTTGCTTCTCCCAGACACACAAAGTTACAGAAACACTTTGACTGAAACTGATTTTTTGTGAAGTTCAGAGGCAAAGCATCTTTAAGACAAAATGTTACTGAGCATTATTCTAGTTGCTTCTAAGGTCATGTTTCTGCTAAAAGGCAAAATTCAATTTCTTTCTAATTGTAATGCTTAGTCCTGTCTTTATCATCATTTACTATGATTCAGCCTACTTCATATTGTTCATATAGAAGTGATTGTTTTAATTGTAAATACTAATTTACTGGGTTTATTACCATGTAAATAATGAGATACTTTATGCAATAAAACCCAGTGAAATGACCGTACAGTAACTGCTGCCATAAGAAACCAGTGAAATACAAAACATTCCCAGCAATTGCAGATGTAAGTCAGCTGAAATTTTGTTTAAGCAGCTTTCCTACAAAACCTAGAACCAGATATTCTAGAACCATTAAAAAGAAATAGCTTATACTTTGGAACATTCAGAAACAAGAAAACAGAGATTTGGGATTTATTAAAAAAAAAAAAATTAGAAATAGTTGGGCTGGTTATGGCTGTCTTCATCTCCCTGATAAAAGGTGTATCTCAGAGGATTAGTGTGGTAAAGCTAACTTGCCTCTTTAAAGATACCCTGAGTGTTTTATTCTAAGAGCAGCACAAGTACATGTTCACATTTACTGCATGTGTGCACGGAACATAAATACTGGAGCAAAGGTAGTAACAGCTGGAGAAGGCCCCAAATAGTCGGTTTTGCCCTTGGTGAGGAGAATGCCTGGATTTTTATAAACTTGTTGAACCAGTCCTGAGACAATGAGCAGCACAATTCAGCATGGGAGACGTGAGTTTAGTCAAGAATACACCAGATTCGTATTAGTTGAGCACCATCTATGACCAAGACGGCTTTGTGCAGTAGTGCAGGGACTTGAACAGCCAAGCTTTGCACGCCAAGTTTTGGGCTTCCTGTTCTAGTAAAGTTACACAGAGAACATGAAGAATCATTTAGATAATAAAAGACCTGTAAGATCATTGAGTCCAACCATTCATCTAGCAGCACCATGTTCACCAATTAACCATGTCTCCAGAGTGCCACATCTACAGGTTTTTGGAACACTTCAGGCATGGTGATTCTATCACTTTCCCAGGCAGCCTGTTGCAATGCCTGACCACCCTTTCAGCAATATCTAATTTAAACCTCTCATGGTGCAACCTGGGGCCATTTGCTGTTACCCATTCACTTGCTTCCATGGCAGCCCAGGCATCAGGTTATCAATCAGTTCTTACTGTACATAAGATAGGCTTTCAGCTTCTGATTTGAACCAATTTAATTTCTGGTCCTAGAATGACAGTGATGATGGTGTGGATGATACAAATCTGAAAGGCCTTGGACAGAATTCACAGCGAATAAGGAATTCACAAAATAAGAAAACAGTGCATACTAATCAGGTATATTTTTTCTTTTTTTTTTCCTTACAAATAACCTTATGAAAATTAGTAAACCTCAAAGGTAATGTCAGCAGTGTAAGAATATATCAAAGACAGATATTCTAACAAAATCTGAATGTAATTTAAAATGTGTAAATGTACAGAGAAGTGAGTTCTGTTCTCAAAAATACATTAAAGAAAAAAACAAAATAACATTGTAGGGTTCAGAAAAAATGTATTTCAATCTCATTATGGCTTCATGCAAGATACAAAAGAGGCATCAGAAATGGCTATCAGAGGGACGACTGTGGACAAAGAGTTGGCATAGAAGCATTTTCTCATATGAAGGTGAAAAAAGATAATCTGTAATAATTGGTTTTACAGATACAATCTTTCAGTTGGACAAAGAATTTATATTACTAAATATCCAATAATAAATTAATATTTAATTATTAAACATCCTAAATAGGGAAAATGTCAAATTTTTTATTTGAGGCAACAGGTCCTGTGTAAAACTGATCAGAGAAAAAGAGAGCACAATACAAAGTATTGTAATAATAAACACATTAATTTTTACTTCTTTTGACTGTATGTTTGTTTAAGCCCACATGAGTATCCCACTATGAAAACATGAGAGTCAGGTTAAAAAAATTCACAGGTATTTTACCATTGTCAGGTATTAATATTTTCACATCCTCATTCTAGAAATAACTTGCTACTCTAAAAAGTCTGTTGTAATCGTATCTACTTGCCAAGTTTGGTAATGAGGCTCAAAGCAGCATATAAGAAATACTTGATGCAGTGGGTACTCATTTCTGTCTTCTATTGTTTTCTTGGATATGATCAGAGGCAGCAAAGGCATGCTGCAAAGTAATGTTTCTGCTCTCAAAGTTGAATTAATTCCAGATATACAGTGTTGGAAAGGATCACTTAGACTGTTCTGATAAGCACTCCTGGGAACTAGATTGGAATTGGAGATCCTACGAGAGAAAGGTGATAGATGGTGGCTATACCTTCATCTTCAAAAAAGCTAGCAAAAAGGAAATTGGTAAAAAAAAAGAAAGACTTTCAGAACTGATTGAAACTGCAGAAAATTGGAGAAAAGTAGAGCCATCTATGAAAGCCTGATTTTTATCAGAGAAACCGATTTTCCACTGAAAAGATTCATCTGAAAACATTCTGCCACTACTTGGTGCAAGAGTATCAGAGATCTGTATATTCACACCAACACTTTCTCAGGCACACTGTGATTGAGGCATAAGAATTTATTTTGGGGGTCTTTACAGTATGGACTTAGCAATGTCTCCCTTTGCTGGCAGAAGTCTACATGCTCCACACAGGCCTTAGGTAACTCTTACCAAGGGCCAACACTCCCATGAGCTAGGCCTGAAAAAAAAAAAAAAATAAAAGGTGTATGCATCCATTCTTCAAATTCCTTCTGTAACTGCACACCTTGACATAAAGTTGTCTTTGATTTCAGATTTTCTCACCTTTTAATGTCATTGTAGGAAAGCATTTGTGACAATGAAAGAGTGACATAGTCATATTCTGAGTATATTTAAAAACATTTTAAACAATGTGAAAATATGTAGATTGATGCTTTTGTAATTGAAATTCTAAAAATCAAAAATACGTTATACTGTCAAGACCAACCATATATTTCACCAATTCAGAGAGCCACAATTCCGACTATGGGTGACCCAGGCACAGGCAGTATGTTGTGGCATGGGGAAAAGAGATAGGAGAGCATGGTCTGGCCTAGGCAGTGCATGAAGTGGTAGCAGTGGGAATGATGGTGGGGATGAAAGCAATATCTCTAGGACATGAGCTTCAAGCTGTGATCAGGAGAGTTAACACTGTGCCAAAGGGCCAAAGGGGGAGTGTAGCTGCCTGCAAAGCCCAGAGGGCTTTAAAAAAATCTCTGAGAAGCACTGGTATGCAATATATTCCAAATTTAGACTCAAGAATTAATTATATTTACATGTTATCACTGCTCATTGTCCCTCAGATAAGAAGCCTACCTCATACAGCCACTGAGTACTGCCAGTTACCAAAAGTAACAGTAACTTAGAAGGTATTTTTCAGGTTTGCTTTATTTCACAGTCAAGACCAAAGAGGCAAAGAAAGTTTAGTGAAGATGCTGTCATATGTTGCAGTGCAGCTCCACAGAGCTACACAGCACCCCACTCCAAAAACTGCAGCCAAGAGGACCAAAAGATTCCTGCTGGTCTTGGGCTGAGCTTTCCCTAGGAGAATGAACAGCAGCTTCCATGTATACACGCCTCTGGTCTCACCATGTGTTAGTTTTGCCTTTGAGACCAATAAAGTCTGAAGACACTTGACAGGCTGAAAGAGAAGAGATGCTCCGGGGATCCCACTGTTGTCTTTCTGCATTTAAAGGGGGCTTACAGAAAAATAAGGAAGAGCAACTTTTTACTGGGGCATGTAGTCGTAGGACAAGGGGGACTGGCTTTAAATGGAAACAGGGTAGGTTTAAATCGGATATTAGGAAGAATTTTTTATTGTGAGGGTGATGAGACCCTGAAAGAATTTGCCCAGAGAAGTTGTGAATGCCCTATCCCTGCAGGTATTCAAAGCCAAGCTGGATGAGGCTTTGAGAAACCTGGCATAGTGGGAGGTGACCCTGCCCATGGCAGGGGGTTGGAATTCAATGATCTTTAATGATCTTTAAGGTCCCTTCTAACCCAGGCCATTCTAATGACTCTGTGGTTCAAGGTTCAAGTCTCTCCCTGGCAACTGAGAGCTTTCCAGGGTTTCTGGCAGCACCTGCAGGACAGACAGACAGAATACATGGGCCAGGGCAAGGTCTGTGGTGGGCCTTGCTTTCCACAGCAGACTGGGAAACTGACTTAGCATAAAGCTGCAGAGTAACAAAAGGTAAACTCGCCTGCAGATTGTCACTGCTCCAAAAGTGCAGGCCGCGCTTCTGAGGAGGGTAGGACATGTCGGCCGGGCCAGGCACAGACTGTCTGTCTGGTCATGGCCAGACCCTCCAGGCCAGCTGGCTGCTCACAGTGCCCTGACACGGTGTGCTCCGAGGGAAAGACCACATGCAGGTTCCCTGCTGCCCTTTAACACAATACTTGCCTGCCCTGGGCCCTGGCCACTCTGCAGGCCATGAGCATGGAGGTAGGTAGCCATGGGACAAGCTCTTTCCTTGTGCCGCACCGGAGTGGGAAGGGGAAAGTAGTGCAGCGTGGGCATGACAGCTCCCACGGGTGTGCTGAGCTCCTTCGAGGGGCTGTGCCCCTCCTGGCCGCCTCAAGGCAGTGCTTGGACAGGGTGCAGGGCAGCCTGTCGTCGTACAAAATAACACTGCCGTGCATATGTGGACTCAGGTAACAATTTGTCTTAAGAATAAAGTTACTGGCTTAGGTAAATTTTCAAAACACTGAGCCCAGTTTAACCAGTCTCCATATGCAAATGTTCCATCATATTCTGCCAAGAGAGAAGCAACAAACCCAGGGGGTGTCCACAGGAGTTTCTGGGCGAGCTGCCTAATTCACAGCTTGTCCTTTTCAATTGTAATTCNTGGGAAACTCCTCGGATTATCTAAACGTTGATCACAGAGTTGATGGCAGATGGGAGAGCTGGAGCCGTGTATGCAGTGCAGACAGGAAAGTCGAGAGACTGCTTCAGCCATCTGCCAGTGGGGATGCTTTTTTGCACCTTACTTTAAGAAGCATAAACCCTTCTGACAACCTCGGCACTGATCTGCTTTCCAGGGGGATGAATACATCAATATTGAGAGTGATCTACCTGAAAACAAACGCGCCTCCATAGATGATGAGCAACCACGCGTGAAAGGGTAATGTGTTTTTGCATGAGTAAGTCTTCCACTCACTTCATCGTGGCCTAAGCAAAAAGCTGCCAGTGTTTATGCTTCTGGAGTGACAGCTCTAAATTCCACTACCGTACTCCTATGCTACACAGACCTGTGTGTTGCCTACTGGCAATATTTCTGTATTGTAATACAGAAACACAACACGTTTAAAATTGTTATACTTTACAAATAACATCTGTGATTGCAGCACTATCCTTTTAAAGCCTTGCAAATTAAAGGAGCAATATAATTTCTTCTTGTACAATAACTTCTTTTCCAATATTTCTAAAGCAGTGTTTTTCAGATACAGGTCTTAAAAACTGGTCTCTTTCAGGAAGCTGAAGATTCACTACTGTCTTTCAGTTTGCATAGCCATTTGCTCCAGCACAAAGAACAGAATAGCTGTGAAAAGCCATTTTCATGAAGCAAGAGTTTTACACTGTGTTTGCTCCACTTCCAAGTGATCACAGAGTGAAAACACACATCCACATTTTACTTGAGGATTAAGTATTTTTGTGAAAACGGCAAACCCTGTTGAAGCCATTAAAAAAGTTAAGACACAATACTTAAAATCATCCTAAATGTTCATATGTAACATTGATTTCTTTCAACAGATAGTACTAAGGTAGCCTGCAGTCTAAGACACAGCCCTTTTGAAAGACCAGTCTGTTGATAACATAGATTCACTACAAGTGCAAAGTTTTAACATTCCCTTCTGGAGCAGATGCACAGGAGAAAATTGATTTCTGAGTTACAAAATGCAAGCAAGAATAGTTTTGACATATATAAATGTTTCATATTAATGTACTTAAGTGAGATCTGTTATATCAATAGCTTTAGTTACATTTCAAGCCTATAAGATTATCTTTTAGAAAAGAACGTTTTCTTAGTAAATTAACTGTATTTCATAAGGAACATTTTTTTCTGCCATCTTTCAGAACAGAGCTGAATATTTATGACGTGTGCTTAAATATTAAGAGACATTCTGGTACCAAAGTCATAATAGTCTAAATTAATTAAATAAAAAGGAGGGACAGAGATGTTAGATACAAGAAGAAATTACAAGAAATTATTATCTGCAAGTCACAATTTTAAATCCCAAAGAACTCATACACAGCAGCAACAGACAGTATTTTTTCATTTTCTTGGGTGATGGATGAACCATAAATTTGATAAAGTAACTGCCTTTTTCATCTATTTGTCTCTCATTTCTCCTTTTTTCTTTTCCTGTTGTATCTAATCTTTCTGCTGAGATTGGATAGATAACCTAATGTTCTTACAAGTTGAAAAAAAGCACTATGATTTGTGAAGCAACAGGAATTCCCAGAACTGAAATTGAAGGATCAAAAGCAATCAAGATTTCTCCGAGAACCTATTACTCTTTGTACTTGCAAAGGAGTGTGTTCCTGCTCTGTTCTTCTGTGTACAGATATAATTTAAAATAATATTTCTTGTTTCTCTCAAATTTATTTTGAATTAATTGGATTTTTTTGAGTGCAGAAAAGAAGGCTATTCGTGCTGGATTTCAGTGTGCATCTAACTCCAGCTGCATTTAGTTTCCAAACAAGTACAGTCTGGATAATTAGCATCTCTAAATATAACATTGCCTTTATGGACTGGGAATGTCAGGCACTGCTTCAGAGATATGCCTCTCTAAGACAGTGCCTCTGAGATGACAGAGATATTAGCTGTAATTTTTTCTTCCAGCTTGCGCAATAGAAAGATGTTTTTTTTAGCCACTGCTTCTGTAATTGATACACGTCCATGTCACCAGCATATTTAACACTTGAAATATGTGTTGAATTAACTGCCTTAACTGCTTTTTCCCTAAATTTCGACCTCCTTCATGAAATCACGCTGTTACCTTTAGTGAGGAAAACAAAGAAAGTGAAATATGTTATAATTGGAAGGACTGATACTGGAGCATGGCTTTCAAGTGTAACAAATAATTTTAACTTCCATGAGATGATGAGATGAAAAGTTAGTGGCATAACAACCAAATTTTTAAAAGTCCAGAAACATCTATGCACACTGTAATAAGGTTTTTAGATGGGTATCAGTTATTTTACACACACACAAATGCAGCTTTAGGCCTTCACAGCTACAGCAACGCTGCTGTTCTACACAGTAATGCTGGCCTGGCTGTGTTAACAGACTTTGTGGGTCTAGTAATGGACACTGAATCTTTTAACTACCTACTCAGTTTGCACTAACCCTGTTAACTGATCACAGAACACCTTTACTTAGAGGGTAGCAGAACTGGCCTGCTGACTTTGGCCCACTACGTAGATGACATATTGTCCCATTAAATATCCATCATATTTTATTTTTCACCCGTCCAACATCAACCCAAAGAAGTCCCTCTCAAAAGGTATTTTTTGGCACTTTACTACTTTAAGATCCAAATTTAATCCTTTTCAAATTCAGTGAGCTTCAGGGAAGAAATTTTGACCAATTTAACACAATTTTCTTCTGCAAAAGCTTATGTTTCTATCCTTTGTTAATTTTTTAGGCATTTAGAAAAAAAATACTATGAAATCTGTGAATTTTGCAAGAAACATAAAACCAGGATTCGTTATGTGATCTATGGAATTTTAATTACAGGTACAGTATATTTTACTCCCAGGATTGCTGAAGCTTTGTTTATTTATCTGTATGAGATTCTGGCTGTTCTGTGTCTTTGTCTGACATAAAAACTCTTGACTGTCTTTATGTATTTCAAAGTACTTAAGAATTAAGTCCCAGAGAAAATTCCAGATTGCAAAACCTCCACTCATTCCCAAACATAACAAAAGCACAAACCTTGCTAAACTGCTTCTCCAGCATATTTAAAGTCTGACTAGCAATTACACTTGCAATAACAGCATAGTTCAGGCTTTGTGTCTACTCTGTTACCAGCTGACTCAAAAATTACAGTTTCGGTAACTTGTCCAAGACCAGGAAATCACTTTAAAAACTGTCAGGTACCAAATAGGAGTGAACTTAAGTCATGCACTGCAAAATCATTCAGATACTCTTCTTTCTCCCTTTCCTAATTAGCCAGTAGGTTGGTTTGTCTCCTTCTACTTAATCAAGTTTGTTTTTGAGATCTTGCTACTTGAACACTGGGAACACAGAGACTTGAAATATCTATGAGACAGGTATCAGCACACCAGGAGGTGGTTATAAAAGTGTTGCTTGCACACTGAATATCCTGCCCTCATAACATCATCTTGTCTTGCTTTATCATAGTACAGACATATTCTGGCTCAAGAGAGTGAGTAAGTTTTAAGAATATGTCAGGATTTCATACATTTATTCCATGAAAACCAACTTGCATTACAAAAATCAGTAGTCCTTCTTCATTTGCCATAGACAAAATCAAATAATGCTTTACAAGAATTGAATATCTTTTTGGCCTGCATTTTATCAGCAGTGAACCTGTCAAATAAATAATTTCATAGCTACTTCATAAAATAAATTACTTTTAAGCTTCATAATTGCTTGAGGTTATCAAATCAGTCAATTGACATATAAGAATTTGTTTCTAGTTTTATTGGATAAACTCATCCTCTTTCAAAAAAAGTAACAAGATCCATGATCTTAATTCATACTTTTTACACAGGAAAAAGAAGTTCTTGTAGATCTAAATTTTTCTTAGTGATTAACATGTTTCATATGAATTTACCTTGGCAAAAGCATATAATCTGCTTTGACAGAATGAAAGCCACCTTTCTTATCAATAAGTAACTAAAATATACAGAAAAGCAAAATTTTTCAGAATTTAGGCTGAGTCAGAAAAGTGTCAAAAAGATAAACATGGGCCTGATTTTGATCACCTTTTATAAATTTAAGATTTGATCCTGTTTTTAAAAAGACCACCCTAATTGACATGTATATTTATGTTTCTGCCAACAGCATACTTGGCAGCAGTTATTGCAGCCTGCAGTTTGAATTTTCAGAGAGCTTTGCCACTCTTTGTCATCACAGTCCTAGCCATCTTCTTCATCTGCTGGGATTTTTTAATAGCTAAGTATGAAGACAGAATTGCTGCATTCTTTTCCCATGGAGACCGATACCTGAAAAAACAATGGTTTTGGCTGAAATGGTAAATATTAATTACTTTCTATTTATATAGAAGGACAATGCAGTAGTCAAGCTACCCCTATGATTTTATTTCAGCTTCCTTATAAGAAAGAACAGGGATATGGGTCAATCATACATATCTCAATAAAATCACAGAATAATTCAGAATCTACCAGTTTATAGATATCAGAAATGTATTCAGGATTTCAATGCAGTAGCTAGGGATCAAAAGTCTTGGCAGAAAGCATAGAAAAATAACACCAATTGAGATGGGAAAAGTTTGTGGTTGAAAGAGAATGTGTGCACAAAAGTTCATGTGTTGCAGCCTTTTGCATTCATCCCACAGACCAGGAAATGCTTCACTAGTGAGGGAGCTTTTAGGTTCATAAAAACCTTAACTCTAACATTTGCAAACTGCTAAAGACTGGAGTGTATTATGTATTATCTAGACACTACTTTTCCACATATCCCCCTAGCAATTTTTACGTGACCTTCAGGAATCAAAACACGCCAGGCAGATTTAACGTTATAATAAGGTTGTGTGACCTTAATTTGGGATGGTAGACATTCATCTGTTAGAAAAATGGTAAATAATTAGACCTGTCAGATACTTATTTCAAGTATTCCTGAGCAGTGATTGGGGTTATTGAAGTTATCCCTGGCAAAATGAGGAGACAAAGGAGCCTTGTAGACCAAAGGAAAAACAAATAAAATCTCATTAAAAAGGAAAACAAAATTGGCCAGCTACCTTCTATTTCAGCTAGGTCACCTACTAGCTGAGAGAGAGTTTTAAGGAGGAGTAATTCTCAGTTTGGGGAAACGTCCCAGATTATTCTTAAGATTTAGAAATGGCTTTGCTAAGAAGGGTGCTATAAAGATTGTGGTCCTTCTGCTCAAGAGCCACATTAGAGAGCAGACACACAGAGGCATTAGATGATCCGGCAGCCTCTCTGGGAGAAGGAGCAAAAAGGAACAGGAGAGCCCTTGAGAAGCAGATGGAACAAGCTGGGGCAGTAAGTGCTATATTACCTGGGCTGCAATTCTTAAATTGTATATATCACAAATCAGGTACTTAACTGTTTTCTTCTGAGAGACAGAAAGATTCTCAGGTGTAGAAAGGGTTACTCAGCATTGAATGGCCAAGCCATTTTGTGGAGTTGGCCTGCAATGTTTTTAATCCCCATCTAAAGATGGAATTTATGTATCTAGGTACCACTGAAATCAGTAAAAGCTTACTGTTAGACAAAACTGACATTAAAGACTTGGGACTGTGTTTGTTTCCTCTCTGTATATGGGGTGATGCATTTTGCTGTCTTCCAGTCTGTTGTTGCAATAATCACCTTCAATAAATAAGCTTAACATGGTTCTGATAGTGGGAACCATGGAAACACTGAAATATAGATGTATACATCTCATGTCATTGTTTCTGAGATAGCTGAACAGATTACAAATGGTTACAAGGAAATGAGCCATTTATAACCTGCTGCTCAGTAGAGTGTGCTTCAGAGGCCCACTAGCTAAACACCACACTGCAAGTCATCAATACCACAGCCTCTCTTGCCCAGAACTAAAGAAAGATTCAATAAAGGAATGAAAGAAAAGAAAGATGAAGTGAGAAAAGAAGATATCACACTTCATTTAATAGAAATAGCACCCAGACAAGAGTCACTCATGCTTTGCTTTTTGTTTTCCCCCATACTCTGGCTTGGAGGACATTTCTTCCAGTTGCCACCAAGGGTTATTGCCAGAGGTGCACCAGCAAAGAAAGGTTCCTGCTTGTGTAGAGCTACAGGTTTCAGCACAATACATGGTACAAAGAGTTTATTCACAAATAGAGATGTAAATATTTTGGGTATGGGAAGGGAAAGGAGTATCCCAAACATCTTTTTTCAGGAGATTGTGATGCTTTGTATTTCCTAGGGTGTTGTGTGCAGCTCTTCTTATAACGATCATCTGCTGGCTCATCTTTGACACAACAAAACAAGGATCCCGTCAGCTAATCTCCTTTGGTGGGCTTGTGATGTATGTTCTCCTGATGTTTATCTTTTCCAAATATCCAACCAGAGTGAGTATTTGTTCCATGATGGATCTTTTGGGATTTTTTTTATTCTGCATCTCAAAAGCTATTCCCCTGCCCTAGCACCAAGTCTAGTAAGAGTAACAAAGTGTGGGAAAGTGAGAATATAGGCTTGGCTGAGACCAAGCACTGTATTTAGTTTCTGAGGAAAGTAATTTTTTTGTTTGGGACTGTGTATGGGGCTGTATCCCATCTCTCACTATTTGGGAAGCTGCTGCCTATCTTACGTTCCAGCCCCGATACAGTTCAAGCTGAGATTGGCCTTCTCCATGCTTTCACCCACAGGAGCCTCACCAGAGTCCTCAGCACATCACAGTCACTTACTTGAGGGTACTGTCATCATGTCAATACAAATTGCCTGGAACCAGAGATGTGATAGACTTGTGTAACTCTTAACCCTCACAAGTTTGTTTCCCACTGGAAATTCAGCAGTCAAGGCTGATCTGAGGTCCTCAGTTTTTGCTCCCCCACTCCCATAGGCTCACAAATGCCCTTTATTTTAATTTTCCATCAGAAATATCCACTCTGCTTTGCTGTGGTATTACGAAGGCTGAGTTCAGCCACCACAATTACCACTTTAGCTTTTATTCCTGTTTGCATGTCTCACATAGCTCAGCATGCTTTCATTAATCAAACATCTATTGTCCAGGTCACCAAGTTTTCCCGATACTTATCACATCTTCCATCAGTGCTGAGACTTTCTTAACAGGAGAAGTCCTCTCAGCAAGGACTAATGAACTTGCCCTATGCTTTGCAACTGCTGCTGTATCCAACTGAGGTGAAAATTCATACTCCAAATGCTTTGTGCTCTCCCATGAGCTCTCATTACACCTAATTGGTTTGTGTTATTACATTATGATCTGATTAAATTAGAGAATGTCATCTCAGCTCTTTGTTTTTGTAAGTGATTTGATTCAATTTTCACAAAACAAAAATGTTTTCTGATGCAGCAGAACAGGTATCATCAGCGTAGTGAAGAAGAACTCATCACAGGCAGCCACAGTTTCTCCTATGACTGCCTTTATATGATGAATCACAATATAAAACTGAGTAGTTAGTTCTCAAGTATCGAAAGTCAATAAAGCTAGGGGTCAGAAACAGAGTTGAAATTACCCAAGAACAAACTCTGAGGCAAAATCTCCTTATTCTCTTTCCAGATATGTGAAGATCCAAGTCCCCTACAACCTGTTCTGGCAGCTGCTCCCATCCTGCAGTTTAGTCAGATGACCCCCTTACATTATTTAAACAAACATTCAAAGTAAACTATTATTGACTTAAATAACAAGAAGTTTCTTTATTTTTCTATTTATCTAGGTTGCTTGGAGACCAGTATTTTCAGGAATAGCAATGCAGTTTCTTCTTGGGATTCTTATTCTGAGGACCAAAGTGGGTTTTGATGTATTTAACTGGTTAGGCATTCAGATCCAGGTAAGCTATTGAACAAAATCCTTACTTGTTTATTATAATTTTCTGTCTTGAGAGTCTTACATTATATAAACAAGCTGTTCAAGGATCCATTTGTCCCTTGATTTTTTCTTCTCTTGAAGAAAACTGAATTCTCAGAAAGGTAATTGACTTCCTGAGTTCAACCTTCTTCTCATTTTTTGTTCAGTTAATACAATGGCCAGAGTAATCCCATTTATTAATGGCTTTACCATCATTGGGTTGAAGTTATAAATTGGCTTTCTTGAAACAGAAATTATTCTTGTGCTAGGGTACTCATAGGAACTCTTAGAAATTACTCAACTACAAATCATCCTTGCAATAAACACAATATGCAGAAAAGCCTTGGGATTTAGGGCACAGCCGTAATTATCTTCAGACCAGCAACATTCCTGGCATCAGGGACATTACATAGTCCTCATGACATATAAGAAAATTAATACAGCTACATACAGGTGGCAAAATCCAGATCTGCATGCTGGAAGAGGTCTCTAGAAAGTGGATGAGATCTATATCTATGTACAAGTATCCCTGCAGACACAAAGTCTTTTTTTAAGAAATCTGTTAATGTAAAGTAATGAATAACCAATATACAAAATATATATCAGATAGTACCCACTGAAGGACATTCAGACTTTTCACCTCAGGGATACTAGTCTCACAGCTGTTCTTCACATGTACTTAAGCACATGTAAAACCAGACAGTGCAGAATGTACTGTCTTTGCACAGGAGCAAAGGCACAGATCTGATGTCTGTCTTACCTGCAGGCAGTGAAGGTCTTCTGGGTTTTGTCATCAGGTTCTCAGTCTCTGACTGAAGCAGGTCTGGTGCTCCTTTTTGTTAGCTTCATATTTTCATGTCTTACAGTCTATCCTGTCAGAACTAATTACTGTTGTTATTATAAACTGTATTTTAACTCCATTTTAAACTGTATCAGTAATGCATACATTTGCATGAGAAGTATAAAAATGCACTGGATCAAAATTTAAAGTAGAAGATTCCCTCAGGCTAGCTCTGAGCTACATCTTTCAAAACTCATTACTTCAGCCATCAAATCTCCATCCTAAGGTGTATAATTAATTGTACTTACTTACATCAGATAGAGCATACAAATGCACCACAGTATTGGGATTAAAAAGCAAATGTTTTTTTCAGTTTAGCTTATGTCCTCCATTGTGTCAGGTACTCAAACAGAGCACAGCAGAGACCCTCAGTTCAGCCAAGTACAGTCAGCAGCAAGGCATGGACCCCTACAAATCAGAGCCCAAGCTTCTTGGACTCACCATACAAGACAACTAGCAATATTTTGTTGGGTCTTGGCAGGTACCCGGAGCTTATAGCTAATTTACTTTGCTTTCTGTCCCTAGACTTTTCTGGAGTACTCTGATGCAGGTGCCAAGTTTGTGTTTGGTGACAAATACACAGATCATTTCTTTGCTTTTAAGGTAAGTGGTTATTAAATGTTGTATGTGGCAGATAAACAATGGTTTATCTGGTAAGATAAAGAGGAACAGTATAGCTGGAAAATAAATAGCGTGTCTTGTGATACCTATATAGTCACCAAAGAAATCAACAGGTAAACTATTCCTTATTATGTGATATTCTGAATAGAAAATTCGGGAATACTTTCATTCACTGCTACACACTGAGTTAGACTGCACTTGCTTAGTCTAATTATAACAACATATATTGCATGTAGACAGAACTTTATAGTATCTTTCTACAAGGAATAGGTTAAAAGGCTTGTACCTGGCCACTGACAGAAATATTACCTCCTGCCTATTTTCCCCACCTCCCCATTACTAAAAGTGTTCTGCCATGCTATGCTGTTGTACCCTTGCTACTGCACAGACTTGTCACCCTGAAGAATTGGAAAGCCTAGATGTGTATTTATTTATGCCTGAGAGAAGAGCTAGAAGCTGCACAAGTAGGAAGAATTACATTATATTGCATTACTATTGCATTTATAAGATCCCAGGGAGATTTCCCATCTTTCTCTTAAGAAACTTTTTCGGGAAACAGCTGGAATACAATTTATCTACTCTGTGCTCTCTAATCTGCACCAGCATCCTTCCTGGTTTTGTTTTGAGAAGTAGCTCATGCCACAATGCCTACTTAGGCTGGAATCAAGAACATGCAAAGCAAAAGAAACCCCAAACCAATCCAAATAACAAATAAATAAAAAACCCAGCAAATATGAGGAATGTATGAGGACTTACTCAGAGACCATTCTTTTGATATTTCAGATATGTGACCATGGGCTTTTATTTTTTTCTTGCAGTGATATTCCAAACCAGATATTCTGCAAAATTAGCTCTTTCATTACTTGAGAGAGAAGGTGCTATCTGTAAAATAGCCTACTACTAAGAACAGTCAGGACATCTTAAAAGGGAAAAAGAACTTAGGCATTTCATCAGTAAATATTAGTTATAAGAGCAGTTCTTTTGCACCTTTTGTTTCACTTTCCAGGCTCCTCCTACCTTTACTCTACTTAGCACTCAAATAACAATTTTGATTCCCAACTACATGTTGTAGGGATGAAATTATTTAATCCCCCGTGCCGATGGTGCAAAATACATTGCTTACTAAAGCCATAACTAGGGATTAGACAGCCAAAAGTTTGCTTCTGTATAGGCAAACATCCATCAGTCTTATCCAATTGTTCAAGCCAGCAAAAACATGGAATTTCTAGAGGATGATAACAGGAACAAGTAGATTATTCTCACATTGTAAAACAAGAACACAGGTTGGTTTTCAGAGCTGCATATATATAGGGAATATATACATATATATATATACAGTAAAAGGAGTGGTAGACAAGTGTATAGCAATATCAAAACATGCTCCATCTGCTCCTCCTCTAGACAGGGAATTCCCTCTTCCAACAACAGTGACAGCCAGTCTCTTCTCTCTTGCCATTTATTTAGATATTAAGCTGGCCCAAAGTGCTTTTTTGTGTCATTCAGATATTTTATGGGGTTTACATGTTGTGATGATCTTTCCAAATCTTTCCCCAAGATATTCCAAAGCATCCTCATAAAAACAATGCTTAGCTCCTGAGAGATTAGACAAGGGACAGGATATGTCTGCAGAAAACTGTCAGAGTCCAGTTGTATCCACACTGCATCCCTAGCAATGCGCAGAGACACATCAGTTTTTCTTCCAGGTGAAGTGGACAGGTTACCAGAGCAGACACATCCCATATGTCCATATGCACACTCATATATGTTCTGACTAGTTCCACCAGTCCCCCAGTGCCTTTGAGCACACAGTTCTGGAAACAGTAATTAGTCAAAAATGCACACATTTGCATGCATAAACCAGGTTATTTTAAATATGTATTTGTGCAGGCAGATGTAGAGTTTCAGAGTTGTGGAAAAAACCCACTTGCCCACATAAATAAGCACTTCCAAGTACTGAAGGAGATGGAAAAGACCTTTTAGTATTAAGTCTTCTGTCCTAGTGACTATGAAAGACCAAGTTTGTTTTGAGCAAGGAAGAAATTGGAGTTCTGGTAAATCTGTAACTTCTTTTTTACACTAGGAGAATTATGGTTCCTTGAGAAAGGCTTTGCTTTGAAGGTCAAGCTTTAGGAGTGTATGAAAAGGCAGGATGTTTCTTAAACATCAATAGCAACTTATTTAAAGGAAAATAGGGAAAAAGTTAAAGCCACAAATAGGAGGGGAGTTAAGAGCAACCAACAATTTTAACTTCCTACTCTGTATGGTAATACAAAAGAAAAGGCAGGGGAGAAAGACAGTAATTTAACTGAACTGTCTGCTATTACTGCATGACAAACTATCCCTACAGAATTGCTCAAAGGATCAAGGAAGCAAACTAGAGAAAACAGCATTATATTGACTTGCTGAACAGCACAACAATATTGGTTAATTGCACTAGGTCCTCTCAGTGAAAGGTTCTGATCATCAAAATTGAGTTTCTAAATGTTTATCAAAATTGTTGATAGTACCAGCTCTCCTCTAGAAAGCCATAGAGTCTATGTACTGAAAAGATCTGAACTAACAAAGTGGTTTGTTGTTTTTCATTCTGTTACTTGATTTTATTTATAATGCATTATGTAATTAGTGAACACACATGAAAACTTTCTGGTCCTAGTGGTTGTGGGGAAACGACTGCAGACTCTGTGGACTGGTAACCGGGGATACACTTAGAGGAAACCGAGTGGTTATATTCACATTTTAACAGGAGTTATAATACAGGGTAAATCACAGTTGCTGCTTTCTGAATGGAATATGGTTGATGTGTGACTTGAAACCTCTTCCACAATGATTCCCCATCACCTGTTAAGGGGAGTGAAATGGAGGGTGGAGTGGAGTGGAGGCACCATGGCCAGGCTCTGTGGAAATCCTTGCAGGGAAGGGAACTTGGTGGTACTTTGTAGCTAATAAACCCTATTCCAACTGCCAACCCAGGGAAAGAGGTGAAGATGTCCCACTGATAAGCCAGCAACTGTGGCAAAATCTCTCTCCTTAGAAATTTGCTTCATTAAAACCTAATAATAATATTAATGTACACCTCTTTGTCAAAGTTATCCACTCCTGATGTAGACCACCCCTCACTGTAATGCACAGTACATTCTTTGAGACTGTTTCTTTAAAAGCAAAGGAAGAGAATTTTAGACTAATCAGTAACAAAGGTATGTATGACTAGAGTCACTCAAACTCCGTGCAAACACAAAGAAATAGTACATAAGTAAGTTGAGTGTGGGGGGAAAGTTAGGGAAGACTCCTTCTTAACTGCTGGGATCAGTGAATGGGCTGAACTTGTCTTCTTCCCCATAGAAATGCCTGTGGGGTAAGAACCAGGCTCTGTATGCCCTGAGTACTTTTACTGGGGATTAGAGCTTGTCTGTGTATTCCTTCAAGTATATTTTTGCAGTCAGATACAATCAGCAACAATCTTTGAACCTTACCATGTAACAATTTTATATTCATAAGAATGTTATTCCTTAAATTATTGGAGTGAATCCTTTATGGGCATCGTCACATGGCAGCAGGTAACACACTCTAATAAAGGGCAAGACCTGCTGAGAGGTCTCCCTTATGCTTGTGGTATGGTTCCCTAAAACAGTCAAACCACCCTCCAATCCAGCAGGAGTGTTCAGTTAAGGGTCCCCCTAATG
Source organism: Alaudala cheleensis (assembly GCA_013398995.1). Classification (NCBI taxonomy): domain Eukaryota; kingdom Metazoa; phylum Chordata; class Aves; order Passeriformes; family Alaudidae; genus Alaudala; species Alaudala cheleensis. Next base: position 427,190 of record VWYE01004441.1, read on the forward strand.
GGATGCTGACAGACTGGCCAGGTACAAGGGTCTCTGCTTTCCTGGGATAGTGACAGACAAATGAAACACTAAGGGGCAAATAAGTCTCTTCACACTAAGGGTCAAGGAAGCCTCCCCTTTTCACATGGCAGTGGTACTGTTTTAGCTGTAACTTATTTGTCTGACTAATTTTGGACCTTTTTTGGGTGGGATTTTTGTTGTTGTTGCATACAAGCATAGAAGTGGTGCTGTCCTGAATATTTCATATATTGAGAATAAATTTATATTAGTTTTATTCAGGATGAAAACCCATCCTGAGAGATTGGTTTTAATAGCCCATCAGAGAGTGGGTTAGGCATTCATGCAATTCTTTTAAATTACATTGAAAGAAAGTATTTTTCAGTGTCCACAGTAGAAGACTTATATTCACTTTTTGTATTTAATAAGTATAGAACTTTAAATAGATTCTTTTTAAAGGATGTAAATAACTTAAACATGGCTATAAACTGATGTGTATTAGGCTAAGCTAAACAGTTTCCAAACAATTGCCATTGTATTAGAAAACTATGTAGATAAATGAAAATTATTTAACTACAGCACAAACAGGAAGGGCAACAATTTTATAGCATAAGTGTAAACTTAATGATATGTTTTCCATACCTGTAAGTACAACTCCAAAAACATGACTCTCTTTTTGGAAGAATGAATAGCCTAAAGGACAGGTAACCACTCTGGAAGTTTTAATGGTCTTGTGTCTTCCAATTAGGTTCTGCCAATTGTGGTTTTCTTCAGTACAGTTATGTCTATGCTTTACCATGTTGGATTCATGCAGTGGCTTATTGGAAAGGTATGCATTTTTGTTAATTAGGTGGTCATTTGGATAGCACGGGAAATGTTTTGAATATGTGCAGAGGAACTGAAGCCTGGAAATAGTTCCAAATGTTACCATTGCAAAATCTTAATTGGCATCACATAGCACGCTTTCCCTCTCTCGGTCTGGTTTAATTGCTTATGTCATATTAATTATTGAATTTGCCTGGCTAGCTTTCCGAGCATTCCTTGGATGCAATACTTGCTTGAATCTTCCTCCTTTCTGCCTGCCCTTCTCCCAACCCTCAAAGTGCAGGGTGGAAATTAAATCACAGACAGTGGATTTCTGCTAAGCATTTCAGTAGCAATTGCATATACCCAGATAAGATCAAAGTAGGTTCTTCACCTCACTCTCTAAGTGTTCATTTCTGTCAGCATCTATGTCTAGTGCTACTGTTACTAAGATAAGATCAAGTCCACTTTCTGTCCTCTTTGTCCAATAAACCTATCATATGAAGGAAAAGATCTTCCTCTGTGGTGGTAGTTAAACCTAATTTTAAGATATTCTTAAAAGTACTTTGTCCGCCCTTTACATTCACAAGATTGTTATATAGGCACCATGAACATCACCTAGCTGACATTAGTGTGCTAAAATTGTAATGAGGCATTTTTAGCCATAATCAAAATTTCACTTTTTTTTTTCCCTTCACATGATCCAAGTCTTTTTGGACAAGAAGAAAAGTAATAAGAACACATCAAAATATCTGTTTTGTTCTATTTAGTTTAACATGTTTCTGCCCAGAAGGAGCCTGGAGTACTTTCAGTTCTGTTAAATTACTCCTCCTCTGTCTTATTTTTAGCATGTAACAATTACATGAATATGCTATACCTTTAAGCTGAAATCATTAACTCAGGAAGTACTGTATCATGTCTCTGAACTCTTAGATTGATATGACTAACTCAAGAAGGGCATAGAACAGGCAGAACAAATTTTTGTTTTTGTTTTTTTTAAATCATTTTAGGTTGGTTGGATAATGCATGTCTTCATGGGGACAACTCCTGTTGAGTCTCTGGTAGCTGCGGGTAATATATTTGTGGGACAGGTGAGTTGGAGCACAGAAAAATATGCTAACACATAACAGTATTACAGAATATAGGGAAATAATGCTGCTCATTGAGCATTTGTGCATTAAAAGAATGAACTCTTATAAAGCTAGGATTCCACTACACCAAGTCTGATGATTGAGTTCCAAAACTGCAGTATGTTCATATGCTAGCTATGAAGAAATAACACTTTCAGGGTTCTTTTTCAGTTGAAAAGGCAAGTGGTATGAAAAGATGGCATATAAAGCAGCAGGAGAGAGACAATGAAGAAAACTAAGATATAGCAGTATAAGGCCTTATTCATAAAAAGAGTGGACAGCATCTAACTTTCTACGTTAATGGGAAATGCATTAAAGTCACATTTACAACAATGTCTGTCCCAAGCTTAAAAGCAATGTAGAAAGATCAACAATCAACATGCAAGCCCAAATGCACTACTAGCATGATATTTAGCAGCAGTGCATCACCCCATCACAATTGTCTTGGTTTAGAAAGGCAGGTGCCTGCTAGGGAAAGGCCAGAGCCCCCACTTGCAATGGAGAATGCAAACCCCCTCCCTCCAAATTATCATAGAATTGAAATTAAGGAGCTTTCAGGCAAAAAGATGTGGGAATAGGAATAACAGTTCTTTACTAAGAATATAAAAAAAAATTTAAAATGTAGTAGTACAAAGCACAAACAAAAACAACGAAAAGAATACTGATAGAGTCAGAATATGATCTGGCACCCTGTTGGTCAGGGTGCTGGCACCAGTCCAGTTAAGTCTTCCTGGAGTTACAGATTGGTTTTGTTGGAGTAGAGATGATCCTGTAGAAGCGTGTAGTTTCCTTCCAAGTGTCCAGGGGTGATGAGATGGGTTCGGTCTCTCTCTGGAAATCCAGTGGAAAAACCAGTTGCTCTGGTGTTTGAGTTCCAGGTTTTTATCCAGGTGGGAATGCTTGGCTCCTCCATCTGAGTGGAGCATCTCAGAACGGGATGATGTCATTCAGTCATGCAGTGAGCCTTAAATGGCCCTATTAACAGCAGATAGGTCCCTGGAGGGAGGATGGGTTGTGGAAGAGATAAAGAACAGGGTCCCACCTGGTTTTAGTAGCTGGGCCATTAACGCCTCCCCCTCCTTCCCAGAATTAGAAGAGATAAAGAAAAATACCTCCCCAATTGATCCCAATAGTAAATAGAATACATACTTTTTTTTTTTTTTTTTTGTTACATCTTGCAACCCAAGACAACAATGCTTCAAGATTTAGAGTAGCACCTTTGCATGACACTGCCTCCAGGATGTGCTCACACACATGCCTGAGGGGTGAATTTCACTTGGCTTATCTGTGGCTCAGACCTGTGGCTGTCCCTAAGTCAGAAGGGGAATAGAATTTCTTGGCAGTTTCATTGTGCCTTTCAGAGAGACAGCCAACTGGCTATAATTATCTTCAGGCATTCTCTTTCATGAGATAAAAAGGCCCAATCTATTGAAATCTGAGGACTCATTAGCACTAGGATTAACTAGTCAAAGATGTCTAAGAGAGTATGATGCAGACACTAACTTTGCTGCCCTTAATAAAAGAAATCTTTGGGCTTTTATTAGAGATTTCTTAATTTGGTGCTTGTTCTTCACTTCCAGACAGAGTCTCCTCTCCTGGTACGGCCCTACTTACCATACATCACCAAATCGGAACTCCATGCAGTCATGACAGCAGGATTCTCAACTATTGCTGGAAGTGTCTTAGGAGCATATATTTCTTTTGGGGTAAGGCAGGGGAAGAGAACTAGAAAATTTATGGTTTATCTGAAATCTTTTAAGTATTTAGCCCAGCTAAAATTCATTGAAAGTATCCCTCAATCATTCCTACTGTTTGGTTTTTTTGTCTCTGAAGGAATGAGCCACAAAAATCCCTGGTCTTCTGACAGCTCATTCTCTTCTTTTCTTTATGAGCAATGTGAACTTTTAATAACCTCCTGTAGAAAACTCATCCAAACAACTAAAACAATTAATTGCATTTCTACATGTTTGTGCATAATATGGTTATCATGGAGTATTTTCTGTCACCTGGAATTTTAGGTTTCCTCCTCCCACCTACTGACTGCTTCTGTCATGTCAGCACCAGCATCATTAGCTGTCTCCAAATTATTCTGGCCTGAAACTGAAAAGCCTCTGGTAACTCTGAGGAGTGGCATACAAATGGCAAAAAGGTAAGCTGATCTAGGTACTAGTTAATACTACTGCAAAAATGAGATCTGGGAAAACAAATTTTAGGGGGATTACATGGTAGGTGTGCAAGCAATAAATTAATTACAGACTAAATACTGCAAATGGTTGATTTATGAATTCAGGTTAGTGTGCCCAGTTACAATTCAACATATGCCAAGGATCTGGGCCAAACTGTAAACTCGCCAGAGAAGGAGGGAAATGTCTGCCTGAGGTGACCTGCAGGCAGGTTTTCCCATTTGTAATGTTGCTGTCTTCTTTCTGTAATGAATCTGCAAATGCGAACACCTAAAAAGCAAAAGCAAAGCAATCATTTCAACAACAGCAGCAAATTTGTTGCCCATCTGCAAGGAGACTTCTCTAGAGAATGACAGGCACAGCAAAAAAGCTTGTAAGGATCTGCTCCTGAATGGCCCAGGCATTTCTGCAAGGGCTGTGTGGAAGAAGAGCAATGACCACTGCCTAATACTAGCACTGCTACAGTTTTGGGATCTGATCCATATCTTCATATCTTACCCAAACCTGAATGTACCAGAATTCATCCTCAAGACACCACAAGCACAGGCTTCAAGTGTCTGCCATGAGGACTGACAGGAAAAGCCTACTTCGCATCTTCATTCCTCTTTATTATTTTCTCTATGAGTGTACAGACAGCTTCAGTACTAGAATTCTACTCAAGTGCATGTACCTTTTAGTTCTGTTATTTGTTACTGAATTTAAAGATGTTCACACTCTGGTTTTCTCTTCATTGGCAAAGTGAATCAAAGAATCTGCTGGAAGCAGCCAGTCAGGGTGCCTCTACCTCCATCGGGCTGGTAGCGAACATCGCCGTGAATGTGATCTCCTTCCTGGCCCTGCTGAGCTTCCTTGACTCAGTCCTTTCTTGGGTGGGCAATTTGTTTGACTATCCACAGCTGACCTTTGAGGTATGGTCTTCTGGTTCTTCATGCAGATGACATACATTCATAATTTGTCTTTCTCAAATTTAAGCGCTTGTGTGGTTTGTTTTTAGTTTTTTTTTTTTTTTTTTGTCTTCATTTTGTGTTTTAGGATGATCTAAACCCATATTTTATTTGCATGTTCTGAAGAAATTTCTTGACAGTAAAGTAAAATTTTTGCCATGAAAGTATTTCTGTATCTATTAGTCTGCATATCGTTTTCCTCTGCAGTGTTCTTGCTAACCCTCAGGGTATGTTTGTATCTGCCTTCTCTGATGTGGCAGTGCAGCACACCTGTCAATTACACTCTTGCTGAGCCATAACATCTCCTTCAGATAAACATAAAAGTGGCTTTAGCTTCAGGAGGTCCCATCAAACCCTTAATGCTCACTAGGTTCTCTTGGATGGGGATACTGAAGAAAGGCAGGACTTGTCTGAAACCAGACTTACTCTGTATCAGTTAGTTTTCAATACAATTACAATGTAAAACTGTACCCAAATCACTTAGAGCAAATGTGTTTCAAACAGGACTTCTGTTTGAACCTAGGTCAATATGTCACCTAGTTTCAGTGGTTGGGGCCTTTTTGTTTTGCAAGATCCTAAAAAAAACCCTGTGACAAACATGGACATAACTTCTGTGCTGCAGAAGTGAATAGCCACTCATAACAGATATGGCTTCAGCAGTACTAAGTGCCAAGCTTTCACAGATATCTCACTGCACCCCAGACACCCACAGCTGAGGAAAGGCACAAGTATGGATGCCTCAGGCATATTCATGCAGAGGGTGGTGTTTTCATAACTGCTGGGTGGTGAAAGATTTGGACAGGTAGATAGTCCACAAGGAGTTGAAACACACAGACATTATGCATGCCGCCAATCTTCCCTTAGGAGAGACACTAACCTGTAATCTTTTGTGGGCAGAGAAAGCAGCCAGAAATAGTAACTGCTTAAAGACCTCTGTTACATTCCCTAAGGACAATCTGACCAAACCCATATTGAAATAAGCTGTACTGAGATGTGGGATTTCTTTTTCAATTTGCATATGTCTTATAATGCCAGGAAAAAATAGGTACAGCTGTGTCAGATACACAGCTTTTATGCAGAGACAACTCTATTGTTTACACCAGTTGGAGTCCAATAACTTGGTAATTAAGTGTGTTCATTAGCACATTTGATTTAATCAGCAGAAGAATTAGAATCCTCAGTTCTCTTATCAGCTCTTCTAGTTCAATCTTCCTTTTTGTCAAACAGGATGCCTAATTTGATGCCTTTTTTGAGGGAAAAGAAGGCACAGAAACCTTCGTTTTATTTTAGATATAAAATTAGGGGCATATATAAATATTTTGTTATATCTAGAGTCTGGATTAATGTTTTAAAAGTTATTCAAGCATGTCTGATAATTAAAAACTCTTACAGACTTTGTGGCAGCAAAAATTCACAGCCAATTTTTTCTCTGCTAAAATAAAGCCATCCGTATTTTAAATTTAGAAAACTTACTGCCTGTGACCATGACTTTTGACCTGCTTTTTCTTATACATTCTGCAGAACATTTGTGCTTATGTCTTCATGCCATTCTCTTTCATGATGGGAGTAGACTGGGAAGACAGTTTTATTGTTGGTGGACTACTAGGTTACAAAACTTTCTTCAATGAATTTTTGGCTTATGAGCGCCTTTCAAAACTGATTCAAAACAGAGAAAAGGGTGGAAGCATGTACATTGATGGTGTGAAACAGTATATGACCGTAAGTAACATTTTCTGTTCTACAGATTAATTTGATCAAATACTTCAACGTTGAAACTCAATTTATTTTTTAATATGGGCATAAAATAGTTGCATGTTACTCTAAAATGTGTCTTTGATAAACAGAGTTCAATTATGAAAGTGCAGCATTGCTCTGTGTGGTTGCTGTGACTGTCATTGTCCTAGCTGTCTTTAACAAGCATAGAAACAGAAGGGTGTAGGTTTGGGGAACATGCAGTGTCCCACACTTAACAGAGAGGCTGTCTTCAAGGCAAGTTTCTTCTTACCTAACTCTCAGAACTTCTCTATAAGCTACTCTCCCAAGAAAACCCTGAGGAAGAACTTGAGGTTCCTCCTCCCCTCAGAGGTTTGTCCAAGCATTAAGCCTGAAGAGAGGCATCCAGCAAGCTCTAGCAGGTGGCATTATTTGCTGTAGGCTATTGTTCCCTCTGCAGAGGACAGTAATAAAACACATTTAGCACATGGCATACACCTCCCTTGTCACATTGAGTCCAACCAGTCTGTCTCAATCAAGCCTTCCAGCTTTGTCCCACCTCTCATTCACAGTTTCCAACAGATGTGTAGCTCCATTGCCTGAGGAAGGCAATGCTACAGGCATCTTGCATGTGTGCATGGGGCCAAAGGTCATTCAATGATCAAAGCTGACCTTTGCAGATGTGACTGCCCCACTATCTGGCATTCACACACACACACATGCTGAATTCGTCCTGAGCACAGGCAACAAAACCATGATTCCCAACTTTACACCTCCACTGACCCTTCTTTCTCAAAACAAGACAGTTGTCACTATAGAGAAACCCTGAATTAGAAGGTATTTTGTACAGCTCCTATTTCCTTCTTTGAATCAGATGGGATCCTGTGGATACCTCTTATATTAAAAACCAAAATCAAATTCCTGACCAGTTGCATTACTGACTAATAGAAGATATTTCACATGTGGAGGTAGAAGGCCAGATGGCACGATTAAATATTCACACCCTTGCCTGAGCATCCATTACCAGTGTTCCTGAAGTCCCTGGCAATAAAATCATGGGGTGAAATGATCTTTATGTGCCCTGTTATAGTTGTGCTTCCTTCTTCTACATGAATATGACATAGAATTCCTGCATGAGGAAATAAGGGTTTTTTAGTATGGAATACAGCCTTAAAACACAGATTCTAGGAACTCTATTTAATTTCTTTTTTTTTTTCCTTTCCCTGTAAGATGACATATAGAATCTTTGCATTCACATCTAATACCTATAAAGAACTGTATTAGCTTCCATGGTGAAAAGCTCAGAGAAACATAAACAATTTTGATTCATAATGCTGGTAAAAATTGGCTGGTAACCATTATAATTACAGCACAACAGTTCAGGTGAGGGTGTGCTTGGCTTCCGTTTTTAATTTCTCTTCAGTTTCAGAGCTCTCTAATTCATCCACACACAGATATTCGCTCAGACTGAGCAAACAAGTGTCTTCACCTGAGTCATTAATTACTTGGCTTCCTGTTTTCAGAGCTAGGAAAGTGCAAATGAAAGCAGGGAAATCAGAGTACACAGAGCTTTTTCTAGGAAAAGCTGGTAGAGTGGGTACTTGAAAAACGTTTTCCTGCATTTGTGCAGATTGATTGAAAGTATCTACAAATTGATGTTCATAAAAGAGGAATTAAACCGGAGAAACTTCTAATAAACAGGAAACCTGCTAGAACACTCACTCATTTTCAGCTTGAACCTAAACCACAGTAAATAAGAATTCAGAGCTGCCAGGGAGACAAACATCCATTTGCTGAGATGTGTTGCCTCCTTTCTCAAAATGTTTGAACTACATTTGTCTGAAAGCCTGCAAGGTTTGTAGCCTGGTTTCACCTAAAGTCATTTTGTGTCCTGTGAGGGGTCCCTCCATGGAGGCAAAGGCCAACCTTGTCTCTGCTCTGAGGTCCAGGCTTAGTTGGTGTTACCCAAGGGGAGAAAAGTGGCAGAAGTCATTATGGGAATAAGCTGTTAATGGGGATTTCAAAAATCATAGTGTCTCTCTCTGCTTGTCAACACATCAATGCACCCACTTCCTAGGAGACCAGTTTGCCTTCTTTGCACGGGGTGGAGCACGAACAAAGCAGCTTTGTATATAGAGCCCTCTGCTCTATATAGGGACAAAGAAGTCAGGGATGCATACTGAAACTTGAAGTTTCAAAGGAGTTTTATAGAGGCATCCAGCTGTGAAAAACAAGTTGAGTTATAGCTCTCTGACTCATACTTTCAGAAAATAGCAGCTAAATTGCCACTAGTAAGATAAGAAATTTTTTTGTCTTTAATTACTAATACTCACTTCAAAAAGGCACAACAATATACTTGAAAGATAAAATCATCACATGGTTTGTGAGTCCCAACGTGTGGGCAGTGGGTGTAAAAGCCTGAGACTTTCAACACAAGAACAAGTCTACCTTTCTGAAAGCCACACCTTGGTCAGCAACCAAGCAAAACAGTTATTTTTGTACTCAGAGCCACAATGCCACATTTTCAGACCTTTAAATCACAATGAGCTGTTTCAAACCACTCAGAGGGTGTGTCATTGCTTTTCAGGTTCGCTCTGAAGTCATCGCCACCTATGCTCTCTGTGGGTTTGCCAACTTCGGCTCCCTGGGACTGGTAATAGGAGGCCTGAGTAAGAACTACTCTCACAGACTTATTTGTTTGTCAAGCAAATCCCTAAGAAAGCACCCAAAGGAACAGGCTAGGGGTGAAGCTTAGCAGCATTAGGGGCTGAGCAGCTGCTCTGCCAAGGCCTAGCTCTCAACTGTGAATGGAAGGGCACCCAGAGGGGTACAGGGTTTGACGTGGAGGTACTGGGAGAGGTGCTGAAGGCAAGAGGAAGGAACCAAGCCCTTTTGGAGCAAGACCCTGTTTAGCCCTCAAACATGAGCCTGAGCTCCTAACCCATGAGCTTTAGGAGGAGCAAATCAGCTCCAAAGCATGCTGGTTTGAAAGATGTATGGGCTATTTCCCATTAAAATATCACATATATGCAGTAGGTTTATAGGGAAAGAATTTTAAAAATTTTCAGATCTCAATGGAAAAGAAAATTTGAATAACCATCTGAGTTCCTTACCAGGCAGCCGAAATTGCTAGCAGTCCTCTTTATCCAGAATCCATAGTGGGCCCTGCAGTGTCAGCAGTGGGGAGCAAGACCCAGCCATGGGGACAGACTCTTTTGAAGGTTATAATAATTCAGCATAGACATGCAAACTGCCAAAGCAAAAGTTACCATTTTATATATAAGCCACCCACTTAACTAAGAGAGCCAACACTGGCACTTGGCCTTCAAATAACCCGCTAAAAAATATCCCATTTTTCCCTCCATGTTTCCCTTAGGATGGGAAATTACTCCTGTGTGGGCAAAAGCAGGAAGATCCACCTTCCTTGTATGTATTTCTGTTTGACATACACTTTGCTTTTCTTCCTAGCAAGCATTGCTCCCTCCAAAAAGAAGGAGATAGCCGACAGCGCTTTCAGGGCGATGATCGCGGGGACGGTGGCCTGTTTCATGACGGCCTGCGTCGCAGGTGCAGTGCTCGGGTTTGGGGTCCCTGCATCCAGTGGCACCAGCACCATGCCACATCCTCCTGGGATGCCCCTCCCACTCAAATACAACTGGCTTTGTTCTTGGCAGGATTAGGAGTTGGTATGAGACAAAAGGTTCTTGAAAGCTAGAATACGACGAGATGTGAAAATTTTGGTTCTTCCATTATGCCTGCGTTTTTGGGAGGGGGGTGTGGTTTTAATGGGGGAGGGTTTTGTTGGGTTTTTTAATCAGTTTGTGCAGAACACGCGGCTCATAAACTAAGCACGTTATAGATGAATTACACTCTCCTCCACACCACTAGATACAGGAATAGAGAACTAATTTTGGAAAAGAAACAGAAAAGTAAAATGAAAGCATAAAAGTGAAAGAGTGAGGGAGAATCTGAACAACTCTTAGTCCTAATGTTATGTCAATATTTTGAGTGGATATTATTTCCACAGAGCACATAGGCTTGTGAAATGGTCCTAAAGTGAGACTCCACAACTGATCCTTATTTTCAAAATTTCATCTTCAATCTGAGTGAAGTCTTACAGTGCAACAGACATTTTAGGGGAGTAAATTAAAAAGAACAAATTAATTATTCAAAAGATTAATTAATTTATATTCTTCAGTAGGTAAGATTTATCCTCAGTATTTCACAATCCCTTTTCCAGCTCTCTCCTGAGCATGTGATACACAAAATTATATGATGAAGATTAAAGCACTCATATTTCAACAGTGAAGAAATATCTTGGTACTTAATGTAGCTAAAACTGCTATGTCTGTTTCTACCACAACCTCCCTATGTGTTCATGATAGCAACAGAAACATATGCATTTTAAGGATAAGCACACGCTATTTTCTGAAGGTTACAGAACCAGCACACTTGAAATAACATTAGTCTCACAGCCATCCATAATATTTTAATACATGGCACTACTCTGCATAACTGAGGAACCAGGAAGCCCGACTAAAATATGTCATTTCACAATAGTGATCTTAAGAATAATATTGTGAACAGTCACTGAGAAAATCTCTCCAAAATAATAGAATCTGCTTTGGAAGGAAAATTGCATTCCACCCACTCCTGCCATGGCAAATGCTTTCCTTACGCTCAGGAGAAAGCAGAAAAGCCAAGCAATTTCTATTACCCCAGTTAAGGTAAGAACACATTAAAAATGTGTCCAAGTTCCACATTACCTATAGAAGGAGCTATCACTTTCATGCTTTTGTTTCTCCATTACTCCAATGAACGATGACATTAGTATTTGTAGGAAATTTTAGATAATATCTAGCAAAGCAAACTCAATTTAAAGCAAGATAAGAGGTTCTGTATTTATTTGCATTTCTATACATGCAGCATAGTTTTCATTTTAGTTAATGAAAACACATTGGCCTAGCAGTTAGAAAGGCATTACTACACAATATTAATATCATTAAAAGGGGCAGGAAACCAAAATTATCTAAGTGTAACAGGTTGCTGTAGTTTAATTTCTACCTATAAAAAGTAAGTAAATTGTTGTGGTTGCTCCTTAATTCAGTTCTTTAAAATGACTCAGATTAGAAGTCCCACAGTTCAAAAGTTTTGACCTTGAACTTTTACATAACTACCTCAAATGGTGATTTTACGTCAGCCAGGATGGTTCATTTGATCATGACCCCATGACTCACATTCTCAAGTCTTATCTTCTTCTTCTTCATTACTCATTAAGAAAATTTTAACTTACTTCACAGGAATGCTGACTGTCCCTGGTCTGGAAGTTCCTTGCCACATCTTATTAGGAAATGCTTCCAACTTCACAGATTTCCCTGCCAACAGCACAGAGCTAGTTGAATGCTGCCGGCATCTCTTCACCAGGTATTGAGAGTCCTTTATCCTCTGAGAGGAAAATTTAGGGAGTTCATATCTTCTCTGAAATCTTAATTTTACTTTTATTCTTTGTATTTGGCTTTTTTTCTTAGGCATTTCAGTGAACTAGCATCTTTTAGAGGAATGACTATTTTAGTGCTGTTGAATTGTTTTCTTCTTCTTGGGGCATTTTTGTGTTGCATGACAAACACTCACAGAACCAACAGACAATTCAAAATATCTTTGTTGAAATCTCCTCATGAGAGGAGAGTCAAGCACTGATCTCTCCTCTGTTGTGACCAGTGAGAGGAATTGAGGGAAAGGCCTGAATTTCTGTCGGGAGAGACTTAGGTTGGATATTAGAAAGAGATTCTTCCCCCAGAGGGTGTTTGGGCACTGGAACAGCTCCCCAGGGCAGTGGTCAGAGCACCAACCCTGGCAGAGTTCAAGAAGCATTTGGACAAATGTTGTCAGGCACGCAGTGTGAGCCTTGGGGATGGTGCTGAGAAGGGCCAGGAGTTGGACTCTATGATTCTTGGTTTATCTCAAATACAAAAAAAAAAAAAAAAAAATCAAATATTTGTATTAGTATAATGTTAACATGGTATTTGAGAATAGCAACAGTGGAAGAAAACTCAGGAGCCTTTCCCTCTCTTCCCTCTTCTGTCTGTAATGTGACTGAAGATAATAGTAATCAGGCTTGTTTACACTGAAAACTTTACATGCATTCATGCATTTAAAGTAGAAATATATTTCAAGATAATTTGTATTTCACAGCTCTCTATCCAAGGCAGAGAAGAAGGGAATACTTATATTAAATAAGGAATATATTCAGATGTACTTAACACTATCTCACAAAGGACCAAAGGTCTATGTATTTAGGTTATGGCAGGAACCTTTCAAATTTGTCCTATTGTGCTGCTGCTTTTTCCTGTTTTCTCAACTAATTACTTTAGAAATAAATACTCTTTATTCATCCTTTTTCCTTGCTATTGAAAATAGAAGAACTTACATAGCAGAAATCATCTCTGGGTACATTCTTATTTCTTCATTACTCCAGCATTTGCTCTTCACGCTAATTTTAACTCTTGGAAGTTGCTACAAAGACAAAGATTCTGCTCTTTTTTTAGCAGAATCAATGTTAAGCAGATACTTTGAAAATGTAAAAATATTTAACAGAGAAGTGAAATACTCAATAATTTCAGTTATCTAGGGGAGATATACCAGAGGCATGAGGACTTTATACAGAAAACCAGAAGTTATCCTGATAAAAAATGAGAACATCTGGATGCAAGACTTGGCTGGTGTTTGGGGAGTCTTCTCTCTGTATTGTTTCTCATGAAAATTTCAAGACATCTCAAGTTGCTTTGGAGAAAGTGTGTGTTCCCATGTGCATGTGTATATATAAATATATTGCAGGGAGAAATTCCCATGACAAAATTCTGTGATTCTGTGGAAAGGAGTGGTATCTGATTTCTTCTTCATTTCCTTCCCCAGTGCAAATCATTCTGAGATCTTTCCTGGAGGAAACTACAGTCTGAATTCCTGGAAACTGTGTTGCCAAATACTGGGTCAACCTGCTGTTCATTGCACTTAGGTTAAGTTTTAATTTTTTTTTTTTTACTGGATAGATCATAAATAAGAACTGTGTTCCTTGGAAGAAAGGAAAAAAAAATTCTTTTGCTACAATGAGTGTGAATTTCTCCCATGCGATCTTTATTTTTCATCTCTTACCAACCCAATTCCTCTGACTTGCTTGGAATTATTTATAATAAACAGGGATAAATGGAAGACACCTATTGCTCCAGAATTCTTCTCCCACTACAAATCAGAATAGGAGAACATTTCTAAGCCTGATTCTCCTCCTTTTGTTTCTACCCTGAAATTGACTAATTTGCCAGATTAAACTGCTATAGGCATGAAGAAAACCATTCTTCTATTCAGAAGATTTGGCTGCCACTTACAGAAAGCTATGAATTAGAAATAATATTCAGAGTTGCCATTAATTTCTAAAAGTATTTCTGCCCTTTTGATGGCAAAGAAGTCTTTACTGCATGAAGAAAAATTACTCCTCAGAAATCTGCATTTTCTGCAGATATAACTATATACATATGTATGTATTTATCTATCTATAGATGTATATATATATATATATACCTAGGTATCTGTAGCTGCACATGAACTGAGCTGCAAACATGTTCTACCTCATCAGCTTGGCCACTGAAGCACCCAAACTGGGGGCTGACCACTCTGTGCCACAGTCCTCCTCCTTCTGCCAACGGGAGAGTGCAGAAAGTTGGTCCCAGTTTAGAGTTAACTCATATGAATGAAAATGTCCAGACTCCAAATTAAGTTTCCTGTATACATTCTTCTCAATATATGTTTTTAGCCAATGTGAAAATTAATCCTGGAGTCACCAACCAGGAACTTTTACACAGAGGAACTTTTACACACATTTGACCGTTATCAAAATCAGAAAAAATCAGGCCCATCCTGTCAAGCAAGCTTAAGGTAGGAGACCTCTACAGGATCCCCTTGAAGAAGAAAGTATGTTATGGTTTTAAGCTTCAGACCTTTCATGGACTTGAAAACTGACAAGTTTTGTGCAGAGATCGGGAGAGAGAGAGCAATTACTGTCCTATGACATTGATAATGCTAAAGGCTTAGGAAAAAAGGTCAGAACTAAAGTACAGGAACATTGGAAAATTCTGACACGTTCTGCAAATAAAAATTGTGCAGATGGTGTATTCAGGTAGGGCATTATTAACTTTTCAATCTTCCATTAATTACTGCAGAATCTTTTCCAGGAAATCCAAGTTCATTAACTTAGACAGCTGCCAGTACAGCTATTTCCAGGGGGTATTTATTTGAACTTACTGTGAAAGTACTAGTTTCCTATAAAGCTCAGTTTATTAACTTAATCCCCAGAAAAGTTATAAATGTCAGTATTGCTACTACTTGTGATTTTTTATCTCTGGTTTTATATTGTTAGGTATTTTTCTTTGGCCTCCACCTAGGTTTAGGAGATGGCATGTCATGCTCAATTTTCAGTGGTTTTAAAGGATGTTGATTAGGACAGATATATGCTCATATATTTAATCTGAACCCATCCTAAAGAAAATGCATGGATTTGATCCATGATTTCTATCCAGTATGCTGGTTATAGCAGGATTTAGATATCAAGTAAGTTTAGAGTCTGAAAAGAGTAATATATTATTTCAAGGAAAATTAATCAGAAGCATTAGTTCACACTGTCAAGAAGAGCACATCCCTCATGCTCTGTTTACAAATCATCACTGACACTCTCCCTCTTTGCTAATCCCTACCATGCTCTGTTTAATATCAGTCTTGAAATGGCTGCTCTTTCCATTTCACAATTGTATGCTGAGTAAAAGGGCTACTTGAGCTAGTAAATGCAATCATGCATAAACTGCTAGAAAAGCTTTAATACAGCTGAAGGTAACAGCCTGCAGAAGAGATGTAGTGTGTTTTTTTTTTTCAAGATTCATCTATAGCTGGATTAGATGGAAAACAATTTTTGCAGAGTATATATGATATTTCGCTACACCTGCTCAAAGAGATTGCCCACCAGGTTTGATGATGGCTTAATCAAAAGACAATATATGTGGGGTATTAGCAAGAAATGAGCAGTGACAGCAGGAGGGGATTGCTACCAAGCACCATCATGTGTTCCAGTGACTATTTTCCCTCTGTCCTTGTGATGGTGCTAGAAGTCCTGAGTAGAGCTGTTTGTGTTTCTCTCAACATAAAGGTAGAATAGTGCGTTTCACCAGCTTGGAGTTACCCTGGCAGCCTGGACCCTGAACTATCAGTGCCCAGGAACACATTTCTGACAATTCCAGTGGCCACAAATCTGTATCACAAACCTCAAAAGAAACATTTGGTGTAATCAAATGCTTGCTAGCACATGTGATGGGTTGAGCTTGTGCCACCAAAGTTGCTCTATCCTTCTCCTCCTCTGCTGTACAGGTGAGAGAAGATCCAAAGAAAAGTTTATGGTTTGAAGTAAGGACAGGGGGAGAGATCACTCACCAAGTACCATCCTAGGCCAAACTGACTCAACTTGGGGAAGATTAATTTGATTTATTGCTGATCAACTCAGAGTAGGATACAGAGAAACAAAACCAAATCTTAAAAATACTCTCCCCGACCTCCCTCTGTGCCTTGTGCTCAGTTTTACCCATGATTTTCTCCACCTCCATCCCCACCATCCAGCAGCCCAGTGTGATGAGGAATTGGGGTTGTGGTCAGTTCGTTACACGTTTTCTTGACCCCTCCTTCCTCCTCAGGAAAAGGAATCCTCACAGTCCTCCCCTGTTCCATTGTGGGATCCCCACTGCAGCAAGATCATCCTACAAAAACTTCTCCAGTGTGAGTCCTTCAGATCCTTACAGGAGCTGCAGTTTTTCATTAACTGCTGCAGCATGTGTCCCTTCCATGGGGTGCAGTCCTTCAGGAACAGGCTGTGTTAGTCCCCAGTGGGGTCACAAATCCTGCCAGCAAATCTGCTCCAGATTTGGGCTTCTCTCTGCACAGGCCTACCAGGACCCTGCTCCGGCACTAGCTCCTCTTTTCATGGGGCCATGGGTCTTGACAGGAATCTCTTCCAATGTGGGCTTCTCACAGGGTCACAGCTCTCTCTGAGCATCTACTTGGTCTTTGGTGGGTCTTTTCCACATGCTGCAGGTGGATCTCTGCATCCCCAGGCACCGCCATGGGCTGCAGAGGCACAGCTGCCTCACCATGAGCTGCAGGGGAATCTCAGCTCTGTACCTGGACCAGCTCCTGCCCCTCCTTCTCCAGTGACCTGGGAGAGTTCCTCTCACTTTTTCTCACTCTTCTCTTTTGGCTGTTTCTTCTGCAGCAGGCTTTTCCTCATTTCTTAAATAGTTATCACAGAGGTGCTACCACTGTCATTGATGGGCTCAGCTTTGGCCAGTGGCAGGTCCATTTTTGAGCCAGCTGGCATTGGCTCCATTGAAGGCAGCTTCCAGTGCCTTCTCAAAGCAGCCACCCTGTAGCACACTCCCCTCTCCCCCTCCATTACCAAAACCTTGCCATGTAAACCCAGTGCACACTCTACACCTATAGACTCAAAGATGTAAATGAACATTTTTTTAATTCATAAATAACAGATTAAGTCTATGTGGAGGTAGTTCTGTTTAAAAGGTCTTGCAAAAACGAGAATTTAATTTTGTTTAAAGTTATTGGAATGGCAGTGCACAATAGGTTAAAACTAATGAAGGTGACAAGTGAATGAAGCATTAGTGGCATGACTAAATTTCTCACCCTCACAAGCTACCCACTGGATGTCAGTACATATCTAATAGCTTTGTGCTGTAGCTTTTGCAGGGTGTTAGTCACTAAAAGTCAGTGGTAATAATTCCAGGAAAACTTTTACGCAGTTTTCTGTGCAAGAGTTCCAGGAAATCTACTGTATAGCTTTTATCACACTCAGAACATGTACAATCAATGAAAATTACCCTTAAAGTAAGACAAAGTTCTCTCTCGACCCAATTTAGAAAAGTACCGAAATATGTAAATTAGGAATGTCTGGCAGGTAACAGGAATATTTGTATTTTAATTGGCTGAGATGAGAGGCAGAAGGAAAAAATAAGGACATTTTAGAAACAAACTTTTTGCAATTCTACATACCACAGCAGCCATTGCAACCTATATACCTTTGTGAACAAGTGAGTGGTTGACTAGATGTTGGGATTTAAGGGGCAGGCAGTTAAACACCATCCAGTCACTTGCTGCCTCCCTGCTGCTGCATGGGATAGGGAAGATCACTCATAGCTAAAGAAGAGCAAAATTTGTGGATTGAGGTAAGGACAGTTAGAGGCAATAATAGTAATTGTTGCCCTGTCTAGGGCGTGACGGCTCGGTTCGAGAACAGCACGGTGACTAACTCATAGGCTACTCGGTCTATTAGCTCACTGACACTAGACTGGTGGAGGTAAATGGTGTTTATTGTCTTGTTCTACAGGTTATATAGGTTTTGGGGTGTCTTGTTACGTCAGAAGGGGTTTGTACTATCTCTTGGGTTAGTAAGGGGTGGAAAACTACTAGGGTTTGAAGAGGGAGGATGTTGCAAGGCTAAGCAGGCTAGGGAGGCTATGTTCTGNCAATTGTTTTCTATCCACTCTGAGTGGCTAGAGAGGAGAATTGGAGGCACAAAAGGTGAAGATCACAGGCTGAGATAAAAACAACTTACTGGAAATAGCAATAACAGCAGCAATATGAAGGGCAAAAATGTACAAAAGAGGGAGAGTAATTCACATGCAGAAATGCTGTCATCACAGAGTTCAACCTGTCTGCAGTGATACATACCACCCCAACTGCTCCAGAACCACCCAACTTTTCCTTCTGTGTGGAAATCAGCATTACCATACTGCTCCTCACTCACTCCCACGCTTACTCAACCCAAAGGAACCCCTTCACCTCAGCAGAGACTCCCTTCCTCTGACCCTCAGCAATTATTTGAGGTGGAATAGAATAAAAAGTATGTATAGAGTAACCTCCAGGTCCTGGCTACACCCTCTCCTGGCTACAGCAGCACTGTCTGGAACCAGGACTGTTTTCTCCCAAACTCTTGGACTCCCCCCAGCCTTTTCACTCTTGGGGCAGTATGAGAAACTTAAGTCCTTGACTTAGGGTAAGCAGTACTTGACAAACATTAAAACATCAGTGTGCTATCAACATCATTTTCCTCCTAAATCCAAAACATGGCACTTAAACACCTACTAGGAAGAATAATAATCCTATCCCAGCCAAGGACATGGTCAAAGAGGCTTGTCATACATAGCAAGCTATGGAGCCAAATCAGTATTCTCCAAACCAGGCACCACCTGTTCCTTACAAAAGGCATGAATAGAGAGGCAAAATGCCAAAGACACAGAATATTAATCCCAGTTCTTCTACAGACTGAAACTGGTTTTTGCTATGGTCAGCCTACTTCTCACTATGCAGTGCCATAGATTTATTTTTCCCAGAAGTTGTGAGTCTGTGGATCACTGACAGATTTCCAAATTTCTACTATAAACAGCTTGCATTAATTGCTTAGCAGTGCCATACAGGCGTGAAGGTGTATCTGAACCTCAATCCCACCAGTTGTTGAAGACAAAGGTGTGTCGAGGGCATTGGTGCAGGGCAAGAGAAGCTCTCTGTCCTTGAGAGATGCATTGCCTCGGGAGCACAACCCTGCTTAGCAGTCACCAGCACAGCTGGATTTGCCCTGGGAGCAGCTGGTATGAAGCCCCAAGTTTGACAATTGTGGACAGTTCATCCATGTAGGACCATCTCAATTCTGTGAGCAGGCCCACAAAATAAATAGGTCTGCTACAATCCTAGTATCAATACAGAAAGAAGCACCAGGTCACAAAACTTTCATATTTGAGAGGCTGAATCAAATTCTCTTCTCATTTGCATCAGTCTAAACTTGGTGGATCTCCACTGAAGCTGGAGTTATCATACACTTATGATAATATAACTCAGGAGTAATTTCCTTGGGTTTGATTTTGACTTCAAGCTGATTTTAAAGTCTGTCAGTGCACAGAAACCGATGGAAGTACTTGATTTATTAAAATATTGTGTACTGTATGTGTACAACTCTACACATGCTTCTGTTTTGCTTTGTGCAGCTATGAATCTGAAACATGAGAATACAAAATTAGAAAACTGACTGGTGAAAACCAGTTCACTCTTTAGCTCTTGATGGTTTTACAGAGGAGGGGAAAAATCAAAGCATTTTCTTGTTGCTATAGTATTTTGCAGCATAGGGATTCACTATAGCAACCAGTGCATTACATCATAAGGCATTGATCAGAATGCGTATGTTGCCATGGTTGCCACAGTGAATATTTTTTTTTTTGCTGTATTGATTGGTGCCTTTGATGTCAGGTGGCTAGAAATATGAGGGAGATGGGAGCACCCGGCATGATATTTTGCTTGTTCCCTGATGACAAATATAGATGGCAGCTAAGGTTCACATTTATCTACATGAAATGAGAAAATTCTGAATTTTTACATACAAAATCTTGCTTGTCACCAGAATTATACATAGGTAAGAAATACTAAATTTGGGTTGTTTACTTGTTCTCCACCCGCTAGGGAACTGTTCCTACCTAAGCACCAATTCCATTACAACGTTTGGAGTCCCCATGTTAAGGAGAATAGCTCCATACCTAGTATAATAAACCTGGATTTGTGTCCAGTTGTGAGTTTTGTACCCCATGTTCACTTGGGAAAGTTTCTCACCTCTGTTCGTGATCTGTAAAATGAAGCAGTAGCCTGGGTGTGTTGTCGGAAGTTGTGTTACCACAAAAGTTGTCAGCAGAAATGAGAGAGCAGGACTTTTGCAGGTGTGGGATTATACACTGGGAAATCCATCTGTCTGATTCTGTGCTGGAAAGCAAGGTGAAACTATGCATTAGAAACTTGCCTAGTTCCTGTCTTATACATAGATAGAAACAGATATAACTTCACCAGCATGCTCCTTTGCCTGAGCTAGCAGCTGTGGTTTCTGGTTCAAGACTACAGATAAGTTTGTGCCAGTGTCATTTCCTCTCTCTGAAGAAAAACTCACACTGCTGCTGCTTCTTAGCTCAAGCAACAGCAGGGACACAAGTTTAGTGTGGATGCCAAACCACTACTGTTGCATCACACAATCCCACCTATCTTCCACAGTTGTTTATAGCCCTAAATAATCCAAGTTTCACTAACTGCTGACTGAAGTTGTCTTACAAAACTCTCATTTGATCTAGCTGGCTATGTGGCCATATTACAGTAATTGTTACATAGGGAAAGTCTTTGAAGTGTCTTATATCTTTATTTGGAATACTTTCTTTGTTACAGGTACCTCCCAAAGGAGTCACCAAAAAAAAAAAAAAAAAAAGCTTTTCTCTATTTTCAGTTCAGGAATCCCACATAGAAGACATCCATCCTCCACATTTTTTTGAATAATCATGCTCAGGCATTTTAAAAAAGGAACAGCTTTAGAGCTGTGTGCTGTTATCGCAGCTCAGCTGAAGTCAGCTAAGGCACCCTCTATACCATGTGTGCTTTCCATTCATGAGTGATTATGGGACCTGGCTTCACCTGAAACCAGATGTAAGAGAAATAAGAGCTCTCTCCATAACCATCACTTTGTTCCTTATGTTAATTGCCATAATAAAACCACAGCAGAGCCCAAACTGAGATTTCAGGTCAGGCTTAATTTCTCAGGTAACTGTTGAATTCCCAAGCATATTGCTTCCCTCTCTTCATCCTTTTTTCCTCTGCTCATTCCATGACTTTACAGAAGCACTCATCCCATCTTACTTTCTGTACTAGCTAACTTTGATCACCTTTATTTTGATTTCACACACCGTCATAGGGTGCTGGAATTTTTCCTTTGTTGGATCACTAGATGGCAGAAGAGACTCAGTGAAAGCTTTTCCCCAGAAAATAGGCATACAAGTATCTAGCCTTTTTACCTATTATGTGGTCCTCTTGGGGTTTTTGGTTGATCAAAATTTTGTGTTAAATACTTTTGTTACCCAATTCTCAGGATTTTTTTTCATATAAAAATTGTGATATGCTTTGGCAAAGGTGGTTTGCTTTTAAGGGCCACTCTGGGCACCTTACAGCTCCATATCCCAGAGTGCCTCCTCCAAGATTCCTGAAGATCATCTTTTCCGAAAATGATGTCTGCTGTTTCCCCTACATTTCTCATCCCCATTGTAGGTTGTGGGAAGTGTTAGTGCCTGTCTGTAGTAACCTTCGGGAAAGTAGTAGAATGAATTATGGAATATATAAAATTTAGATACATGGAGTTGTGAAGATGTTAGTTCTGTATCCTGCTACAAAATCCTCATTTTACCTGCAGGTAAAATGGGGCTAAAGTTTTCTAAAAATTATGCAAAGCCTAGAACAGCAACCAAAGTCTGTTTTGTTGTAATCCCCACCACCAGTCAGCTCTCAGCTTTTCCTCTGCCTTCAGAATTGCTGGACACAATAAAGCTTTTCGGGAGCTGATATTAATGCCTAAAGATTTTTGTGTTTTGTGTATATCTGTAGTTTTATAGATAATAAATAGCTGTATAGTTTCTAACTCTTTGTCACTTCAGCATAGTGGCTGCACTTTCCTAGATATTATGCTAGCTTCTTGGAATTCTGCTTAGTCTTGCTTTTTTGGCTAGCAAGGACACTTTGTTTTCCACTAGAACTTACTGAAACAATAAAGTCCCTGGAATGGGGCAGAACATGGGAGGAAATTACCTGAGCAACTGTTCTTCTAATTGGACAATATTTGATAGATATACCAATCAACTAACCTTATAAAAATTGCAGAAACACTCTATCATGTGTGCATATCACATATTGTGCACATTGAAAGCCTTTCAATTAAGGATTTGCTTATATATTGTCATTTTAATGCTGTTTGGGAAAGATATATGTTTTATTCCAGGCAGCAATATAGTTTTCCTTAGTTGCCTTGTAGAGGTAAGGGGGAGCAGAAGGAATCATCTCACTGTGGCAGAGAGGGCTAAGAGAAATGTACTAATAATAACATAACCTTGAGTAGAAGTCCTAGAAAACAGTACTCTTGGAAAGAAGAGGGAAACTCATTGTGGGGAAAACATTGACAAGAACATACTTATGATATGTACTCATTTACTCAAGTAAATGGTTTGTTTCTGGAGTATTGATTGTTGCAGTGTTTATTTACAAGGGAGAGGGAAGAACAATGAACCTTCCTTGCCTTCCAGAGGTACTAGAGCCACTGTTCAACAACTTAAATGCTTACTTCTAAATACAGCAAAGTAATCCACTTTGCAGAGCAATAACTCACAGTGAGTTGCAAAAGCTTCAACAGAATTTAAAAGGCTCCTTAAAAGAGATTGGATAGGTATAGTATTCTCAATACCTAAATAAGAAGGTCTCACCATTACTTTCACTCCAGCTGTGAAATGTTTAATCTAACAACATGACACAGCAGCTACTGACTTCGAGCTATTCTTCATCTGTCAGATCTATGACTGGGTTAATGGGAACTTCAGGAAAGGCGTACACAGGATATGAGCACCTATCCTTCAGGAACAATCCACAAAACACTCTCAAAAAACTTGAAGGGCTCAAAGCCCTTCATCAACAATGTACTGTTGAGAGCTTAGATTTGGCTTTCTTGCATTAGCTTTTCTTCATATTTCCTTATGTCATTCTATAAAGCCTGGTGTGTATGTTTGTCAACAGAATGAAGTGAAGCCCTTGGGATCAGTGCAGGATGGGTGGTAGGTTTGGTCTTGCTAGCAATACCCAGCTTTGAAGAGGCTCCCTCTTCTGGAAAATTGTGCATAAAAACATTTTCACTCGGACATGAAAGACAGCATATTCTCCAAAGACAATTTCAGCTAATTTCAAAGTGTGTTTCTCCTGGAGACCTCAACCTGACAGTTTCTAAAGAAGACTTTGTCAAATTATGGTCAAAAGGGAAAAACTAAAATGCTGGTTTTATCCACCCTAATATTTTCTCTACTTTTTTTAACAGTGAAATGCTAGACTTTAAATAGAAGTAGCTAGACTTTAAAAAGAAGTACTTTCCATAAACGTTGGTCCCGAAAGTTCCTTCAAAATATTCATGCCGAGGGGAAGAACTTTCTTTTCCACATCTGAGTATACTGCAATAGCTATAAAGATATAATTTTTGTCAAACCATTGCTATTCTGATCTATAAAGACCTTGTCCTTTGCAGATCTTTAAGGATTCAATAGGATGCTAAAAATATATTTGTGTCTGCATTAGAAGTTACCTCCATAGTCTTTAAATAACCCCTAAAACTGCAATAGGTGTTTTCAGCTGCATCTAGATTTATTTCTTTTCTGAGACAAGGTCTCTGCAAGCATCTCCCAAAATGCTACAACACAGACATCAGGCAAAAACGGCTTCTGCACTAGGCTCACTTGCATGTGCTTAGGCAAAAAACTATTTCTTAATGTCTTTGACACCCAACTAAAACTGCAAAAGGTGACTGCAGTTGGTGAACTGCATTCTTTTCACGCTTTATGCTTTCTCAGATATGCTTGTTATAATTCTACACAAATCTAGTCAGGTAGTTTACTCATTAACCATCAAAGAGAGAGCTAGCCTAATACCTGAGAACTGTTTGACTTTGGTGCAGTGGTAGTCAAGAAAAAACAAGACCAATAAACACATTATCTGACAAGCATGAATCTACCAAAGCAAGATTCCATTGAACCAAACTTGATAATGCTGTCCAGAGCAGAGGAGAATGGTAATTCTTCTCCTGCTTTATTTTGAGAGGGAGATGGAAGACACCAGTTTTCAAAATACAAGAAATCTTCCCCTTGTGGATTATCTTTGCATATACAGACATTTCAGAGAGAGAAGGTGCTGATACAAATGACTGAGGAGCTATTATGGTGACATTGGGAACCCTTACTCTTGTCTTTGTGAAAGTTATTTCATTTAGAATTCTTGCAACACCCTCTTATACTTACATGCTTGACATGGTTTCAGCTGGGATAGAGTTAATTTCTCCTCAGCAGCTGTTACTGTTGTGTTTTGAATTCAGAATGAGAATGGTGTAGATGACACACTGATATTTTGGGTTTCTGCTAAGCCATGCTTATCCTGAGTCAAGGACTCTTTTTCTTGTCTCATGCTCTGCCAGTTAGGAAGGACGTACACAAAAAAAACTGGGAGGGAGCACAGATGGGACAGGTGGCCTGAACTCACAAAAGGAATATTCCACACCATAGAACATCATGCCCAGTATACAAACAGGGGGAGTTACCTGGAAGGACAGCTGATCTGGGTGTGGGAATAGGGTCTGGCATTGGTTAATGATTGTATTGTGCACCTCTTGTTTTTCCTCTTTTTTATTATGATTATTATTTACCATTATGTTTGCATTTTACTTTATTCACAATTATTAAGATGTTCTTATCTCAACTTACAGCTTTACTTTAATTGTCCTCCCCATTCCACCATGAGGGCAGAGGGAGAGATTAGGGGTTGAGCAAGCAAGTGGCTCTCTGGTGATTAATTTCCATCTGGGCTTAAACTACAATAATGCAACAGAATAAAGGAAAAAAAAAATTTAAACACCCTCTATTAGATGTCTTTTTCCTGATTGTGACCGAATAAGACTATATTGATGGTACCTGTTCTGTCTGATGGTACTGTTTCTGGCAAAATATGTTATAAAACACAATGTATAATTTTGAGTATATTACTTTATCAGGGACAATGAACAGGTACTAACCTCCTTTTTAGTCGACTTTATGGAAACAAGTAGACCAAACTACAGAGAGCATTTCATTCAATTTTTATGGAGCAAACAGAAGAAATGGGTAGAGATCAAGGCAACAACAGACACTGCATGCAGTGGTAATCACAGTCGTGCTACCATAAAGGCAGTACAAATTAAACAGCCACTAATGATACAATATAGATCACAATGCAGATATGACCAGGCGTCTTTTCCTAAGCAAGAGTATGAATGTATTACACTTGTGTATTATTTGTGCAGTGTAGTGTTCCACTGCTGGTAAAACCATATGGTGCAATCAGACATCTCCTGCTTTCTACAAGATTTAGTGGCCTGCTGCTAGGTCCATATCTGTCAGTTCCACTGCTGGCAGTGGTTAAGAGAAAAAGGTCTCTTTTATTATCAGAGATGGGCCCATGGGCTTTGTTCACACCACAGAAAAACGCTGCCACTTGGTGGGTTGATACTTGAGTTGTATATACGTGTGTCTTCTGAAGAGACTCATATATTGCTATAGAATCAGTGAGATTATTCAGGGTGAGTATTTTGTTTTAACCAGTCTTAGCCCTGGTCTCTTCACCCCAAGTCTAGATAGACCAGGAATGAACATCTATGTCTCTCGCATGGTGCTGCTGGCAACACCTGAAAAACTGAGCTGAAAAACTGTCAACAAAGACAAATTTTTTGTAAGTGCTTGTAAAGGGAGGGGATGGGAGGCAATTTAATTTGGAGGTTTTGTTTGCTTAGTTTTTAACTAGTTATCTTGATAATGACCAAAAGGGAAAAAATGTCCTGATTTTGCACTATTCTTTTTCAGCTGTGGGCTACATTGGTTTAGGACGGGCTGATAAGGTGTAGATGGCTCTGTGCTAGATCCCCACTCCAAACCAATACAGGTGCTGCCATTAGAGCTCCTCTGAAATCAAGGCCAGAAGTTATGGAGCTGCTCTTGCTGGAGCATACAAGAACACAGGAAGTGGCAAAGTTTCAGTAGTGGGGAGCTGCATGTTTGACCTCTGTGAGAAAAGAAAAGGGCTGTCCCCATGTCACTCACAGCAAGCTCCAAAATGGGCCCACCACTGAAGTCCACATATTTTGTATATGAAAATACTTCTACAGGTTGTCTATGTGCAATATTCACATGGAAAAAAAAATATTCAGGTTATTAAATTGGTCTGAATGTCCCACTGTAAAAGAAAACAGTGAACAAATTCCAAGCGCTATTAATAAAGTGTTACAAATAACATAAACAATATTAATGCAAATATTGCACTTTATAATAGCCCTTGTCTCATTAGAAATACAGAACAAACCAGTTTAACAATATTTACCAAAAAAGGGCTACATGAACCATTCTGACCCTTCTAGTTAGTGTGATCATAATATAGGCTATTTTTTCTTATAGAAACTCCAAGAGTCTTTAAGGATAAAATTAACTTTTTCATTTTAGCTACTTGAGTTGCAATGTGTTCTTGAATAGCTAAAACTTGCCTGGTAAAGTCTAAAGAAGACATCTGCAGAGGCAGGCTTTGTTTCTATTCCTGTAAGCATTTCTACAGAGCTCACAAAATTGTTAGGATTGGAAGGGACCTCTGAAGATCACCACTCCAACACTCCTGCCAAGGCATTTCAACCATGCTGGCACCAGGGCTGCCCTGTGGCTCCACTCCCAAGAAGTTTGGGTGCAACAACAATGGAAATGACCAATTTCAGAGCTGCCATGCTGCTGTGACTGTGTTAGAAGAGCTGGATTTGGGGAGAGCTTTGCAAGCATGTCTCACTTACAGAACATTTTTACGTGCTCATCATCAAGCAGTTTGCATCCTGCCACACATGGCCAGAATGGCCAGAGAGGTCAGGATCCAGAGTCTTGTATGTCTGATGCTGAAATGGGATTTGTACCCCTTCCAAACTGAGTATGTACCAACACTATTCCCTGGATAAGCTTGTCAGAAGAAGACTTCAGAGTTCAGGCTTGTCAGCTGTGGTGGTCTCTGCCATCAGCCAAGGTTTTTTTCAAATGTACCTTCCTCAATGGCATTTTTCTACTTATAAATGGCTTTAAGGTTGCTTCAGTCTGGCAGAGCATTGGAATCCTATGATTATTCCACAGCATATGTCAGGGAAGAAAATAATTTCAGAGAATAGCAAGCAACCAGCAATGATGGCATGATGCAGGCAGGATTGAGTAAGAAACATTCCCCAGCTTGAGAGGTCCATGTGGCAGTTTTGTACCTCTCATCCATCAGTAATAAAGTATCACAAAATATCCTGAAAGATGCCTGCTACCCTGGGCAGGGAGTGCTGCCTGCTCCTCTGGATTTCAGCTCTATTCAAGGACAAAGAGGCAATTTACAGGATTTCTGGAGGGAATGTAAAGCTTTATGTCATGGAATTTATTGCTATTATGTGCTCTCAAGAGATGAATGCTGCAATTGAAAAGAAGTTTGAAATTACCAGAGTGAAGGATCTTAACCACTAACAGTATGCTTTTAAGCTGTTTGTAGTCATCATTTATTACTAAGATCTGCAAAATCCCCGTGCTGTTTATGCTGTGAGATTGCAATGATCCGTATGGCATTGGTGACACACTGACATATGTTGTAGCATATGTTGTGAAAGCTTCTGAGCCTCAGTCTTCCCCTGAGGAGTTAGAAGGTGGAGAGGCAGAGAAGAACGTGCGTCTCCAAGCACAATGGATGCCTTCTCCTGCTTGAGTGTTTGTGGTTTTGGCAGATGCTTCTTTAAGTCTGTGACACCTTTTTTAAGATTTTTCAAACCTCTTTTTTGTTCTTCATGTCTGCTCTGACCCTTTTGTGAAGGAGCTTGCCAAAAGTCAGTGGGCTCACACCTCTCCCCACCATCTGTGGAGTGGGGACTTCCCTGTTCCTCTCTCCATTCTCACTCTGATACTTTTCTGTCTCATTTCTGTTCTCTCCTCTATGATTCCCTGTGTTTCCTTGTCTCTCTTTTCTGAGGCCAGAGTGTGTTGCTGCCTCCCAGCTGACTGCTTTCCCTCTGGGGGCAAGGAGGGCAAAGGTGTGCCACAAGGAGGAAGGGGTGTAGGGAAAGGACCTGTGGGACACACAGTGTGGGTGGGATGGACACACAGTGTGGGAGGGCTTTGACCACATGTGGAGCACCCAATTTCAAAACTCTCTTTGCAAAACAAGAACCTAAACACTCTTCATGAGCTGAGGACTGTCATACCCCAGTAGGATTTTCAGTCCTGTGTCCTCTGGGAATGCGTAGAAATATCTAAAATTTCTCACCAGCCCAAAGGTAAAAGATGACAGCAGTTAAGAAAGCCTGGAAAGTGGACCTGAAATGCAAAATTCAGAACAATGGGAAATTAAAAACACTGTACTATAGTTCCATGCAACTGTTATTTTCTGACATGTATTTTTCAGAAGACACTTTGGTTTTCCATATGATGGCTGAGGCCATCACTCGTTTTTGTCAGTGTTCTGTGTTTGGACTTCCCAACCTGCTGAAATTATTATGTGTTACATAATTGATATATGATAGGTTCATTGCTGCTAATCAACCAATTTGTTTAAAGCTATATTTTTTTCCTGACACAGAAGGTGGCAAAGGCTTAAATTTAAAACTAGCTTTAAGACAACATTTTAACCATATGCATGTCTAGAAAAATGTGTAATAAATCCCATCAATGTTGAAAATTTGACTCCTCCATCTCTCATTGTGAATCTCTCATAAATGTCTATGTCTAATTTTGTTGTCTGATATTTTGTCCAGTTCTTGTGTCACCTGGTTCCCAAAAAATTATTTAAAATTATAAATAATTAAAAACAGAAAAATGACTGGAAATGTTTTCCAGAGTTGGAATTCATTTTTATTTTGTCAACTTCTTTACTTTTTGGATGGTTGTTTTTCTGTTTGTTTCTTTTGTCTACCACAATGTCTCTTCACACAGCAGGAGTATACTTACTATGATGAGAAACACTCTAGAAAGAAAGGTTTGAAACTGGTATGTATCCATGGGCCAGCCACTTTGTGGGAATGACTGCTCTCACTTTGAGCTTCCTGTTTTGTAAGTTTTCTGAGCTCAGGTTTGTAAAACATCAGAAAAGTGATAAGCCCAACATTTGAGAGAAAATGATTGAATAGTAAGTGCACTCACTTTTCCTCAAGTAGGTTTTCTGCACTAGTCATTCTTGAGCCCAAAGAGGCCTATCACTTAAAACACCCATCTCTGGAAAACTCTAAGCTTCAGTGTGAAAATGGAGTATTCCAACACTCCAAATTTTGTGTAGACTTTCACAGAGGCACATTTGCTCTTTTGTCACCTCATCATCTCTGAATGATTGAAAACTCATCTTTAACCTCTTCATTCTCTAAGAATAATGGGAAATTCATCTACTTTAGAAACTTTTGCCACCTTCTAAAATTTCCTCTTTTTTTAGACTATTATTGCTTCCTTGCTCCTCTTCCCTGGATTTAGGCTGATTTTGTTCCACTCATGTCCTACTGACTCAGCTGTGTGCTGTTTCTGTAGTTCCCCACTTCTAAAAATGCTTTTCTGAGCCCATCAGCTACATTGCATTTTATTCTCCATTCCCTTCTCACAAATCTGTTGAACAGTTCAGCCTTTCTGACAATTAAACACATTAGGACCATCCAGTCACAGTTATTCCTAGGTTTTTGGCTTTCCTCACTCACTGCTGAATTTCATCCTCCTCCTGTTTTTCTAGTTTATTTTTGGATCGGGAGCAGCTTTAAATATATGTAATTAATGTCCATGTAACTAATATCTGACCATGAAAGGAGGAGAAGGCCATGCTGAGCATTAGGAAGTTTTCCTGTCTACTGCTCTGTGAGAGAGTCACAGCAGTGTAGGGGCTGTTTCAAATACAAGCAGAGTCAGAGGAAGTCTCAATAATTTCAGAGAACTTTTGAGTTTGACAGTAGCTGAGATGTGTTGTCGTAAAATTATGTAGTAATACATCTGTATATGAAAAACATGGATTCAGTTACCTATCATTTTATAACTGCAAGCACATGAATGAAAAACACATAATGTGTGTGGGTTTTTGAGATGCCACTGTCAGGGAAAACTGATGGGAAGGGGATTGCGTGTAACAGATACTGTGTAGGCTTAGGCCTTTGACACAGCCTTTCCAAGGTCACTCTGAAGTGAGATTGAAAATATCCACAGTAAATATGTGTTTATACAAGACTAAGCAACTAACATATTCTCTTATTTGATTTACATCTGAATGAATGAATAAGACCTTTGGGATTTGCCTCTTTTTCCCTGAAGAAACTCGAAGAATGACATCAATATCTGAACAATGAAGCTTTTGAAGCATAAGTAAAGAGATCTCTAGCTCAGGACTTTCAAACAGAATTTTTTCAGAGGGCTAGTTATATTTTATTGAAAGAGAAAAATCATTGCTGGGAGCTGTAGTAATGTAAAATTGTATTAAGGAGTTGATGACATGGCAATCATAAGTGACTCTGAAGTAGCTTGCTACACTAGAACCCTGAGAAACTGAATCCTTGTTCTGCAACAGTGCAGTTCACAAATTGGTGGGGTTTGTCATCCTTTAAGAAGAAGTACTTTTCTGTTCTGGTTTCAGCTGGGATAGAGTTAATTTCCTCTCAGCAGCTGTTACAGTGCTGTGTTTTGGATTCAGAATGAAAATGGTGTAGACAAGATACTGATACTTTGAATTTCTACTAAGTTGTGTTCATCCTGAGTCAAGGACTTATTCAGTGTCTCATGCTCTGGCAGCGAGTAGAAACACAAAAGAAACTGGGAGAGAGCACAGCTGGGACAGGTGACTTAAACTGGGCAAAGGGATATTCCACACCATGGAACATCATGCCCAGTATATAAATTGGGGGGAATTATCTGGAAGGGCAGCTGATTCCGGGTGTGGGAACAGGGTCTGGCATCCTTCAGTAGGCAGTGAGCAATTGCATTGTGCAGCACTTGGTTTTTCCTTTTTACTACTATTAGTATTATTTGCCATTATTACTATATTTTGTTTTCAATTCATTACATTTCTTTTCAATTATTAAACTCTTCTTATCTCAACCTACAAATCTTACATTGATTCTCCTCTCCACTTTACAGGGGGAGGGGTGAGGAGGAGAGAGAGGAGGTTGAGGGAATGTCTGTGTGGTGCTTAATTTTCAACTGGGCCTAAAATCATATTGCCCCTCTTCCCTCTAATATGAGAATGTGAGCTGTAGATATAATTTCCACAGATTGATTTTTAACACAGGTTAATTTGTGTTATTGTAATTTGCTTTTCCTTTCATTTTTACTTCTGCTTGCCAAAGAAACTGAACAATCTGCTGTCATTTGGGCAGGGATTAGAAGGGAAAGGGTGAGTGCAAGAACAAAGTGGATGGAGCAAAAGAAAGGCTGCAGAATTGAGTAGGAGCATTACATTTATAGGACCAGAATGATGACGTGGAAATAAAAATCAAAGAAGAAACTATTGGGTCATTAAATAATTCAAAACCCCAGGAAAACAAACACAAGCCACAATCACACATACCAATTTTTCCCCTATGCATTAAACTTCTTTCTAGTGGTATATTTCCCTGTGAGGAGAAAAATGACAAAAGAATAGCAGATGATCCAGATTAAGAAAAACTTGGGCTGGTTCTGGCCTACACAAAGTGGATGAAAACTTTCAGTCCCTTGCTAGGAGCAATCCATAGATCTGCTAAGTAAGAAGGCCAGAAGGAGATGCTTGTTCCAGAATAACAGTGGTATCTTTCTAAACTGTTAACTGGGAAATACAGTGAAAGGATTCAGTCTACCCTGCCCTTCAACTTGAGAACAAATTGATTAAGGTTCATTAAAGCATTTCTTTGGCATACTTCCAGCCATCTGTTAAAATTGCCACTATAACTAGTATTTTGCACACTCAAGAAAAATACTAGATTTTGCATCATGAACAGACTTTTTAGGTAGTTCTGAAACTTCTCCAAACATTTTTTGAGCACAAGAATTTGTTGAAATGATTGTTTCCTCAGAAACACTTTTTGGTTTAAGAAATTAGCATTTTATGGGAGGAAAAGGGTGCTTTGAATAATTCCAGGCTCTATATACTTAAGAAACAATATTTCGTTTGAAAAATCAAGTGTAATTTTCTAATATGGATGTAGAAACCTTTTACCATTCTTTCAAAGTTAAGACTTTGGAACAAAGTACTTTATAGACTTAATGAATAATGATTCTTGTTACTCTGATTAATGCAGGAAAGCCATAAATACGTATACTATTCAACAAATGTTGTCTGTTTAAAAAGTTTATCTACTTGTGGTTTTCAGTAATGGGGAAATACAGACTTAAGTCCTGTGAAATGCCTTTGCATATTGATGACAGGATGTTGGATATGTACAGTCTCAACTTGGCTTGTCACCATGTTCAAGACCATGGTGAATGTTGCACAGTAAATGGAACTCAGAGTTTCTTTAAGATTTTATAGAATTTATATGGGGGAGCATCCAATCCAGCTGTTTTCCCATAATTCAGTGAAATAATGGTCTCCTCAACTAAGGCTTTTTCTATGTCAGCCCTTTGTGTATCTAGGCATGTGGGGCACTTGGAGGCTGTTAAGAAGTGCATTAATTTTGGTTTTATGTGCATCAGAGTAGTAATTGTTCAAGTAGAGACCTGCCTAAAGGCTTTATCTTTTTTTTTACTTTAGGTTATTTCCTTTTATCTTGAATTTAAATGGACCTTGGTTTACTATTGTTGCTTTATTTTCTAAGCGTACATTCCAGATATTTATCTTTTTTTTTTTTTCTATTTTCCAGTGCTGCTCTCTTAAATGCAGCATATTCTACATTTGGATTGGAGACAATTTTTTCTATAAAAGAAAAATTTTTTTTTCTGTAAAATGGAAGATTTGTCCCTCCACCACAATAATGTGTCCTTGGGTTTTACATTTCACAAATCACAATTTGAGATGGATCAATAATTGTCGGCATTTCTAAAACAACCTGCATTCCAGGAGCTTAAGGCACTTTAAAAATCCCTGTGACCAGAGGTCTGAGAATGTCCCGAAAATGTTGATAAAAACTGTAGTGTGTTATTTTCTCCCACATGCAGGGCTACATGAACTGACTTTCAAACTGAAAGTAGCACAAGTAGCTCATTGTGCTTTGGCTGCAGTACCAGGACTGGAACAAAAAATGCAGGTGTGGGTGTCTACAGTCCAGGCACAGCACCTAAGAGGAAGACTGAAGAGGTTCATTTGTGGGATTTAAGGGGAGAAGAGATTTACCTGGGTCAGATGGGGAGCTGAGGTTTTTGGATCAGGGTTATTATACAACAGCAGCAGAGTAAGGAAAAGCAGTTGTAGGAGGGGAAAGCTTGTTGTTTGTTTAAACAATATTATTTTAGCAAAACCCTATAATTAGGCCTTTCTCATTACATCTATAGTGTACCAATGCAATATGTATGTTATTTTCTGATGTTTGGCTCCTTTCACTATTTTTACAGATGAAGTTTCAAGTTACTTGGCCTTTCCATTTGCTTATTCAAGCTCCAGAAGCTTCCATTGGAAGCTTTCAAATGAAAGCTGACCCACTGACAAAACTAATTAAATGGCTGGGAAAAAAATAAAAACAAAAAACAAACAAAACAAAAACAAAAATGAAAGGTAGAAGGAGGAAAATAAAGTTGTTTTTTTTTTTTTAGTTTAAATGCTTGATTTGAAAACAGCTGCTGAAAATATGAGTAAGTGGGTCCAGAGACCCCAGAAGCAGAAGTCTTTTTTTTAAGTCTGAGAGACTTGGAAGATCCAGCTTAAATAATTTATTTCATGGTTATATTTCTTTACTTTGAATGATTTAATGTGTCTGGAATAGAAAGCAGTTGATGAGCAATGTCAGTCCTAGATATGGCAAATGAAAGAGGTGAGGATGTTTACTAAACTAAACTCAGTGATTATGTTCAGGAAATTCACAGCTTTGCACTCAAATATATTTGCTTCACCCTAATACAAACTCTCCTTTAAGATCTTTTGCTGAGGTTTCTTCAGGCAATAATTTCTGCAGCCCTTATGCTGAACTGAGTTTTCCCTGGAGAATTTATTTGCTTTTGGTACTTGTGCTCCTGCAACTTTGCTGCAGGATCTAAATCACTCAGAACAAAGGGTAAATCTCCAAATATTTCCTGAGGGTCCAGTGTTTATACACTCAGTGATTTTCTTCTCTTTCAAATACTACTCTAAGCTGCATCCAGTATTAATACTGATGTTGTTCATTTCCTGTTAGGAGAACTGTATGACTGAATGCTTATCCTTTGCTTATGTGTCAAACAGGGGGATCATTCCCCCTGGAATGTAAGTATTTTATAACAATCATGGTGCAGGTGAAGCTCTATTGAGTTCTATTTAGTGAACTTGCAAACTCAGGAGGGACTGGGAAATAGATTACTAAACAAATAGCACCTTGCAAAAATAGAAGAACAGAAAAAGGAAGGAAATTACCACTTTAAAATACTCCACTTCCCAGGAAAATTCCAGCTTTTGATGACTCTTTGTCCAGTAAAATCCATTTACTAAGCCGAGCAAGACTCTCTCTGCTTGCTGTGGCTGTCTATTCCAAATGTCTGGCTGCCAGCAGTTTTGCTGAGAGTGGAAGCCATCTGATACTACAGCACAGAGAAAGAGAGCGGGTGCATCAGCAGGACAGGAGGGATCAGAGAACCAAATGGCATTCAAAGCACAGCCTGTGTTTTCTGTGCAGTTTGAGAGACAGCACAGGTTGAATAAAAGCATGGTTTTGTTGGCGACCATCTTTTATCCAATGGGTTATTTTTAAGCTCTAAAAATGTAAAAGATGTGCTTATTAGTTACAGGTTGTTAAATAAGGGCTTGGACAGCTCCAGTCTCAGTCAAACAGTCCTTCAACACAGGAGTGAAGGAGGAAGACAGAATCACAAAATTAACTAGGTTGGAAAAGAAATCTGGGATCACTGTGTCCAACCTGTGACCCAACATCACTGTGTCACCTAGACCATGGCACTGAGTGCCACATCCAGTCTTTCCTTATGGATGGTGACTCCACTTCCTCCCTGGGCAGCCCATCCCAATGCCCAGTCACCCTCTCAGTGAAGAACTTTTTCATAATATCCAGCCTAAACTTCTCCTGATGCAGCCTAAGCCTGTGTCCTCTTGTTCTGTCACTGGTTGCCTGGGAGAAGAGACTGACCCCCACCTGGCTGCACCCTCCTTTCAGGCAGCTGTAGAGAGACTTTACACATCTTTCTGATGTGTACATGTGGACATGCTGGAATATCCTGCACTGTGTGTTAGCCCCATGTTGCTCTTTTCTTAGAGCCAGACTTCAGCACAATGTGCTCACAACACTTCACATTTTCTGGCCTAGATGTACCTTCCAAGTCCACTTCTCTCTTTCTGAACAGTAGTAAAACTTCCCACCAGATAATGTAGTGTATATACATTTACTATAGAGTTAAACTGAGCACTTACTGCATGGTTGACATAAATCTTCTTCTTCACCAGCTAAAACCTTGCCCATCCTCTCTGTGACCCTCTAGATGTGCTAGCTTGCTCTCTAGACTAGATCTTAAACCCTGCATGAGGTTTTGGGGTCAGCTTTGTAAGTCTTCCATGCTGCAGTGAGGTTGAAGCTGATGTCAGCCAGCTGTGGGTAGGCCTTTGGTGCCTCCCATATCACGTCCAAAGAAGAAGCTGCTCTTTTATGAATCAGCATAGAGGAACCACAAAGCATCCGAGTTCATTAAAGCATCAGAACATCTGATTTACCAATGCCAGGAACACCAGCAAAGGCTTGCTCCTCACACAGTGTGAGGGTGATCTACCTGCTCAACTGAATTAGAAAAAGCTCTTGCTTGACTCTGCTGTGAGGAGACTCCACTTGACATTAAATTCAGTCAAATTAGGACCCTCTACACAGCTCTGTGCAACATTAGTGGGATCTCGGTCTTTCCCATTACCAGAGAAAATATTTCCAGAAGTGGGGCGGGGAGAATACCTTGAGTTTTCTGCAGTCATTATTTTAAAATTATTGTCATCAAAATTGTTATAAATGAAACAGATTTGCACATCCAATTAAAATATATAAAAATAAATTTATTACAAAATTGATTGACAGAATGACAGGAAGCCACAACAAAAGGCAGAGCCGAGCCCGGGATGGGCGCTGGGTGAACCGCGTGTACAGTCTCTACCGCCCTGTACACGCCCCGGTTCACACAGGCTGCTTGGAGCAGCCAGTCCTTACACTGTTTTTCTGCCCAGAGGCCATATTGCAACAGTCTATTCGGTGTCCAGTCCTCCTTGCATATTCATCTGGAGATCCTTTCAGCGCTGTTGGACTGCTGAATAGTTTTCCGGACGGAGATATGTGTTTGAATGGATTTCTGAGGAGTCCCATTCAGATGTTATCCGCAGTATTGGTGCTGATGGTCTCAGTAACCGCTCTCATCACCGCTCCGATATCGATCTGATTTGTGAGTCCACCCGTCTTTCTATCGCAAATCCTGGTCCCCGGCCTTACTGGCAGCTGTGATATGATCTTAATGTGTACATTCCACGGTCCCCGACCCAACCTTTATTGTGGCACGACTTAGGATTTCATAATATAACATTATAACACTTAATATAGCAGTTAAAACATGAATTATTTCGGGACATCTATCACAAAAATCATTTAAGTCTTTCAAACAACAACCAACAAACTTCACGTTGAAAGTGTTTATGAGAAATAAAGGGATAATTTCTATATAATTAACAGAAAAAAAGCAGAATTGAATGAAATTACTCAATGTGAGTAGGATTGGTTTAACATTTTTATTTCTCATAATTCATGCTGTTAGTAGTACTGAATTCTGCTCAGTAATAACAGAAACTTCAGCGCTTCAGACATTAATTGCCATCACGTGAACTAACCCTGGCAGGCAGTTAAGTATCACACAGCTGTTTTCTCACAGTGGAATGGGGGAGGAGCAAAGGAAGTGTATTGGCAAAAAACCTTTCAGATCTAGCCAAAAACTGTTCATTAAGTGAAGAAGGAGTGGAAGAAGACAGAAATACATTGAAACAAAGCAAGTGGTGCAAAACCACTCAGCGCCTCTCATAAGCAAACTGAAGCAAAACATGGCCGATGTCTCTAAAACCCCTCCTCTTTGTTTCATTGCTGCCTGTGGCATGATACCATGTGGAATGTCTCCTTGGTAACTCAGCTCATCTGCCTTGTTTTGTCCCCTCTCAACATCCTGCCCACCCCCAGCCCGCTCACTGGAGTGGCAAAGGGAAAAGCAGATTCCCTGGATGCTGGAAAAACACTGTTGAGCAAGACA
Source organism: Alaudala cheleensis (assembly GCA_013398995.1). Classification (NCBI taxonomy): domain Eukaryota; kingdom Metazoa; phylum Chordata; class Aves; order Passeriformes; family Alaudidae; genus Alaudala; species Alaudala cheleensis. Next base: position 465,010 of record VWYE01004441.1, read on the forward strand.
GGCGAGGCAGCTGTGTTACCAGTATTGTATTGGCCACACATCTGGAACACAGCACTGTACAAGCTGCTACAAGAGAGTTAATATCCCTCAGACTCAGTACTCTTGGAGTTTTTTATTATCTCCACTGCAAATTTCCTTGACTGGTTTTCCATAGCTGAAAAGGGAGACACCATCACATTTTCTCTAACTAAGGGAATTGCAGTACAAAACTGCTTTGGTCCCTCCAGAAGTATGGCACAAATCCTGCACTAGTCACAAGACCAAGCCCAGGAACAGTAAAATCTGTGCCATACTCAGAGCCACTAACAGTTCCACAGAGGCGGAGGGATTGGAGGAAGTGAATGAACCAACAGCTGGTCCCGATCAGCTCAAAAAAAAATTTGAACTGAAATGTGGTTTCTGCTGATAATATTTCCTCCAGAATCAGAAAGCACCATGTCATTCCCTGGAGGAGGCAGTCTCTGACATAAGACAGACACTGCTGAACAATCTAATAGGCAGTAAGCACATCTACTTTCTGTTTAACATAGTATCTTTTCTGAGATGACCTCAGGCTGCCAATGTCTGCCTAAAAAATGAAAACTGACCCATCACTGAAGCAAGGCAATGCAGGAGTATCTAGCCTCTAGAAATATGTGCTCAGGTAATACTAGTAATAATTACAGTTCAAGAACTTTTGACCACATACATACATCTTAAGTTTTATTTATGTGTCTTCGTGAGTAATTTTCACTTCAAATTATTGAATTTTCTCTTCAAATTATTGAATTTGTGTACATATGTTGTGCTGAAAGAGACAAAGACATCAAACTTTAAAAAAAAAAATGAGCTGGCTTAAATATCGCTTTCAAATTCTCTCAAATAATGCCTAGGCATCAATTATTTTATGTGACTGCCAGGTAGGTGCTTGTAGGCACTTCTGGATTTGGTTTCTCTTCTTAATCAGTGAAAAAAATATGTTAAAGGCAGAAGGAAGAGGATAATTTCAGTGTTTCCATTGACCTGAAAAGCTAGCACTGGCTGACAAGAGAAAAAAAATGGTAGTCTGATTTCTTAAGTACATTTTTAAAAACTCTAATAACTTAAGACTGGGCCATCAAACACCTTATGTATCCATATTTTATACTTATGAACATTATTTGTTGTTAGCATGATAAAGGCAGGTTTTCTAAACTAAGTAATAGAGTATATTAAGGCTTTCTAGTTTGCAAAACAAATTGCTAACATCAACCATCCCAAATGTACAAGTCTCTTCATAGTTTCAAAATTATAGTGGGATTTGTGACTTTAAAATGACTGATGGATTTATCCACATAATTTCTACCAATTTCAAATATGGCAAAATGTTGAAGTGCTTTGGTTAACTCTAGGAACCTTTTCGTTTTTTTTTTTTTTAAATCAAAGCCTAATACTAATTAGGATTTCATCTTGGCTTTGCTTTTCTTGCAGATGTTTCAAACCAACAAGGAAAGACAGTAGTGCCTAACCTTCTGTCGAATTATGTTGCCTTTTTGTATTTATGCTAAGAAACAAAATATTAATTATAGCTTTTAAAGCAATATTATATTCCTAAGAGCCAAAGTGAGGTCTGTTTGAGTTTACTTAACACAACCCTTTTTTTTTTGAGAGCACAAGTACATGCTGCATAATTGTGAAATACAGCTACTGAAACAAAGATCATCAACCTGGGGTTGAAATGGTCTAAAATCTCTGTTTTGTCCAAATTAGCAACATGTGTTGTATTTTCATCTTCGTTTGCATGTATTAAAAGCTACACATGCAAAACACATTCCCTATTGTGGAGAATAAACTATGTAAATGCAATTTATAGCTCTAATTTGGACTTGAAAATTGGATCCATTCAAACATAAGAAGGTTTTTGTGCACTGAATATTCCTGAGGTGGTTTAAAAATGCCTAAAATAAATATTGAGCAGATGACAGAAAAACCTGTCCTCCATATCACAAAAGCTGTTTTAAAACAATAATTTAAGATTCTAATTAATATTGACTACTCTGGGATTCTAAGCTATTAATTGTGCAATCTGTACAGGCATTGATGGAAATAGAATGCAAAGGGGCAAGATAAAGGTATATTATAAAAGAAATCATCATAATTTCATAGTATAAATTATATAATTTTATAATATAAATAGTATAATTTTTGCTCTATTAAAGAATACTTGCCATGAAAGAAATTTATACAAAAGATAGTTTGTTTCAGGTCTTCAGCTCCCAAGTTTCCTGAAGGCAAAGGTTGTGTAATTTGCTCAAGAAACTTTTTTTTTAAAGAATTGTGTCAGTAGCACACAGTCAATTACTTGTTCTCCAAAAGACAAACATACTGAAGCTCAGCCCTGAATGTTGCACTGTAACTGTTTAGATTTGTGCCTTTCTTTTGACCATTAGCTGCTTCAGCTTCCAAGCTGATCCACACCTCAGAACTTGTTAAACCCCACCAGAGGGAACTAACCTGTCTCTGTATTTTGTTTTAAAGTTCAAAAACAAAAGCTAGACTGCATGACACAAGGTAAACCTCTCAAACAAAATGTATACCAATTTGTTTTCTAGATAAATGAGGCACAGAGAAGGAGAAAAACCTCTCATCTATGTAATTACAAGTTGTCGAGGGTTTTCCAAAGTGCACTTTAATGTACCTCAGGGACTATAACATGCTCTTACACAATTGTTCATCTTGCCTTGCTTTGGCCAATTCTCCTTATCCTCAATAATGGATTAGGTTGCATCTAGACTACAATCAAAATGCTCATGTTATTTTTATGAGCACTATATTTACTAAAAAATTGTGTTTTGCAACTTCAGCTTAATGCAAAGCTAGTAGCTGCATAATGTTTAACCTCATTATGTGTCCATCCAATTGAATGTGAGTCTGAGGAAATCAAGACCAGAAACATGAGATCCAGGCTTAATGAAATTAAAACAAGCTACTGGACTTTTGTAACTTGATGATGATGCTTTCCAGGCTGAAGGTGCTGGGTCTGCTCATAAAGGAAATTAATTGATTTGAACTGAGGGTTCTGTCATGACCCCTGAAAAGATTAAAATGTAAGAAGTAGAGCGTGTCAGAAGGTCTGTTAGGTGTTTGACTGCCTGGCGTTAGAGTGTAATGATGCCAGGGCTTGAAGAGGAGGAAACAATGCTTTGGAAACTCCTGACCTGAAGGAGTGGTGCCCAGGGACATGATGTATCAGCATCAGTTTGTCTCTATTTATGTACATATTTGGTGTTTCAAGCCAGGCTGAGTGTGGCATACACTAGCAAAAGCCAAGCGAGTTCTCAAGGTCTCAAGGTATTGGTTATTGATTAGTATTGATTGGCCTGTCAGTCAGGCTACTATTAAAAGCAGAAATATGTTGAAGGCAATCAGTGATTCTTTAGTAAATACCTTAGTAGTTACCCATAGGCAGTATGTTCACCGGAGTGTGAATTAATCCAAATTTTTTATTGCACATTCTAATCACAGAAAGTGCATGTGATCTGAAGGTACAATCATTCATAAACTCTTCATCTCTCTTATTTATAAAGGAAGACAAAAATTACCTGCAGAGGTAATCATTGTATATTGGCAGCCTGTTCTTATCATTTGCATGCACTGTTGCCAGGAGGCACAATGTTCCTGTTTCCATATTATGAAGTCTAGATTTTTTTCATATTTCTTGTAGCTTAATAGCTGTTTAGCTTCTCATACCTTCAAGTCCAACCCTGGAATTTATGTAGTCTATGAAAAAGGAAGAGAAGAAAAATATTTTCTTTTAAAATGTTTAAAATTTTTAACAGATGGCTGTTCCTCACTGCTCACTGAATTAATTTAAGGCTTAATAAATTACTCTTCTGGTAAAACTGAAGCAGAACTTAATGATTTCTCAAATCTTATTGAGTTTGGACAGGAGCTATAACAGCTCTTGAAAGAACCTTTTAGTGCTGCAGCAGCTAATTAATTAATTATTTAATTAATAATTTTGGAATAGGGAATTTGCTGAGGTTTTTTTTTCTGTATCACTGTTGGCTATCTTTTAAGTGTGATTCTTGTTGTATAGGTCACAATATCTGGGAAAGTTCTGAAAGATCTAGCAAACACCATTTTGAAAGGCTTTATAAGTTTACTAACTCTCAATATTTTTAACTACTCTTATGGTAACCATATACTTCATCTGTACAATCTGTAACAGGACTGTAACATGGGGAAAATAAGAGAAATTAATTCTAGCAAAGCAGTTCTGTATGCAGCCTACCTTATTTCACTGTGCAAAAAGTAATGGTAATACCATGGCAACCAAGTGCATGGAAGCACAACTCAACAAGTGTTGCCAGCTGCTCTTCAAAGAGTTTCAAGAGTGTACATTTCTCCATGTTTTCTCCTTCTGTCTGTGACCTCAAAGCAAATTTTTACTGAGGAGGTTACAGAGTTTAGCTCAGCAACTGTTGGCAGCTGAGGCACATTCTTCTCCAAAGAGCCTGGGAAGGCTTTTGCTGGTAATCAAGAAGAATCTGGTATCTCCTTGTGTCCCTTTCAGTTAAGCCATGGTAATGGCTTTAAAGATGCCTGGGACTGAGCCTGTTGAGATAATGGCTATGAGGAGATGCCATGTGATTCTGTTGTGAAAACAATCCAGAGTGACTTAAGAGCCACCACAGAAGGCATCATCACATGGAGAGAAAGCTGGAGCATTAGCTGTCCTCAGTGACTGACCTCTAATCCTGCTGGGCCATTTTTTTTGGGGTGAGACAAAGAAAGGCAGAGACCACACAAGCAGCGTCATCACCAGAACCTCTTGGTGGCAGGAGAGAGGGTGCAATGGTGGATACCAAAGAGCAAGAGCTCATCTCCAAGTTGCAACATGTCATGGGAGAAGACGAAACTGAGGGTAGGATGGAGGATGAAGACCAGCACAATCACAGCAGCTAAGTGGAGACTGGGAGACTTTTCAAGGGTGAGAGCCCGCACTTGGCCCCAGGGAGAGGGGCATGCTGACAGAAGGAGTGTTTGAAGTGAGAAAAATGGGGTTCTCTTCATCTTTCTTTTAATGATTAAAAATCTTACCATTTTACTTGTGCAAGAAGGAAAGAAGTTCTTTCACAGAACAGGACCACTAAGAATTAAGAGGTGTGCAGAAAATCAGGAGCTGAGCTGGGTAGTGCCCCAGACCTCTTGGCCCTGGTACAGTGGAAGCTGTGGAGAGATAAGCTCAAGGCAAGAACAAAAGTGAAGACATCATGTCTGGTCACTGTGACCTCTCTGACCAGAGAAGGTGTAACAAGGGCATTGCTGGCACAAAAGAATGTAACAGGGACTTGATAATTGAGAAGATTTTGTTGCTAAGGGAACAGAGGCAAAGGAGTCCCAATGGAAAATTTGTATGGACATTGGAGAACTATAAATACTGGTGATCAGGGTAACAAAGTGACTTTTGCTTGCATAGTATGGCTCATGTCCTTCAACCACTGCAGAGACGTAAGAAAAATTCTGATGTGTCTGTTCTGCCACAGACCACGTATTTCTTGCCCAAAAACCTGACAGGAAATCTAGTATTATTCTAGTGAACTATCCTATCCTAACCGAACCTCCTCTGTGGCATGATTGACCTAGTAAATTTGCTGTGCCCGGCAGAGAGCAGCCTAATGCCAATTCTAAGTGACTCCTGTGAAGCAGCTGAAAAATGAGGCCATGCAGTATACCTCACTAGACCATACCTGTGTAACTCACATTCTTCATCTCCCCCCTACTCTTCCCAAGGACCCTTGACCCTCTCTCTACAGAAAACAGCCAGCCTTCCCCATCCCTACCTTCACTCACAGGACATGCCTATGGTGTTCCTGCAAACCACCCTTTGCATAGGGACTGTTGGGCCTATCACGATTACAGTTCATAGCCTAAAAAAGGAAAAAACCCAGAACCTTCAGAAATCCAAAGTTGCAGCACTATATTTCAGCTATAACTAACTATATACATTTTTGACATTTATTATTCCCAGCTATTTTTAATAAAAATATTGATTTGGAAGATGATCAATATGACCTCTCCTTGAGTAAGGCCTTTAGTTGCAGGATTCGTAATTTAATTACAAAATTCTCATGTCCTTACCATTAGTGTGTCTGTCAGAATTATTATTTTATAATAATAAAAATTATTATTGTCTTTTACCTAGTATGTAACTTTTTCCTGGAATATAATAAAAACTCTGTTTTACTCTTACAAATTCAAGCACAAGATTCCCAGCCATCTTGATTTTCATTTCTTTTGGCTATATTACCCTAAATATAATACAAATCTATTACCTGTAAGAGAGATAAAAATTTGAAAGTCAACACAGTGGTCTTTCAGCATGAATCAGCATTATTAGAAATTAAGTAGAATTTATTTGAAGTAGAAAAGGCACATATTTATTGTTGACAGTGTTTCGCAATTACATCTTGGTTATTTACAACAACAACAACCCCTTTTTTCTGTCTTGGAACATGCCATTGTGTTTCAGAACGTCTAACAGTCTTGTGGTATAGCTTTGGAATAAAAAATTAAGAATTTTTCTGTTGTATCAATAATCACATACTCACCAGGGGAAGCTTGACAGCAGCAGGATAGACAGAATCCATAATGCAGCTAAATAATTTTATCATTATTCCCAGAATTGTTTACTTGTAAGGAAGTTTCACATGACTGTGAATGACAGGAAAGGAGAGTTTCTCCCCATGGACAGGATCTGCTCTAGCCATGGGAAAACTCACAGGACCCTGCCTGATGCTGCACAAACATGGGGTGCCCAGCAAATGAGGGGATGTAAGATGCTCTTCACTACCTATAATCCTCTTCTTATTCTGTCTTATTAAAGCAGACACCTCACTAAGCCACTTGTTTTTGGGCTTTTCTCACTGAGATTCAGAAATATCCCTTCACTGGCTCACTCTCACCTCACTCCACTTTTCACCCCTGTGCAGAACAGCTCCTAGTGTAGCCAGCCAGTATCTCTAGAGAAGATGGCTTGCTACTTCTAAAAGGTGTGTTTGTCATTAGAGCTTCAAATAAGACTGCCTCAGTTTTTCCCATTAGACAGACACCCACAAGTTCAGCTCTAGACAGGTTGTGCCAGATTCAGCACACATATGGAGGGAAACAGATCTACATCCCATCACCAAGTGTTTAATCTATCTACTTCTTTTGCACATGAACATTCGTGAGTGTAACAAATCACCTTGCTGTCAGTTTCCAGATGTACTATATCCACACTGTGTTGGATGCTTGCAAAAGGGGTAGAAATTGTGCAAATAGGAGTGTCTGATATTTTCAAGGGCAGTGATATTTTGGGGACAGTCTTTGGCTCAGTAAATCTGTATGCATTCAAATGCATGCAGAAATAGATCTTCATGTTTAGTATAATGTTAATAATGTTAATAATGTTAATATTGGAAAGACCACATCCCAAAATGAATTCTGTCTTCTACATTTCCATGGGCTCTCTTGCTTTCCTGGCTTTAATTTAAGTCATTTGTTTGGATGGTTCCAGGGTAGAGTGGAAACTAGCTCAGCAGCCATTTCTAGTTCAGGCACTTCAGATGACTTTTCTGAACTGAGCTCTGTTGCCCTGAAATACTTGAGTGACAACATTAACAATGCTGTTCTTTAGAAGCTTTGCATTTTGATATGTAAGAAATTATGAAACTCCAACCCCGAAGCTGGTGAAAAAAGCTTTCCTTGCATAGCTTCTCATGAGGTGCTATTTTGAAGCTAGAAGCCAGAAAGCAATTTATAGCTATTGTTATTTCCAGATTGTTCTTCAGCTGGCACAATTTGGGCACTACGGGATGGGAGAGAACCATCAAAATAAAGCTAAATATGGGTGTGTTGGACTCTGTCTTCCAAGAAAAATAGGTTTTCTGTAAGGTAAGTATCTTTTTATCAGGTCCTTGGGGCCACAGCAAATGAGTACACTAAGAACACACCGGTGTTGCAGACACAAATGCCAAGACTCATGCCTGAGCTGGAAAATCCACTTTGGTTTGAAATTTGAAGGCACAGATCACCAGCTATCTTACAATATATGATTTGCCAATTTTACAGGAGCCAAAATCTGCCAATAAAATACAATAGAATATTTATGTTGGAAGAGACCTACAGCTATCATCTAGTCGCATTGCCTGACCACTTCATGGCTGACCAACAGTTAAAACACATTGCTAAGGACATTGTCCAAATGCCTTCTTATCTTAGACTGCAATGCAAGATGTAACCAAAAGTATATATTCTACCACCATCTGTTAAAACCAGTTGGGGCAGTGTTCCATATCTCTTCCATGACTCATCATCCCTCCAGGGAGATATCTTCTGTTAATGCGCCATTGAGTCTCACTGCATGACTGTTAAAATGACATCATCCCATTGTGAGATGATCCACCCAGGGGGAGCAGCCAAGCATTCCTACCTGGATAAAATCTGAGATTTGGAACACTACAAGTGGCCTTCTTCCTCTGGATTCCCAGAGGAAGACCAGACCCATCTACACCTCCACTGCACCTTTAGAGGAAAACTACACTCTTCTACAGGATAATTGCTTTCAACAGAACCATATCTGTCACTCCGGGAGGACTGCAGCCACCATTTAATTGGACTGCTACCAACACAGTGACCAACAGGGTGTCAGGTTTTATTCTGACTCTGTCAGTGTTTTTGTACTACTGCATTTTATTTTTAATTTTCCTATTAAGTTGTAGTTCTTTCTTTTTATTTTTACATACTAATTCAGAACTGTTATTCCTATTCTCATATCTATAATTTCAAAATTATAACAATTTGGAGGGAGGGATTTTACATTTTCCATTCCAAGGGAGGGTCCTGTGTTCCTTAGCAGACACCTTCCTTTCAAACCGAGACACTCCTAAACACTGAGAGTTTTGGGGCATCAACCACCTCTTTACAAGCCAGTTTCAAAGTTTGAATACCTTCTCGGTAAATAAACACTTTCTAATGTCCACACTGAACCTGACATGGCTTCCCATGCATCACCAGATCCCAGGCAGAAGAAGTCAGCATCTCGCTCTCCACATCCCCTCATTAGGAACCTGTATAGACCAGTGAGGCCACCCCTCAGCCTCCTTCTCTCCANATATCTCTTCCATGACTCATCATCCCTCCAGGGAGATATCTTCTGTTAATGCGCCATTGAGTCTCACTGCATGACTGTTAAAATGACATCATCCCATTGTGAGATGATCCACCCAGGGGGAGCAGCCAAGCATTCCTACCTGGATAAAATCTGAGATTTGGAACACTACAAGTGGCCTTCTTCCTCTGGATTCCCAGAGGAAGACCAGACCCATCTACACCTCCACTGCACCTTTAGAGGAAAACTACACTCTTCTACAGGATAATTGCTTTCAACAGAACCATATCTGTCACTCCGGGAGGACTGCAGCCACCATTTAATTGGACTGCTACCAACACAGTGACCAACAGGGTGTCAGGTTTTATTCTGACTCTGTCAGTGTTTTTGTACTACTGCATTTTATTTTTAATTTTCCTATTAAGTTGTAGTTCTTTCTTTTTATTTTTACATACTAATTCAGAACTGTTATTCCTATTCTCATATCTATAATTTCAAAATTATAACAATTTGGAGGGAGGGATTTTACATTTTCCATTCCAAGGGAGGGTCCTGTGTTCCTTAGCAGACACCTTCCTTTCAAACCGAGACACTCCTAAACACTGAGAGTTTTGGGGCATCAACCACCTCTTTACAAGCCAGTTTCAATGTTTGAATACCTTCTCGGTAAATAAACACTTTCTAATGTCCACACTGAACCTGACANTTCAGATCCCTCTCTGAAAGTCATGCTATGTTCTTCAGCTTTGTGGTGACATTCCTAATTTGGGTCTCAGGGAGGCAGCTAACTGCCATCAGTTGGTCTGCAAACAGGTGTTGCCATTCCATACCATGAGACATCACCAATATCATACCATCCTCTTGCATTGGTCTTGATGCAGGTTATGTTGCAAGAGATATATAGCTTTAATAGTCACAGCAGCACAGCATAGCTGGGGGGCTGTCAGGCAGCTCAGCAGACCAAAAGAGAGGAGATGGACTGCTAGAGCAGATTGCCCAACACTTCTGTTGAGATTTGAATGAGGCCAGGGATGAAAATGCTACATTTCTTGAAACCTCTTTCAACCTTACCGTAAAAAAAAATAAAATTTCTTTTGTTTAAAAGGAAGTTTCTGTATTTAAATATATGCCCATTGTCCTTTTGCTGGGCACCACTGAGAAGACTGCTCCCTAATCTTCTTTGTTCCTCCCTTGCCCATTGAGCTAGTAATTTTGGGTTAGAAGGCTATCAGGCTGGTCACACATGATTCCCCTTCACAAGTCCATGCTGACTACTTCAAGTCATCTTCTTGTCCTTCGTACACATTGAAATTATTTCCAGGATTATGTTCATCAGGTTTCCATGGACTGAGAAGAGGCTGAGAGTCCTGCAGCTCCCTGGGTCCTCCATCTTGCCCTTTCTGAGGACAGGAATGACACTTTCTCTTTTCCAGTCCCCAGTAACCTCTCTCACTTACCACACCTTTTAAAAGGGAGTTGAGAGTGGTCTCATAATGACATCTGCCAGCTCTCACCACACCCATGGGTGCAACCCATCAGGCCTCATGGACTTGCATGTGTTTACCCTGTTCAAACACTCTGAGACAATCCTCTGCACCAAAAATAAGTCTTCCTCACTTCAAATTTTTTGCACAGGTCTCAGGGCCTGGCATTCCTGAAGATGGGCTGTACCAGTAACAGCCAAGTAACAGGACGGTTTTGGCTTTCCTAATTTCATTCCTGCACATTTGGGCACTGTCTCTGTCTTCATTCTCTTGAATTTTTCCCTTATGTCCAAGCTCTGAGTTCTTTGTTCATCTTTGTAAGTATCCTGCCATCTGTGCTTTAATTCCTGGATGTTCTTGAGGTAATCCCTGGGCATCAGCCAATATAGCTGTAGCAGTTACCTTGCACATTGTTAGTCTTCATTATAGGCATTAGGGTTTTTTCATTTTAAATAAAGGAAAAAAGAGAAAATGGTTATGACATTTGAACACGAGCAAAATTATTATTCACATCACCATTAATATAGCAAAAAAAAAAAAATCTGCATTTCAGGTGTGATTCTTTTTGTTTTGTTTTTTGTGGGTTTTTTGGGCTTTTGTTTGGGTTTTGGGGTTGTTTTTTTGTTTGATTTTGGTTTTGGTTTTTTTTGGTTGGTTGGTTGGTTTGGTTGGGGTTTTTTGGTTTTTTTTTTACATTATGCAGTCTTGACTGTTATTAGCTTAACATTTTTACACATTTTTTTAAATGTAAAGACTGGAATATTTAATCTTTTAAGTTTGTGTGGTATTTTGAAGCTTGTAAAGTTACCATTTATTAGTAAAATACATTAGTCAAGCATTAAATTTTTAAAAAGTTTCCTTCCTGAGTCCTGGTGTTCCTCAAGGCTCAGTCTTGGGCCAACCCTGTTTAGTATCTGCATCAATGACAGGGGTGAGAGGAGCCCTCAGCAAGTTTACAGGTGACACAAAGTCAGGTCAGGTAGGAGAGATGATATGCTGGAGGACAGGAATGCTCTGCAGAGGGACCTGGACAGGCTGGATCCATGGGCTGAGGTCAATTGCTTGAGGTTCAACAAGATGAAGTGTGGGGTCCCACCCTTGGGTCACAATAGCCCCAGGCAGTGCGACAGGCAGAGTGGCTGGAGAGTGCCCAGAGGGAAAGTACCTGGGGTTGCTGATCAGCAGTGTCTGAACATGATCCAGCAGGTGCCCAGCTGGCCAAGAAGGCAAATGGCATCCTGGCTTGTATCATCAATAGTGTATCCAGCAAGACCAGAGAAAGGGTATTTCCCTGGTGAGGCTGCACCTCGAGCGCTGTATCCAGTTCTGGGCCCATCACTNGGCCCATCACTGCTGGGAGGTCGTTGAGAAGCTGGAGTGAGTGGGAAGGGCAGCAAGGGGGTGAAGGGTCTGGAGCACAAGTCCTGTGAGGAAGAACGGTTGAGGGAGCTGGGGTTGTTTTAGCCTGTTGGCTAAAAGTGTTTTATCACTCCAACTCAGAATATTCTGTGATTGGGAAAGAAATTAGATTAAATGTTTCAATTCTCTGCAACTGCTTGAAAGGAGGGTGTAGCCAGGTGGGGGTTGCTTTCTTCTCCCAGGTAACAAGGATAGAACCAGAAGAAATTACCTCAAGTTGCACCAATGGAGGTTTAGATTGAGTATTAGGAAGACGTTGTCAAGCATTGGAACAGGCTGCTCAAGGAAGTGTTGAGTTACCATACCTGGAAGCGTTTCAAAGGTGTGTGGATATTGCATTTGAGGACATAGTGTAGCAGTGAACATGGTGGTGTTGTTAAGTTGACAGGTGGACTTAACGGTCTTAGAGGTCTTCTCCAACTGTAACAGTTCTGTTATTCAAGGGCCAGTATCAAATAAAAGTACAAGAAAAGGAGAGATAGATTAACTTTTTTGTCACTGCTAATTGAATTTAAATACTAGGACACTATGATGTTGAAAAAAATGTAAACAGGGAAAGAATACATGGAATTCTCTATTTGAGCCAATATTTAATGATGTAACTGTATTTTTGAAATATCTTTAAGTATCGACTCACATTTTTATTTTTTATGCTGTAAGTACAACTCACACATTAAATTGATACTATCTTTGGAAATATCATTTTGAAGAACATCTGAAGAACAACAAAATCTTTAAGAGAAGCCTACATTTTACATAAAGAAGCTAATTATTTACAATTAAATAGCATTAGGATTTGCTAAGCTCTCTGTTTCCATGAGCTCAGAAATACCACAGAAAAATCTGCTGTTGTATAAGGGTATTACTCATTCTGGCCACCTGCTTTAAAGATCCTTTGCCAAATCTCTTCATGATCAGTTTTGAGCCCTGGAATGAGCAAGAATTAAGAAGCATCACTTCTTCAAAGGGTTTTCATTAAAAAGGTGGGGAAAACAGTGCTTGCAGCTTCATCTCTTGATTTTCACTGCTTAATAGCACCTAGTACTCACAGCTCTCTTTCTGTTCACTCATACAATACCTCCACATATTTAGAACTTCTTAAACACAGACCACCTTTACTTAGTCTCTTACAGAAGGGGAAAAAACCTCAACTATTTGAGCACTCTCCAGACACCCAGATTTGAAGTCATTTGCCACACCACAATGATTAAAACGCTTTTCATGTTATAACGGCAATACCTTGCCCTAATGGTCTGTCTGAAATGTTTCATCTTTTTACCAGACAGGAGCATGGCTGTGTTTCATGACACAGGTAGGTATAGCTCTAAAAATCTTCAGAAAAGAAAAAAATATAATTCTTGAATTTTTGCGTGTTTACTCATTTGTACCTAATCTCTGTGTATATGTCAGCAAGATAAATCCATTTTCAGTGCTTGCATACCACATTTAGACTTCTTTTGGCTGGGTTCCTCCTTCTATGATGAGGACAGAAAGGTGGTAAAGTTGCAATCTACTGTTCTGCTCAGCAAAATAAACTGCAGTGCTTCCAGTTCCTCTTCTTGTGAAAGTCAGAATTATTTTATCAGGAGCTGAAGCGACAGCAGTGCTTTGCCCTTTGCAAAGAAAAATGCTGCAAAACAAGAAAGAAACCTAATAATGGAAAAGAACCAAATAGTCATCACATAATGATCAATTCTTCAGTTACTTAGTCAGCTATGCAATATAACATATGGGGATTCCCCTGCCCTATCCAGTATGGTGCATTGATAAATAGCAACCTTTAAACAAACACAACTAAGATGCACTCCAAGTGCACTCCAAGACTACGTGGGTCTTGCTAATGAAAGAGAATGTGGTATAACATATGCTTGAGGATGTTCTCTTTGTTTCTTAACAGTGGTTGTCTGGTCAGCCTGGATGTGTGTATATTTTAAATGTCGTGGGCAAAAAAAATTGATTAAATGTAATGCTATAGTAAACAGGAGGCTGCAGCACATAGATCTACAGTAAAACAACAGATGGCACAGGTTAAATCTATTTATTAGCAGTCACTTGGCAAGGAGACTGGAAAAGAGAAAGGAGGCAAACAGATGCCAGGTGTAATATAATAACACTTGATATAATAGCTCCACTAAAATATGTTTCATTTCCTTGTCTCTCTTAGTCTTCCACCAGAAATTTTAAGAGTCTACTGTTTCTGATGAGGAATCTTTAAAAATATGCAAAATGCTTACTCTAGGATATGCTGAGTAGCTGGTTTTCTACCGCTGAAAAACAGGAACCTTTTTATTGGTTTAGTGGAAAATCAAGGGCAAGAAGCACTGCAAAGTCTTCAAACAGTGATAGACAGCTAGTTTGCCATGGCAAAGCTGGATAGCTTAACTGCTGTTCTGTCTGTAAACTGCTTTCACACTAAACTCTCTCCCCTATTTGATTATTGTAACACTGTACTGTAGTGCTTTCAGAATTAGGATTCCATTTTTCATATGCATTATTCTAGTTTTCTCTGTGAAGATACTGAAGGAATTAAAAAATGTTTTTAGTGTTCTAACTCTGGTTTTAACCTCTAAGTCCTAGTGAGCAATACAGTGGTCTACGTGTTCTGAAGATAATTACCCTGTTATTGTTCCCTTTAAAGGTAACTTAAATGGCAGCACATTTTTTTACCCAATAAGGCTGTTAACTATGGTGCTAACAATATGGTGATCATCTCACTGGATTTTTCCTTTGTTTTCTTTCAAAGGTTTGGAGGTCATGGGAAACAAACTAGCTTGGTCACTGTTAAATCAAACTCCCCTCATGTCCTTTGTAAGTGTAACTTTAATTCTGAGTGATACTGATGATAGCCACTGTATCCCAGCCATGGTAAAAGTGAATTTCTATTTCGTGTGGTTTCACACTCCGTTATTGTTTTGAGGTAATGTGGCCTCTCTTTCACATGGCCTTTTCTGGCAGCTCCTCGTTAGTGCATAGTAAGAGCTGAAAAAACCTACAAAAGTCTTGGATTACCTCTTTTGAATTGTAAAAAAGATAGGTGGATTGATAAATACATTAGGATGTGTTATTATCCATTATTCAGTTCTACAATTAGTGAACATCTGGCATGAGGAAGATGAGATGCCTATTTACTTACCATCTGTATTAATGTTGATTTCCAGCAGGCAACAGCAAGCACGCCACTTTCACCTGTTCAAAGAAGGCAAATGTGAAACAAAACTAATTTAACTAATTTAAAGAGCTACATATTTAAATGTTATCTTTAAAGCAAACATACCATTTCTTAAAGTATCATTTATATGGGATTTCTTTATGGACTTGAGACAAGACTAACAAGGATTGTGATAGGTCAGTTTATTTCACGTTTACAGAATAACAAGGTTAAGAGGTATAACACTGCAGGTGAGTAAAATCAGATAAAAATAATTTTGTTTTGTCTAGCTGATATTATCCAGTAGAGCTGAATCATGCTGATTTTCAAATACAGTTAGGAAAAAACTAACAAAACAGCCTCTTCTGTAATTGTAGTTATGAAAACCTGATAATGTTTGTTTGACCTCTGTTAGCTGTTGATTTGTTCTGTCTTGGACCTCCAAATTTAACACATTTCCATGTTATTGTGCAGACTAGAGATTTGAAAGAAACACATGGATATGTCATGTTTGAAAATCACCAGTAATTTATAAATAAATGAAATGTTGAAAAAAATCAAGAGGAATAGATTATTTTTTAAGAACAGCCATAAGAACCTCCATAAATGCACATCTAAGACTGCAAAGAAAACAAGAGGCACAGACAAAAATACTAATTAGTAAAGATTAGTTGGACTAGTATCCATGGAATAAAGGAAGATCATACACAAATTTGTGGATTATTTTTCTTTAGCATGTGCAGGGGTATGTTTTTCTCAGCATTGAATGAGCATCTGGATGGTTTACTAAAAGCAATGTAACCTTTACGTACCAAGTAGTGTATTTATCAAAAACAATGAACTTTTGACCTGATGCTTTAAGTTTTACCTTTCATATTTTCCAGATTCTGTAGTGTATTGGTACACAACTCTGACCTTCATCTGAAGTGTTTACAAGTTCTCTTCACAGGGTAGTTAGACAAAACAATCCTTTTCCTGAGAACCAAGGACACCGTTGCAGCTTCAGGACCAAAAAGTATAAACAACAATGAATTGAGGAGAGCAAACTGGAAGGATGGGACTTCCTTCCTGAAGCTGCAATTGGGCAATTAACCTCAATATGTAAATGGAGCAAAATTTATAAAAGTGTGAAAACTTGTGACTTGGTGTCCATTTTGTATGTAGCCTCAGGTGGGCTCCTGTACTGCCCAAGGTGTATCTTTTGAAGGCCTTTTAAATAAATACCTGCTTTATTCCTCTAATGCTGTCTAGCCTCTGTTCCAGGTAAGCTATCAAGACATCAGGCCCAAAAAGGTCAAAGTAACCCAGAATGCTTTTCAAAAAGGAATGGACAGAGAAAGAAATAAAAATAAATTATTATTAGAGACTACTGTGGAAGAAAAAAAAAAAGAAAGACATTGAAGGGAATATGTTTTAAATACAAATAAAATAATGAAATCATCCTTGTTCTGTACCACATGATAGAGTGGGATTTCAATGTGACTGGATAGAGAAGCTGACTGTAAAAGTACATGATAAGATGCACATATGCCCAAGAGTTGGGCTGCTGAAGAATATTGCAACAAGGGATGGGTGGATTGAGCTGCCAAGATTAAAACATCTCGGGAGGCTCTGGCAACATAAGGGTGAATTATTTCTGACTTGGTGTAGATTTATATAAATATGTGTGCATATATTTGGAAGGTGTAGGGTCCAGACATGATGTAAATGGTATAGAATACAGGGTGGATACAGCCCTAGTTCCAGCCATGACAGGGTTAATATTTGCCATGAGGAAGTGGAGGCCTGTTGGCATGGCTAAAAGGTTGTTCTATTCCACCTCACATCATTGCTGGGAGTGGGGTTAGGGACCCTCTGGCTTCTGGGAAGGGGGCCGTGTTTGTTCAGCTGAGAACAAATGTGGCAGATGGAGGGAAGCAGATGTTTCATTGGCAGATGTTCCAGTGTCTTGGACTTTGTGAGCATTTTACGTGTAAACCAGCATCTCTTTGTACACGTCTTCCGTTCATATAGTTGCTGTTACTGCTCATTCTCTTGTCTCATTGCTATTTCCAGTGAAGTTTTGTCATCTCAACCCATGATCTCTGCCTTTTGAGCATTCTGTTGGGGTGTAGGGAGGGAAAGTGAGTGGTGGTGTGGTTTTAGCACAATTACTAAATTGGGGAATACCATTCCTAAACCACAACAGTCTTATTGTCCTGAACCCCAATACTTATGTACCTAGCCCCATGTTGAGGATCACACCATAGAGGAAGATCCTGATGCCATATTAGGTTCTGTTTGCACAGAAAAACCACATGATCACATTACAGCCACCTTAATTTTCCATTTCCATTTTCCATAACTAGAATCTGAATTCTTTGTCACAGATCTCTCTGCCAGACGCTTCTGCCTGACCATAAGCTCCATTATTTTTCCTCTTTAGGGTACAACAATACCTCACAGAGAATTCCAGACCTTTTCTCAGAAAATTATGTCTACTTAATTATTTGGAGAAATAATTTCCTGAGGGCAAAATTTACCAATATACTCCTCCTCTGCTCTTCTGTGTGAGAGAGATTGGAAAATACAGTCCTTTTTGATTCCTACTTTTTCAGGAATCCCTAGGAAGATGTAAATCTGACAAGGATTGCTATACTTCTGCCTGTGAGACCAGTGGAGAGGACTAGATGTGTATAGAAGTGTATGGCAGCAGTTCAAACATCAGCACCTGCAAGCTTGAATCTCCAGCCAAGCCCTAGTTAGTTTTGGGGTTCGGGAAGCAGATAGACACAGAATCGAATTTGCAGTAACTTCTGAGTGGAAGCTACACGGGCTGTAGCTTGGTCTCAGGGACAATATATTGAAGTGCACAAAAAAAAAAAAGCTGTTGATTTTGTTTACAAGGTGACATTAACTTGGGGTTGTGGCCACAGTCTCTAAGAAATAAAATATGTTACACTTCTCAGAGTCACATATCAACAAATGGGTAAATAAATTCCATGCCTCTCCTGGTTTTCTGGAAAAAAAGGAACAAAATTGCATATCTGTATTCATATAAAAATCTCTGTATCTATATGCCTTCATGTTTTCATGTACAGAAACCCACATTTTCATGATGATAAGCATGGTGGCAGCTAAGATAAGTCTACATCTCTACATAACAGGAGGTTTCAAATAGTAATATCCTTCAAAATGCCTGTAATGCTGGAACCAAGTTCTAATTCTTATACCTACCTACTTGCCTTTCTGGAGCCAGCTAATAATAAGCAGGTCCAAGATAATATGAACCTGCAATCTTCCACCTTAGTGCCAGTAATGGCATTATCACCTTATTGTTTGCATTCTAAGTTCTGTTTCTGTTCCAAATCTGCACTCAAAAGCACCAATTTTTTCAAAATATTTCTCGAAAATCTCTTCCCACACTTACAAGTAATACAGTATCCTATCTGGAACTGTATGTACACTCATTGAAGGACAATAAATGGTATTTCTCGTCTGTTCTTTGAAATCCAAATTTCAAAGAAATGTGGGATGTAACAAGCAAACACCATGAGAAGTTTTCCTAACACAGCTCACATCCCTCCTCCCAGTGTTGTGAAGAACCAGACAGACACATTTGCTGGCCACAGCAAATCTTGAGAATCCTGTTGAACACTAATAATAATACTTTTATAAGTATTAGATATCAGGTCTCCAGAGATAAGAATTAATTTTCTGTTTTTCCAAGACAGCTGTCGCTGGCTGTGAAGGTCATTTTGGAAACGTATAGAAATTCCTGCTGTTGTTCCGGGACACCTTCACCCAAAAAGATTAACTCACCATAAAATAACATTCTAATTAGAAATTTGACTCAGAAAATTTCCAGCACAAACTTTGATTGAATCCAAGAGACTTACAGTCTTTCTTTGAGCCTTAACAATTCAACCTGGAATTTATGAATTTGAAAGGGTTTTTTTCCCAGTATTTGCATGCTGTTGGCCAAGTAACCCATGTGAATTTTGGTTTGCACATAGCCATCCACAAGTCAGAATACACTGAAAGGTGAATTTTGGATGCACATATCCATCTATGAGTCAGAATTGAACCTGGTCACTGCTCAGTTCTTTGGTGCCAGGTGCCATAATATGCTGTGGGCATTGAAGTTTCACACGCACAGAATGATTGATCTGATTAACTTAAACAATTAGAGAAGGCTTCTAGCTACCATAATGAACTTTCAAACATCATTATTACATACCAATAGGAACATTATGACATTCTGCATATGATTTATTTGGGGTGTCATTACTTATAGCAAAATTAAAAATGGGTATGGAAGTCCAATTGGAGTAACCTCACATCATAGTTTCTGTGTACAGGTACATTACAAGTAAAGTCTAATGGATCAGAAAATATTTACATCAGTAAATATGGTTGCAGCATTTTTAAAAAATGCATTTTTGAGAAAAAATCCTGATTGTTAGCTCTATGAAGTTCTTTTGTTGGAAAGGTTTTAAACATCCTAGGTTAGAGAGTTATTTCCCCTGAGAGAAGGTGAAATCGAAAATCTGAATAATTTACTCAGAAAATGCTATCATAATGCAATTTTCCTTGTGAAAACTCTTTAAAAGTCTTGGTCTTAATCCAGCACAGAAGAGAAACAAACTTGAGAAGTTTGACTGTTGCAATGAAATGGAATTCTATCTTCTTACCAGCTGTAATAATATCATTGTTTTCCAGAGGATTACAAAACTAGCCTCAAAATATTTATTCAGACAACAGTATTTTTTAGAACATCTTCTTCCAGGGCATCTAAAGAACAATTAATTAAGCCTTGCAATATTCCAGCCATGAACATCACACCTGCATACTACAGAAAATACACAGACTTAATAATTTCCTGACAAGCTAGTAGCCTACCATCCTATCTCCTTCTTTAACCTGAACATAATGAATATCATATTCTAGGGGCTAATGACTATTAGTAAGCTAATACAAATACTATAGTTCACAAAAGGAGTCTCTGTCAGTCTCTGAGGAATATAAGCAAAAAAGAACCCCTATTTAGTAAGTGACTTGTTATTTGTAAGTAAGAAAGTTCAAAATTATTTCGTTTCTTTTTTAAAAAAAAATAAGAAAGTTCAGTATTAAATAATCACCTTGGATGATTGGTTCAGGGATCAGGAGCACAGATAGTGCTTTTCTTGGTCATTCCAGTAGCCAGAAAGAATAACAAAAGGAATAAGCAGATTGATCAGTCCAACACAGGGATACAAGTCTGACTTAACTGGAAAAATTTTGAGCTTTTTGACTGTGGGATTTTGTATTTATCACCTGGTCTACCAACATCTGATGGGGTGTACCTTTCTATGAAAGGGAAAAGAGTTCTAGCAGAGGAGCTAGCAGCGCTCACTGGTAGAACTTTAAACAACTTTTGAATCAGGGAAAGGACAAAACCAGGCTTGCCAATGGTAAGGAATGGGATGGCATGCCAAATTTGAGGAACTGAGTGCTAGAGGCATCCTTCAGTCTGCTCCAGGAGGTATTTTACAGTGAACCACACTTGAAATGTTTCTACACAAACATATGCAGGATAAAGAATGAGCAAAAGGAGCTCAAAGCCTTGGTCTCATCCCAGAGAAATTACATTACTGGCATAATTGGGATGCCCTGTGAGTGTTGTGCCATGTTGGATGGTTACAGGATCTTTAGGAGGAGTGGGCAGGTGATGTAGGTGAGTGACACTGTATGCAATGGAGGACTGGAATGTATGGAGCTTGCAGTTGACACTAGCACAGCTGAGAGCCTTTGGGAAAGAATTGGCGGACAAGCAAAAAAAGTGGATGTCAGTGTGAGAATCTACTATACACCTCCTAGCCAGGATGATAATGTCAATGAATTATTCTTCTAGGAACTAACAGACACCCGTAAATCAACCGTCCTTGTCCTGACAGGGGACTTCAGCTTGCTGAAGGTTAACTGGGGAAACCACACGGATGGCATAAACAGGTCCAGAAGATTCCTAAACACCTCAATGATTGATATGGATTGAGTGAGAGCTTTAGACAAGCCCTGCCTCAGGATCAGATTTTTGGCAGCAGCTTTAAATCCCTGCACCTAAGTCATTCTGGTCTGCAAGTTCTTAAGGATAGCCAATTAGGTCTATTATAAAATGAGTTATTTACTGAATAGAAAGGAGATTAACAGACAAAAGGCCTTAAACAGAGTTACTTACTAGACAGGATAGAACAAAAAGAACTACTAGTAGATTACACAAAACTGTGCATGACATAAAGGTACCTATATTATAGCTAGCAAAGGAATAGTATAGATGAGAAGTCAATGTAACTTACCACTGATGATAGTGCACGATAGTGACAATAGTCCTTCCTCGCAGATCCAGGAGAATAACCACAAAATCGGCATCCTGACTTTGGGGAGAAAATTCCACTCATTTTGGGGAATGTGCAAACTTCTGCTTTGCTAAAGTATGGTGTAGGTTTAGAGTTTTTGAAGTGAAGTGTCTGTCAGTCAGAAATTCCAGCTTATCTTTCCACATCTACTTTCACAGTAAGATGTTTACTGTCAGATGAAAGCACTGGAATATCCCACCTGATTAAGGCAAGGCAAACTGTCCTGACTGAATTACTTCACCAAGGCTCATCTGAGGCTTATGTGAGAGAACAATGCCCTGAGTTATTGCACCAGGTAACAAACAACAGAGAAGCTCTTCTGTGGCAGGTGCAGAAGCCCAGCTACAATACCTTCATGGTACATGTACTAAAGGAGCTGATCAACACTCCTTGATGTGTTGCTTGTTAACAGAGAACATCTCATGAGTGAAGCACTGATTGGTGCTGTCTTGGTCACAGTGACCATAAAGTGATTAAGTTTAAGATCGCTGTTGTCATTTGGAAAAGTGCAGCAAAACTTCAACCCTGGACAGGATGGAGCAGATGCCAGGCTGCTCAGAGTAATAGTGAGAAAGGTCCTGTGGGGAAAATGCTTTTGAAGGTGCTGGGGTCCATCAGTACTGGTCACCTTTTAAGCATCTCCTCCAAAGAGCACAGGAGTTGACCAGGGGAAGTCAAGTTGTTGTGATGTTTCTGGATTTCAGTAAAGCCTTCACTACTGTCTCTCATATGATCCTTCTGAAAAAATATCCAGCCCAGAGCTGGATAAACACATCTTGGGATGGGAACAACTAGCTCACGGGTCAGGCACAAAGGGTTGCACTGGATGGGGTGACATCAGACTGGGGACCTGTCACTGGAGGGGTTCCACAGGGCCCCATCCTCGGCCCTCTGCTCTTCAACATCTTCATAAATGACTTGGGCACAGGACTGGAAGGGATACTGAGCAAGTTCGCAAGGGATACACTGGGAGGAGCTGTTGACTCCCTCCCTTGAGGGCAGGGAGGCTCTGCAGAAAGACCCTGACAAATCAGGGGTCTGGGCAATCACCAACCACATGAATTTCAACAGGGGAATGTGCTGGATTCTGCATCTGGGATGGGGCAACCCTGGATGTTTGGACAGACTGGGGAATGAGATACTGGAAAGCAGTGCCATGGAAAGGACCTGGGGGTCCTGACAAGGTGAACATGAGCCAGGAGTGCCCTGGCAGCCAGGAGGGCCAACCCTGTCCTGGGCTGCATCAGGGACAGCATCAGCAGCTGGGCAAGGGAGGGGATTGTCCTGCTCTGCTCTGAGCTGGGGCAGCCTCACCTCAAGTGCCGGGGCTGTGTTTTGGACACAGTCTAACAGGATCTAAACCTGTTAGACTGTGTCCAAAAGATGGCAACAAAGATGATGAAGGGCCTTGAGGGGAAGCTGTGTGAGGAGCAGATGAGGTACTTGATCTGTTCAGTCTGGAGGAGCCAGAGGACAGACCTCACTGCAGTTACAACTTCTTCATGAGGGGAAGAGGAGGGGCAGGCACTGATCCTCTGTGGTGCCAGTGACAGGGCTCGAGGGAAATGCCTGAAGCTCTGTCAGGGGAGGTTTAGGCTGGACATTAGGAAAGTTTTTTACCCCAATGGTGGTTAGGCACTGGAACAGGCTTCTCAGGGCAGTGGTCACAGCACCAGCATGACAGAGTTCAAGAAGCATTCAGACAACACTCTCAGGCACATGGTGTGACTCTTGGGGATGGTCTTGTGCAGGGATGGGAGTTGAATTTGATGAACCTTCTGGGTCCCTTCCAACTCCAGATATTTTATGATTCTGTCAGGATGTAAAATGCCTTTAGGTCCAATCCACACAGGCCCAGGAGTCCTCAGAGATATGAGAACTCCTGGGCCTGTATGGATTGGGACTAGAGGGATTTTACATCCCAACACATATCCTCATTGAAGATTGTAGAAGCTGTGTTGTTGTAAAAATAAAGTCTTTTATTACATCATTAGAATCAGTCTCAGGAAGGCATTGGTGTTACAATCCATGCCATTGTACAGAAAGCCTCTAACACAGAGTCTCTAAGTCCCAAGCAGAAGCAGCAACCACAGCACCCTTAATCTGTGTTCTATGAGTGCCTTATCAGTGGCAGTTGCAGCAGTAACAACAACAGCAACATTGGTATTTTCCCTGAGTCTCCCAGCATTCTCTAAGCAGTGCATTTTATTCTATTTCTGGCCAATCAGGCTAAAACACGGATTTTCTACAATATGCTAAACCTATCCTAAGATAAGATTGATGTGTGAAAGTAATTGTAATTCTTACACAAACTCTAGACATGCAGCTCTATCTGTTCTATCTAAGAATATTTAGCAAGGCTACATTATTTTGGTTATGTCTAAAACTTAACTATATTTGCAAAAGGTAAAGCTGCTGAACTTTAAAGTAGGCTTTGGGTCATTTTCTTACGAGCTATTTCAGTCTCTTATTTGCTAAGGCACTTTAAAAATCCTCTACTTATTTCAAACTAAATTTGCATTTGTGCCTCGTGTCTGTGTGGATTTATGTACTTTTGTTTCCTTTAAAGTTCTAATTCAGTCCTCATGATTCTATTCTATGAGCCTATTATTGTAATCAAGAGATGCATGCTTTATTTGTTAAATTAGAGACCACTATTACATCTGAAATGTGGACTAATTATTATAAAAGCATTGAGCAATTTGTTAAGAACTTCTGGGCAAAAATGTAGGGCCTTTATTGTTGCCACAGTAAGATTTACCTCACATAGTCTTGATCTGCTCACTGATAGAATACCACCTCCTTTTACTTAATGTCAGGAAAACATCTCAGAAGTACTCTAGGCCAAAAAGGAATGATAAATTATTTTGAGATGGAAAATTGAAGTGGATTGATTAGGAGCAATTTCTAATGTTTTACACAATAAAAAGATGAATGACATGATTCATGGAGACAATTTGCAGAGCAACCTCCTCTCTCTAATGGCTGCTAGACTAATGTAGAAGCACACACCTAGAAAGTAGAGAAGTCCATTTACCCAATCACATAATTTAAGCAGTGAAGAGAAGTAGTGGATTTTTCCATTATCTTTAATATTAGCTTTGCTACATTCCACCTGTGACCCTTATTTGGAGAATGCTAAGCTCCTTTAAACATTTCCGTAAGCATAATAAAGTTCCACTTCAAAAATTTTCAAAGTAGACCAAGGACATTTAAAAAAAAAAACCATAATTAGGGACATAACCAATCTCACTAATTCCTGGTAATCTACTGTAAAACTAAATTATTTGCTAAGAGGTCTAATAAATTCTCATCCTCAGGAGCAGGAAATAACATTTCCTGTATTTCCTTTGGAACAAAAACTAGATACTATTCTCTTCTCATTACTTACTCTGTGGTTGTCCCAGGATCTGCAAATTTTGTTTTTAGGATTGTTTGAGGGTTTGTAACAGGAACTAGAGTCCTATCTAAATCAAGATAGGATTTATTTTCTTTTAGTACTGCCCATATGATAATAGATAGCTTTTTGTTGCTGGAGAGATAGAAAGCATATCCTTAGCTCCACTCATTGTATCAAGTCACAGTACACAGAATAATTATCCTTATGTTCCAGATGTCTGCACTCAGGACCATTTCTATTAATTGCTGGAACTGCATTAAAAATAATGACATGAGCAAAAACAACCCTGGGACTAGAAGTTGATTCTGTGCAATGCTTTTAACTTTTTTTTTTTTTTAATTGAAATAACAACTTGTTTTAAAAGGTATTTTCAAAATTACCCAGAAGGAAAATACAAACATATTTGAAGTAAGTATTCTTCATTATTTCATACTGAAAACAAACAACGTCACTGGCATTGTCAGGTTCCCTAGGAAGCAGAAATACTTTTATACGTTGTTTTCTGATCTTCTGATGAATGTTATAGCAAGACCAAGTTAAAGAATTTGTTCAGGAATAACTGCTTGAATTCTGCATTATACATACAAAAGCCCCCAAAAATGTGAACAGCTGTTACAGCTTTTATGATAGGATAATTAAGATCTGTATAGAGAAAATAGAAGAACTGAAAATGCCAGCTTATTTCTTTTAATTGCAGCAGCTCTACTTATAAAACAGTAATATAGCTAACAACATTCTCATTGCACAATGCTGTTTCAGAACATCAGAGAAACCTGCAACTTTCTGAAATTTGTATTAATCTTAACTGCAGAAATTCAAAACCAATGTTAAATATCAACTTTTGTCTAAATACTGATTTGAATGCATTATTTATATTAGCCTTTAGAGCAAGGCTAGGATAGATACATCAGTGTTATAATATTTATGGATATTTCAGCTGTACCGAGGGTTTTAAAACAGGCCTTACCATCACCTGGTCAGGATGTTAGGGAAAAAGAAAGGAGTTAGTAAATATAAATTTTACAAAGGCACATTTTAATTAACATATTACACATTCATGAACATGGGACATAAATTCTTAGAAATAATTAACATCTCAAAAAAGGGTCAGTAGTTTTGATCTGCCTGCTGCATGTGCTGGTAATCCCATTACAAATAAAGGATTTACTGATGGCTTAGATAAAATGAGCTAAGTAAATCACTCTTGAAAGGAATAAGATTTCTCCAAACTGCACAGACCTCATTACCTACTCCAGGAAAACCAAGGAACAAGTGAAAAGCAGGCTCTGATGTCCTATTTGAACAGAAGGAATTGGATTAGCAAAATTCTTGTCAAGCAAGAACAAACCTGAATTTTAATGTCAAAAGCAATTCTGATAAGCAAGGTTTCAGATTTGTACAATGTAGATATATACAAAGATAGATATAGATCCATATATACTGACATTTAAAGCCAATTTACTGAAGAAGAAACTTTTGCAAACTAAGACATACTGTATTTTAAAATTAGATTGTGACTTTGAAGACTGGAAAACCTCCATTTTTTTAGTACTGGAGGTAATTGTCAGCACTTAATGTCTGTGGATTCAGTTCTGGATTTCATAAAGGTTTTCCTTTCTGCTACTGTGACCATATCTTTTTTCCATTTCTTGCTAATGAATTGCACAGGTTGCAGACCTAAAATTAGAACCATGCAAACTCCATTTTATACCAGAGATGCCTTAAGATAGGATTGCTGAGGGACAGAAGATGTGCCAGAGGAAGTTCCTAGCATAAATAGGACTCCACTGGCAAAAGGTACCTTGATGATTCTACATGATAGATACAGAAATTACACAGCTGTGGATAAGCAAAAGTCCACTTTTGTTAGGGTAAAAAAAGCCTTTCAGATAAACCCACTTTTTGTAGGTCTAACTGCATCCACCCTGGGATAGCTTTAGGAATATATCAAGTGTTGATATTCTTCGAAAGGAAAACATTCTGTATTTTGACCCTAAAAATCTTTACACCTGCCTATAATTTTACAGTCATGGGAAAATGCATTTGAAGGGATCTTTCTTCTCTCTTATCTCTATGCTCATAGGCACTGCATGTCCTATCTGGCTGCCTGTCCTTTTCTGCTACACCACCAAACTTATATTTCCAGCCCTGCCAGTTTCCAGTCTTCCAACTTTCAGCATCTGCCCATTTACCACCATCTTACAGCTCATATGCAGACCCTTCCCCATAGCTGTTCAAGATTCTCACCTTAGTTGTTCTTCTCTTTTTCTTTTGCAGGCCTCCATACAACCAAATTTCCTTTTCTCTGTCTATCTGAGCCTTGCCTGCCTCTTACATCTCCAGCTTTTACTTCCTGGGGTTCTGTCCAGGTACTCAGAAATTCAGGACTGTCCCCTGCATCTGGACAGCCCTTTACAGGAAAAAAAAAAAAAGAAAAGAAAGAAAAATTTGTTGTAGCTTTCTTTTCTTCCAGCCTCTGACTTTTCCTTACTTTCTGCCTTCTGAAAACTCAGTTGTCTCCACTTCATTTGCCATTTCTCTCTTTCAGTTGTTGAGGTCTGCAGTGCAGGAAAAAACTCCTCTCCTCTTAGCTGTTGTGCTAAGTGCCAGAGTGCCACTGGTGCCAGCGACAGCAATTGTAGGGAAAGCCCTCAGCAGTCATTTCAGTTTAAAAGGCAGCACACATCATGCAGTCTAGTTAAAGCAGGGTGCCTTTTCAAGAAGGGGTTTTGTGTGTAAAATGGTTACCAACGCAGACCCTTCTTTCAGAAGATTATCTATCTAGTGTATACTAGAGTAAGATGGTAGTGCTGCCTCTCTTCCAGCTGTTATGTGGCTGCCTGAAACCAAATAAAACGCGGAATCCTTGACTCTGTAGGAAAGTGAGTGTGGAGAAAAATTTTGAGAGTATGCAGCCTCAGGCTTGAATATCAGCAAGTAAACAGAAAACTTAGTATTTTTGAGATGTACTATAACAAAGTAGTTACACAAGTCTCCTGCTTCCTGGGGCAGAAATACTACTCTACTCCTGTTATTGTTTCCCCATTGACTTCTTATTCATCACTTAAAATACTAGAACAAGAAGGAAACATGATGGAAAACTGCTGCATTCTGATAATCTTCATCTTGTAAAATAATCATCCAAAATTGTGTTCAGGATTGTAAATCAAAAAGTAGAAAAGCAGATTTTTCTGGACAAAGAATTTATTCTACTTGATTTCTTGTGTCTGAAAGGGCAATAAGTTGGAAACAACAATAAGTTACTTGGGTGCACAACCCTCTGAGGTGGCAGACAGGGATAGGGAGCAGGCTGAACATCCCACAGTCCAAGGAGAAATGGTCAGTGACTTACTAGATTGCTTAGATCCACACAAGTTTACGTGGCCAGATGGAATCCACCTGAGGATACTGAGGGAGGTCTTGAAAGTGTTGTCTGGGCCATGTTCTATCATTTACCATCAGCCCTTGTCAAATGGGGGATCTTAGTTGACTGAAGGTTGGCCAATGTGATGTCCATCTACAGGAGGATCCAGACAACAGTGGGCAGTCAGACCTTGGTACCAGGGAAAGTCATAGAGCAGATCATCCTGAGTGTCATCACATGCCATTTGCAGGACAGCCCAGCCAGGAGGGGTTTGTCAAAGGCAGGTCCTGCTTGGACAAGCTCATCTCATCCTATGATCACCCTATGAAGTCGGTGATCCACTGAACAGATGGGGAAAAGGCTCTGAACATTGTCCGCTGGGACACTGGTAAAGCCTTTGACGGCATTCCTTACAGCATTCTCCTGGAGAATCTGGGTGTTCATGTCTTGGATGGGTCCACTGTTCAACGGGTTAAAAATTGGCTGGATGACACTGAGAGTTGGTGGTTGGAGTTACATCCAGTTGGTGGCTAGGTTCCCCAGAGATCAGTACTGGGACCATACTCTTTAATATCTTGATCAAGGATCTGGATGAGGGGATTGAGCACATTTAATAAGACTGCAGGTGACACAAAGTTGGGTGGGAGTGTTGATCTGCTGTGGGGTAGGAAGGCCCTGCAGAGGGATCTGGACTGAGGCTGAGAGCAGCAGTATGAGGTTCAACAAGGCAGGTGTGGGGTCCTTCACTTGAGTCACAACAGCACCAGGCAGCCCTACAGACTTGGGGCAGAGTGGCTGGAAAGCTGCCAGGGGAAAATGACCTGGGGGTGCTGGCTGATGGTAACTGAACACAAGCCAGTGTGTGCAAAGGTGCCCAAGAAGGTCAGTGGCATCATGGCCTGTATCAGTTATAGTGTGGTCAGCAGGATGAGGAAAGGGATCATCCCCCTGTATTTTGCCCTGATGAAGCTGCATCCCCCCTCACAACAAGAAGAGCACTGAGTGGTTGCGGTGTGTCCATAGAAGGGCAATAGAGTTGGTGAAGGGTCTGGAACACTGGTCCAGAACTTGAGGAGTGGCTGAGGGAGCTGGGGTTGTTTGGACTAGAGAATATGAGGCTCAGGAGTGACCTTATCACTCTCTACAATTCCCTGTCAGGAGAGCACAGCCAGCTGAGGGTCGGCCCTTTCTCCCAGGCAACCAGTGACAGGACAAGAGGTAATGGCCTCAAATTACTCCAGGAGAAGTTTAGGTTGGATGTCAGTAAAAAAATTTTCACTGAACAGATTGTCAAGCATTGTCAAACAGGTTACCCAAAGAAATGGTCAGGTCACTGTTGGAACTCTGGACAGCTCTAACTATCCTCACTGAATTTATCAGTTATCAAAAAGATCTTTCAAACAATACTATAATTGCCACTTCATGTGGCTTTGCTACAAATTCCAAATTATTATTAATTAATATTGTGATGATTAATGCTACTTACAAATGTTCAGCTAGTGTTTTAATCCAGTTTTCATATTTAGATTAACTTGTGTGGAGATTTTTGTTGGCTGGGTTTTTTGGTGTTGTTTTTACAGTTTAAGTAATACTAATGATATGTGGATTATGGCATTAACTGTACTTGTATTAGGCTGTGCACATACCAGATTTTTTTAAAAACAGATTAACCTGACTAAGGTTTGTGTGGTAATAGAAAGAGGTAAGAATTTAAGAAAACTAGGAATAGATCTTAAATCCAAAAAAATAGGGTCTTTTGCACATAAGTGTTGCAGTACCTGAATCAGAGATGGTAAAAAGAACTAAATTTTAACAATATTTATATTTACTAAAACCTCTGATTATCTGGCATAGTCTGATTATCTCATTTTCTTGATTTCCAACAAAGGACTATTAAGTGCAAAGATACAGCCTTTGGTTGAGGATGTCCACAAGCCTAAGACTGCTGAAAGAATCCAGGAGGTAACACTTTACCCTTGCCATGCTACTCTCCACACCTAATACTAAACATTTTCAGGCAAAATATTGGACTACATGGGTTATTGACATCAGTCTTTACAGGCTTCCTTTATTGTTGGTTATATATTAAAAGAGTATTAAAAATTTCATGTGGTTGCCCTACTATTCCACCATAAGTTAATATTTGAATTCTTGTGTATAGTTTGTTTACAAATGGTTTTCTATACACTGGAAATGTGGAAAATCACATTTTGTGTTTACCATGTAATTTATATATTTTAGTAATGTACTCCCAGAACTCATTAGGATACATGGATTGAAAATTCTCATTTAAAGTCAAATAGTTGTTTAGCAACTTTAAAATTTAATTACAACCCTTTCCTGCATTTCATTATGAGGTTATTTCATAATTACTCAGTAAATAGGGCATATTTACTAATGCAGAAATGACAACACATGACACTGCTGAATTACAACTGCACAGCTGGAGAAGATACTTTGGAAATAAAAAAAAGATAAAAGCATTGTCTAAAAAACATCAGGGGAAAAGTCAGCATTGAGAATCATTCCTCAACCTTCACTCACGCTCCCCTTCACTGTTGTAAATAGTGCTATGAAATTCAGCATGGTTGTTTATATTCCAGTCAGGACCAGTTTGTTCTTTACATATGCAGCTTAGAGGAGTTGGGACATTGGTACCTAGAAAAAAGTGGAAGGATGGGTGAAGTGCTGCAGCAGACCGTGTACTCACTGCACTGAGTTTAGTCCAGTGAGTGAACAGAATGGTGTAGAATCAAAATAAACTAAGACACACCACATTTTGTTTTTCTTTGGGGGTAAAGTCCTAAACACACAGCTCCTCTTGCTTGTGTGATACCTGCATTGCATGCCTCTGAATTCTGTCAGGAAAAATGAAGTTAGCACCATGATTCAAGACCATTTAAAGGCAGTTTTATTACGTTAACAGTTGGACTGATGACCTTAGAGACGTTTTCCAACCTGAACAATTCAATGATTCTGTGTTACCACCTGTCAAAAAGACAAACATGTTATTATTATTGTTATCATTACATTATTTTTGTACTCATTCACAGAAGTACATTACATACTTTAACACTTCCAGATGTAAGAAATTGGAGTTCATTGGAATACTTATGAGAAAATAATGATTCACTGTGCCTTCCTTTCTCTTTTGACAATTTCAAAGAAGCATGCTGTAGATACTAAGCCCTCTCACATTAAGCAATTTATTCCAATTATTCTGTATATCTTCATTGGTAGCTTTAATCAGTATTAATGTGTATGATTTTCATTTTTAGCTGCTTCTGCAGTTGAATTGGGCTTTCTACAATCATATATAGTTTTCAACATCACAGAGAGCTTTGAGTTTCCCTTTTTCTATCTGTCTTTTTTACTATTCTTTACTCCCCCTAATAAAAACATTACTTGATTCATGAAAGGAAACAAAGGCTACAGTAAGCTTTTTCTCATTTTGATGTTCTTAGCTCTACCTCTTAGCTTCCTTCCCTTCTGTTTTTGACTTCCCTCTTCTTATATTTTCATCCTATTTTCTTCCTGCTGACTCCAAAGAATGCCTGTTGCTACCCTTCAGCAGAACAGTGGCTATGGCTTCACACACAATAAACTGGTAGATGCACTCTCCATGTCCTTCCCCCTGCTTCTTTCCACGCCTGCAACATTTCCTCCTCTGTACCTCAGGGAACTGATTCAAACTAAAATCCAGCCCAACAGCTTCAGAGAATTTTTAACCCAGCAGGCTAATGGTGATGGTTTTGATTGTTTTTAACACAAGCATGAAAACAGGGCCAGGAAACGTTTAATATCTTCTTTAGTGTAGTATGGTTTATATAGATATAAAGCAAATCTAAGCAATGAAGTAATCAGGTCCTTAATCTTTTTTCAGTCAACCAAATCCTACCTAAAATTTTAGGTGAAACATGGGCATTATTTTATTAAGTGGGATTATTACACAACTTTCTGCAAAATGACACAAATTATATCAGCTTACACATCATTATACTAATATTACAATGTCCAACAATTGTTAGTGTCAATCGTACCACAAATAATTAATTTAACTGAACCTGTACCCAAACAAATTCACTTTATGTGCTTGAAAAGCATGAGGTAACCCAAGGCATCTGAGAGGCTCACAGGCTTCTTCTGTAGAATTAATATACAAGCTTTTGCTTTCAACAACATTGCACATGAGACAGAATGGTAAAAAAACCACAGAGCAGTGTGAAGCTTTTGGCAGAAGAGTTCTGCTATGAGAGTGTCCAATAAAAGTTTTGCTGCTGGTTGGTCTGTGCATGCCAGTAGAGCAACATCAAGCACAGCATATGGGTAAAGCACATTGCTTCCTTGCCTAGGACAGCAACTGTAATTTATTTAAACAGACTTTTCTACAGAAACCAATTTAAATTAAAACCAGTATACGGTGCTTGGGTTTTTAAAAAGTTGTTTTATTTAAGCTTTTGCTTTTTCCCCCTTCAATCAAGTAAGGAAACATCTTACTAAAATTAACTGCCATTAAGATACCTGACTTTTTCTCCAACCACCCTTTCCTTTTCCACTAAAAAATTCTCCTCCTCAAACAATCCCTTACGCTCCCAAAATTAAGTCAGAAACAGACACCATTTCCCAATATTAGAATACACTTCTATTGATAAAAATTTGTTTTGCTTGCTTCCATCACAAAATATCTTTCTTAAATATTTACATCCTTGGTACAATACAATATGAAAGTATTGGAAGTATTTCTCAGGAAGATGTAAAGTTGTAAATTACACTGAGGACATATTATTGGATTCTTAGATTCAAAACTATTCACTTCATGAAATAATGAGTCTTCATAATAACATAAACTGTGGATTTAAATCAGTTTGTTAAGATCATCAGAACATTAATATTTTTCCTTAGCACACATTTTCATGTATCTTCAGATGAGAAAAATAGTCCTATAAAGTTTCCCTCTACAAAGGAGCACCAACAGAGGCCTTAATATTTAATTTCTATCTACAAGATAATGGTTTTGTAAAACAATTCATAGCATATGGTTGAAACATATCAGATTCTGTGTCACATGGATAAATTACCACTAAAAACATGGAAAACATAAATATGCAGACATGCTGAATTTTATATACTTGTTTCAGTCTTTGCAGAGTGATTAACAATCAATACTCATTTATGGGGAAATAGTACTGACCTGTCAATACTCACAATTATGCTACCTCTTTATTTTTGTACATGTAACCAGGGCCTAATTTATTGATTATTATAAAGGCCATTATGAAGATATCACCAGATCAAACTGACTCCCAATTATATTTTCAAATAATAGTCCTGGAAGGATGGTCACTGAATCAGGAGTTTTAAACGCAATTGGGAAACGACAGTCACTTAGCAGGTGTTACCTGATAGAAGAAAACAGGACTTTTAGGGTTTTTTGGTCTCTTGATTAGTCATCAACCATCACCAGTATTAGACAGTAGATAAAGTACTTAGCTAGAGAGAGAGAGGATTATTTCACACTGTCCTTTCTTATTTTACATTGAAAGATTATAACTCATATATTACAACACTGGTATAAGAAAATAAGGTCATAGACAAAAGATAATGTCAATTTAAAAAATACCATGAACATTAGCCTCATGTTCCTTCATGAACAGCAATGTCCCCTGTAAGATGCCATTTTTCTCCTATTTTGTCTTTGTCTACATTATCCAATGTAATTTTATAGCACTTAACAGCTGATGCTTGCCTTTGTACCTGACCACCTGCAAAAAAAAAAAAAAGTAAAATCTATTTCAGTGCTATTCCATACACTAACATTTATTTTAAAGTAATATAATATTTATACAGGCCCTTACCGCACATATGCTTGGCAGAATATTCTTTGCAATTCAAATGAATTTTTCAGTATTTGCATTTCAGTTACCCATTGGTAAATAAAGTATTTAAGACAAATGATGTGTTTTTCATAAAAAGGTATCTAATGAAAGATAATTTGAATGTTCTAAGTTACAAGTAGATCTTTATTTGCACTTTCTACTTAATGGCACTTTTTAGTTTTGAGGAACTGTATGAGGGAATTACACTAACAGTTAGTACAAGGGAGTAAATTACTTAAGCATGTGCTTAGGCAGCCAGCAGCTGTTTTTCTTTATGATAAATGATAGATTTGTTGTTTAATAGCAATAATACTTGCCCAAATTTTATATATAGTACACATCTGTTAAATGATGATTGTGCTGTAACTGTAAATATAAAAAGAGATTGTCCTAGCAGCAGGAAAGTCAGTTGTGAATATTTAGGTTGAAATTATATTTATTTCCTAAATGCTGGTAGTGGAGCACAACACTTCCTCATAATTACCGCAAATCACAATCTTTTCCATCACAGATTCTTTGTGTTCAACATACAATATTTTCAGCTTAGCATTTTAATGTCTTTTTAATTTGAAAGAATGCTTTGTGAAGGTTGTTATTGTGTCAATACTTTAAAGTGAGATCAGACTTTCATCTTCTGCAGTTAGGGCTACCATTGCCTCATTCTTGGACTGTGATTATCAATATCAATAAAATAAATCCTTGACCCTTTCAGCAGAAATAATAATCTGATCTTCATAGAATAACCATAGAACTGTCAAGATTGCAAGAAACCTTTAAGATCATCCAGTCCCACTGTCCAGCACTACCACTGTAACCCTAAATCACTAAACCACACCACCCAGCAACAGATCCAGATTCCTCTTGAGCACCTCCAAGGATGCTTAGTCTACCATCTTCCAGAGAAACCTATTTCCTGACCACTGAGTGAAAAATAATTTTTCTAATATCTGATGTGAATCTCTCCTGTCTCATCTTAAGGCCACTTCCTCTGGTCCTCTCACTGCAGGCAGAGTAGAGGAGACCAGCCCCCACCTCACTGCATCCTCCTTTCAGGGAGTTGTGGAGAGTGATGATGTCCCTCCTGAGCCTCCTCTTCTCCAGACTAAACAAACCCAGATCCCTCAGCCATTCCTCATAAGACATGCTTTCTGGTCCTTTCATGAGCCTTGTTGCCCTTCTTTGGACACTCTCTTTGGGCCTCAAAGTCCTTTCCAAAGTGAGGGGGCCGGAGCTGAACACAGGATTCAAGGTGTGGCCTCACCAGTGCTGAGTGCAGGGAGATGATCTCTGCCCTGGTCTTGCTGGCTACACTATTCTTGATACAGGCCAGGATGCCACCTGGGCACACTGTTGGCTTCTATTGAGCAAGCTTCAACCAGCCCCCCCAAATCCCCTTCTGCCAAACAACTCCCCAGCCACTTCACCCCGAGCCTGTAGAGCTGCATGGGGTGGTTGTAACCCGACCAGGAGACAGCACTTTGCCTTATTGAGCCTCACAAAGCTGTCCTTAGCTCATTAATTGAGTCTCTCCAGGTCTCTCTGTAGAGCTTTTTTTTTCCCCTGTAGAAAAGACTATTCTCATCATAGAAGAAAATTCAAACCTACCTAGTATGCAAACAAAAAGTTGTTTAACATGTCACATTGGTCTTTACCAGCTCAATTAACTTCATTGGGTGTCTCTTAAGCTTATACAGGGAATTCAGCTAAAAAATCCAAGTCTGTGTGCAGGGAGATGCTCATTTAGCTACTAAGAAGCATTGAGTATGGAATGTCTCCCAGCTCCAATCGCCACTTACCCATAAAGGTGCTCAACAGGGCTGTAGATTCTCTCAGTCAATTGGATTGGAATTCCTACTGCTTTTTGAATAGCCACAGAATTAAGGCAAATTTTCTTTGCCACAATGACTCTGTGAGAGCTCCCCTGGTAAATAAGGACATACCCCTTACCCTGAAAGTCCTCTAATCTGTAACTACTTCTATGAAAATCTCTCTCAGTTCACCCAATTCAACTAACCTCTCTGGTTTATGCTGTATTACCAGTTCAGACAGTATTTGTGAAGCCTGCATTTTGCCCTTTTTACATTAACAGAATTTTGCTGAAATCAATGTTAATTTTGTCCATGAAAATAATGTAAAAGATGTTTTGGTATTCACCTGCCACAAAGCAGTAAGTTATATATTAGTATGGCTTTTTAAGGATTACCATCTGGCCAAAAATGTTCTTCCACCATCTGTATTGTCACTACAGTAAAACTGTTTTAAAGCTAGCATTTGACTGTGACTTGCATTACAGTATTCATACTGTACCTGTGGTACAGCCTAAATAACTTAGAGCTTACACAGGCAACACAGACACCCAAAGAAGCAAGTCCATGAGAAGATGACAAGAATCCTACTAACCTTCCCAAACCTACTAATAGTATCTGTAGAAAGGTAGCACTGCAAGTAATTGGACAAGGAATGTGGTGATGCTGACCACATTGAGTGCTCATGACCCACATCATGTCATGGCTAACCTGAGCAGGGACAGGTCTGTGCTGTGGCCTTCAGGCTGTGCAAATCTCTTGGTGGTGGGACAAGCTCAGGCAGCACACAGTGCTGGAGGATCCAGCAGGCAGCTGACAGTTGTACCAGACCTTATGCCACCTGCATGGCCTTGCCTTAATCTGAAAGTGTTAGTTCTAATAACTAGTTCTAATAACTAGTGTTTTAAATGGTATTTTAGTCAGAGTGTCTCTCTTACTGAGATCATATGTACCAGCACCTCCTTGTAGTAACAGACTACTTTACCCTGCAAACACATTCAACTACACAAGGGACTAGAGAGGGTGCTGGCTCATGTCCCAAGGACAATCTCGCTGACACTGGAAAGGTTACAGCAGTACCTGATGAGTGGCAAAAGGCAAGTGCCATACCCATGTTCCAGGAGGAGGATCTAGGGAACTACCAACTTGACAGTCTGACCTCAGCCCAAGAGGTCAGAGCAAATCCTCTCTGAATCCATACCCAAGGCACATGAATGTGATGGCAGTCTGAAACAGTCAGCACCGGCCTATGATGCCAAGTCATGTCTGTCCAACCTAATTCCCTCTAGAAAGAGGTGTCTGATTGTGTAGATAAGGGGACAGTGGTAGAGAAACTTACATGGCAGGGAGGGGCAAGTAAAGAAAGGAAAGCAATTAGAGAACCAGTATGGCATAAGTTGGACACGTGGACATGTAGAAATGTAAATTTGACAAAGACAAATGCAAATTCCTCCATCCTTACAGAAATTACTCCTTGCAACAGTATGGGCTGGGAACCAGCTGGTTAGGAAACTTTGGAGTAAGAGCCATGTAGTGGCAATGACCATCAGAGCCAGCAAGCAGGTCCCAGAGAGCAAGCTGCCTTCTGCTTTCAGCACTTGTGCGACTGCATGTGGAGTGTTGTGTCCTATTTAGCACTCTCTAGCACAAGAAAGCTGCTGACAGTGAAGCACATGACCAGCAGACACTGCCAAGGTGGTCAGGGAGATGGACTACGTGCCATTTGCTGGGAAGGATGATAGAACCAGGGTTTTTTAGCCTTAAGAATCAGAAGCTGGACAAATTCTAACAGCAACACACTGCAATTTCACCCTCTTAGAAAACCCAGTACAAGGAAAGAAGTCCCTAAGGGAAAAAGTGACAGACTGCTACAGAAGTCATACATACAGACTTAGATGAGCAGCTGATTTTTAAAAACCTTGCCTCTTTTGTTGAATTCAGCATTGCAATGTCAGTTTACCCTCTCATTTGCTGTTATTACTATTGGTATTTTGTTCCTTCTAGGACCATAACACCACAGAATTAGATCTGAAATGAGAGGTGTTACTTAAAGTAGTTTCTGCCTTTTCCTCTTAAATAAATACATTTAATTTTCCTTGCCATCAGATAATTCAGAAACACTGTACTATAAATCATTCTTTCCTCCCTATAGAAAAGACAAAGCAAAAAGTTTAAAGTTATTACCTATTTATTCAAAACAAATGTTTGACATTATCACAGTGAGACATCAAGAAATAGGTCTTTACATTTAGAACCCCGTGTTGTTTACTGTTCCATCTAATCATGTTCCTTTCTGCTTTTGATATGACCTGAAATATATAATTCTTCTACTGTGAACTTGCATTACTTAGCACTCAAGA
Source organism: Alaudala cheleensis (assembly GCA_013398995.1). Taxonomy (NCBI): domain Eukaryota; kingdom Metazoa; phylum Chordata; class Aves; order Passeriformes; family Alaudidae; genus Alaudala; species Alaudala cheleensis. Next base: position 503,352 of record VWYE01004441.1, read on the forward strand.
ATACCTTTTAGGATATGCCTTAACATTCTTGTACTGGTTTGAAAGCAAAACCAGTGAGAGATTTAAGTCAGAAATACAATTTAATAGGAAAACTATAAAAATAAATATAATAGTAAAAGGAACAAACAAAAAGACCCTTGGCAGAGTCAGAATACAACCTGATACCCTGTTCGTTAGGGTAGTGGTAGCAGTCCGAATGAAGCAGTCTTGTTGAAGCAGGGATCCTGCAGAAAGATCTGGCAGCTCCTGTCCTCCTGGGAATCCAGTCAGTGGTGTGCTGTCCCAAACTGCAGATTATATCCAGCTGGGAATGCTTGGCCCCTCCCCCCTGGGCAGAGCATCTCACAATGGGCTGATGTCATTCTAGGAGTCATGCAATGGGTCCTTGATTGCCCATTAAGCAGAGACAGATCCCAAAGGGAGTTACCTGTGAGTCACTGGCCAGTGCACTGATGGACCATTAACAGCAGATTGTCCGGAGGGAGGGGGCAGGGAAAACACTGCCCCACCTGTTTCCAGTAACCCATGAAGATGGTGATAGAATACATACTTTGGGCACATTTTACATTGCAACCTAGGACCATTCTGCACCCATACTTTGTAATTACATTATCTCAACTAGCTGCTGCTTCCCGAGACAACTGTCTGCATTCAATGAGGAGGAGGTTGCACATGCACATTTGTGGCCAAACCAATATCCAGTAGGATTAGACTAGTCCTCAAGCTGTTCTTGCCACCCTAGTCTGTTTGGAAACCTGCCATATTTCTTGGAGTAGTCATGACCTTGTTCTATAGTTTGAGTGAATACCTTGAAAAGAACTAGGGTGCAACAAAGTTTCTGAGAGCCTTCTGTTTTCTGTTAGCTTGCCTTAATGACAGAGCTTTTAAAGGACATTCTGATGCAGGTGCCTGCCACTGCAATAGCACAGTCATTGGTTCCATTTTCTTGAATAACCATAGGGCAAGAACCGACTTTCATTGTTAACAGAGTAACATCCATGTCCCTGTGTGAGAGTATTGTAGGTTTCATATATTGACACTGAATTAATTGGAAGTTTTCACTGTGACCAGCAACAAAAAAGTTTATTTTCCCCAGGAAAACATTCTTGAAGAACACGGATTCTGAAACTCTAGTCAGATACACTGCAAGTGCAGAAGTCTACTTAGCACCTGAAACAAAGATAACAAGAAGTTGCTTTGTGATATACTGTAGACAAGACATGACAGAAAGTGCAAAAGCTGCTTTCTGCCAGAAAGCCACGTGAAAGGTGTGAGAGCAGCTGCCATGATCAGTGCCCTCAGCAGCTGCTAGAGGAGTGCTGTTGCACCCTCCAGAACTGTGGCCATGCCCCTGCTGAGGTTGCAGCCTGTGCTGTGAATTCAGCCTGTAAGAAGAGTGGTTACCTGAAGGGCTCTGACACACACCACTGCCAGGTACAGTGAGGCCATATGTGCACCCCATGCACACACAGAGCACCAAAACATTCAGACTGTTAAAAGCTGATTCTGAGAGCAAAAAAAGTGCATAAGGCAAGAACCAAAGACTGGTACAGACACCCATATGAACAATTTTCTCTTAGACATCAGCTCTTAACTAAGCATGCTTTCTCAATATTGCTAATTTAATTCCTTTTCTTGTTGGAAAAACTATGCAATATTTCTCATTAATTTTAAAAGCTTGAACACAGATCTGGAAACCTTATATACCAGAGAATTGCACTGAAATATTTGCAGAGGACTCATGTTGTAAACAGCTTTATTGAGATCTTCTTGCTCGCACTGGACCACAGGCATGTGAGTGGCTTTCCAGAGAGCACATTGAAAACATGGACATGTTTTCAAAACATGTTGAAGACAAGGACAGTGGGGGGTGGGGCAGAAGAAAATGTCAGACAAATAACATTGCCTTTGAGGTGGGAAGGTGGAGGAGGGAGGAAGAGAACAGGAGACACATGCAATTATTGTAGTAGAGATGGCCAAACATTAACGCAAATGCAAAAAAAGAGGGGCAGGAAAACACAGGGATGTTTGTATTTATAAACTGTACAAAATAAAGCCTAAAATCCCTCACACCCCAAGCATAAAAACTCTCAAGATGTCCCATGCTCCACCTTCGTCCATTTTTACCTTACTTGGGAAACTGCCTCTAGTTTTCCTTGTAGTCTTCAAGCATGGTTCTCAATTTGGGATTGAGCAGTAAGGCTATACTGACAATCTGCCACAGCAAATCTCAATGGTATAACTGACATTGTTCAGAGAAAGGATAGGCTTTGAAGAAAGATACTGACAGGTCAATTAAAAAAAAAAAAAATCCCTCTCCTAGCCACCAATTTCACATTCTTTGCAAATACTACCAACGCTGACCAGACTGCTACTGTCACTGGTTCCCCTACTCCTGCCAGAATATTAACTCTTCTAAATTTACAGGGAAACAAACCAACTCAAACCAATCAACTAAAGGAAAAAATAAAGAAGAAAACCAAAACAAAGCAAAAACAAAACAAAAAAACCCCAAAACACAAAAAAACCCCCAAACAAAACAAAAAAAAGTGAAGGGGAAAGGATGGGAAGAAGAAAAAAGAAGAACAAAAAACTTAATCAAATAATTTCTCATACTCTATAAACTCAACAAAATATATGTTTTTCTTTCAAAGTGACTAAGCAGCATCCACCAAAATTTAAATGAAAACTTTATTATTTTAGAGCAGAAATTTAAAAATTCAAAATTAAGACCAACATTAAATATACTATACAACATGCATGCAGCACAAGTATTTGACTACTCTGTAAAAGGTTAGTCAAGTAATCATAAGAGTTAATGAATGACTTTGCCTCTACTTTCAAAACTACTAGCAATGATTAACATTAATGTGACAAAAAAAATAGAATCCCCATATGTTACAAGTTTCTGCTAATAAACACTTTAAAACACTTGGCTTTCTTTTAAATTATTTGTAAAAATATAGGGTTTTTTAAATCTCCTTTTTATATAGGATTGGATTTTTTTCCTCACACCTGAATATTTATAAGACAGTCTTTCATTTTTCTATACTCTAGGTTCTTGCACAGTGAATACAGATTTGAGTCTTCAGATTGGCGTAGTCAGAAGGGACTGTATTTAAACAATAATTTGATATTTAAATTTATTCAACTGATTTTCTGCAAGAAAAAACAGAGAGTCTCCTCTACTTCTTAAAAAAATCAGATAAGTACCTGAAAAAGTAAAATAATAAGATGGATTCTTCATTTTTATATGTTTCCTGACAAATTCTGCTACTCAGGATTACTAGTCTAGAACACACAGGATTTTGCAGAATGAAAAAATCAAGACACCAATATTTGAAATCTTATTCCAATACTGTCACCACAAGAAACGAACTGCCCAGTTTTGCTCCAACAAGTAATCTCCTTGTCTCACTTTTACATTATAATTCCAGGTAAAAGACACACTACTTAACTTTAACTTTCAAGAATTTTTTAAGGGAAATCTGACTTAAACATTTCCTAATATATAGTCTGCAAGTTTGCACATGTTATTTATTCAAGCGTTTCTTCAATTGTTCTAGATGCCTAGGATCAGCATCCTGGAGAATTAATACAGTAGCTTTAGACTGAAATGGATTAAACTCAATAGTCATCAAACAACAGAGATCTATCAGCTGTTTTTGACACTTCTCTAAACCATCCTTAAGTTTTAGATGTGAAGCTGGATCCTTTTTCAGCTTATTCATTTCTGGCACTGAAAAGCCAATCAAACTTGTTAGAATATCATCAGCAAAATCTACTTCAAGATACGCAGAGCCATCAGAAATTTTAGCCTTTATACCCCAGGACCCATTGCTTTTTGTAAGGTTTCCAGTGAGAGTGACAATAAAACATTTAACTTTCAAAATTGTAACAGTTTCTGGTTTTTTTGCAAGGAGAAGGGAAATATATGTAAAAGGTGGAGAATCTAAATCTAAATGTGCCTCTACTGCCTTGCAAGGAAAGATCTGTGAATCACGTTTCTGCTGATCTCCTTCTGGATCCATTTTTAAAGAAACTACAGGATCATTATTTAATACTCTGCTGTCAGAAGTGTACTGGTGTTTACAGCTGCTTTCATCTAGGTCTGTATAACTCTGCCCTTCCTCAGGAGGATTTTTCAAAGAAAAATCTGATGAACTGCAGGTCTGATGAAAGTCCTTGTGCTGCAGAAAGTTACTCATGCTATTTCCATCTTCATCAGGTATTGTTCTTCTCACATTCTTTTCCTTGCTGACAGCTTCCCTCGGCTTATGTCTTTCATTCACATTGTCTTCCTCACCAGTGCCATTTAAAGATGAATTGTAGGAGCTTCTAGATGTATGTGGAGATCTGCCACTAATTAAACCTATGTTTCTATTCATGTCCACTGCTGGCACCTCTTCCATCTCTCTTTGCATCTCTTCTTCCAGAAGAAAGTCATCTTCTAAAGGAAAGTCATTTAAAAAGCCATCAGCATATTCTATGGGAGGTGAAACTTGTTCATCTGAGTGAGGGAGAGGACTTCCAGATTTTTGTAGCAAAACATTTTCATTGTGTGCAGTCAGAGAACCTGAGGCTGTATTAAAATTGTTACTTCTACTACAGTATCCACTTTCTAAAGATATTCTGCTGTTTAAAGTAAATTCACTGTTTTCATCAAGGCTGGCTAAAAGCTCTTCGTCTGAAGGGCCAAGACTTTGTTCTAATTCATCCACAGGCCTTGAAAAAATCTGTTCATGTCCAGCTTGTCCAGCAGAATTAGGGTTTTCAGTTTCTCCAATTAATCTAGCAAGGACTCTTTCCTGACAATAATCCTCAAGAAGAGCATCAACTTCACCCCCTAACAGTTTCACATTTTCTGGTTTAAGCAGAAGAACTCCAAGACGATATGCAATATTGCCCTGGACAGTGATTTTTGTTCCAGGAGGAAGATTACTGCAGAGAACAGGCACTGGCTGATACTCCATGCCCTGAATTTGATGTATGCCATCCGTCAGCTGTAGCATCAGCATTCGAGTAGGCTTTGCTTCCCAGGGCTTTGGAAATGCCTGAGTACTGGCTGTAACTTCTTCATTTACAGTGCTTTTCCCTCTTAGCTTCTGCAACTGAGAATATGCTGGCTGGCTAACATCCACCAGTGAATCGATCTGTATGGAGTAGCAGCCTGATAACTCTCCCTTGGGAGTATCTAAGATGCAGTTAGGCAAAATAGGATATTCCAAGTCTCTCAGATCAGTAAGAAGCCATTGCTCAAATACCTGCTTGTTAATCTGAGCTTGACTTAAATTACTACCACTATTTTCTTCCTGGATCCAATTAATACATGCTTCCAGCCAGGTTAAAGGAACTTTAACATGCCATGTGGATGACAGCCAGGTTTCCACTCTTGATACAATGCTAGATGTAGACATTTTCTTTCACAGTAAGAGACTGAATTCCCTAAAATGGAAATCAAAAAGACATATTTAATCTTCTGACAAAACCTGAAATTATTAGAAGTTTCAAGCTCATATTATAGAGAAAATTTAAATTAAAAACACTTCTACAGATGATAAAATTCACAGGCATTTCCAACAGTTAAAGTTTCAATCAGCATAAAAGGTATGTGCAAAATATAAGGAGACTTACACAAGCAACCATGTTTTTTTCTGTTGATATAATTAGAAACATGTAACTGAGACCCTTTTCTTACAGGTTGAAAGTGAATGGACAAAAGACCCAAACCAAAACAGCAGTAGATTTTAAAAGATATTTCCTTTTTTTTATGGTTTTCTTTCTGTTTACTTGAGAAATTGACCTGAGATGTTACTCTCCCACTACACCAGCAAAGTAACCAACAGAAGTAAGAGGATCTATAGAACCAAGCTGTGGTCTATCAACATTTTCATCCAAGGAGTGACTTTCAGTGTGTGACTGAAAGCTTTGTGCCCTGCAACAGAAAGCTGGCTTGAAACATTGTTATCTAGAGACTCACCACGGCACTTGGCTGCAACAGCAGGAAGTCACGGCAGCTAGCATTTCAAGGGCATCTGTGGGTAATAAACTCTTACTTCTTGTTAGTTTAGGAAGTAGTTCTGCACAAACACAGCGTAGAACAAAAGTATTTCAGTTGTAAGGGGCTTTGATTGATCATCTAGTCTAACCACCTGACCAATTCAGGGCTGACCAAAAGTAAAATCACGTTACTAAGGATATTGTCCAGATACATCTTAACCACTAGCAGGTTTAGGACATCAGCCACCTCTATAGGAAGCCTGTTTCAGTGTTCGATCATGCTGTTAGAATCATTCAGGTTGGAAAAGACTTCCACAGGATCATTGAATCCAAGCTTTGACTGAACACTACCGTGTCATCTAGGTCATTGCACCACGTGCCATGTCCAATCACTTCTTAAACAATTCCAGGGATGGTGACTCCATTATGTCCCTGGGCAAGCCTGTTCATTGCTTAAACACCCGAGAGGAATGACAGATTTGTCTTTACAAACAAGCAGTTGGTCTGCTGGTAGATAAAACCAGCACTGAGAGATAAAAGAAACAATGAGAAGGATTCCACTGATGATGAATGGAAAAGAAGATATTTGCCTTTACAAACAAACCGTAGGTTTGCTGATAAATGAAATTGGATACTGAAAGATGAAAGAAACAATGGGGGAAACCCCATAAATTCCGTAAGAATTAAAAATTAAAAGCGGGGTTTTATGTTAAAGGGGAATCTTAGGTATTAGGCATTCTGGAAAGACTGTACCTCTCAAGTACCTCAGTCAATGGGGAAAGAGAGAGGGACATGCAGCCAGGAAATTAGGATAAATAGGAGGCTGCATCCTCCAAAAATCCGAGAGGCCCCAGGGAAAATGCTCCATTGCCTCTCCCTTTATTTGAATAAAATGAAAGGACTCATCTGTCACCTTTTGGGACATAAACCTCTGCATTTGTGGATTAATTTTCTTGACACAGCGCTTCTGTGAAAAATTCCTGATGTCTAACATGAATCTCCCTTGGTACACCTTGAGGTCAGTCTAAGAGACTGACCCCACCTTGCAACAATTTCCTTTCAAGTAGATGTGGAGAGCAAGAATGTCTCCCCTGAGCCTCCTTTTCTCCAGCCCTGCTCCCTCAAACACACCTAACACCACTTACTCTCTAGGCCTTTCACCAGCTTTGTCGTCCCTAGTAAAGAAATTATTCCTATTGTCAACTCCGAATCTCTTCTGACGCAGCTTTAAATCATTCCCACGTCTTTTGCTGGATGCCAGGAACAGATCAGCACTCCCTCTCCAGGTCCCCCCTAAGGCAGCTGCACAGAGCAATCAGGTCACCCCTGAGCCTCCTTCTCTCCAAACCAGACAAACCCAGAGCCCTCAGCCACCCCTCACAGGATGTGCCTTCCAGCCCTTCCACCAGCTCTGTTCTCCTCCTCTGGACCATTCAAGGACCTTCCCACCCTTCTCAGCCTGTGGGGCCCAGCACAGCACACAGGACTGAGGGTGAGGCTGCACCAGGGCTGAATCCAGCAGGATGATCCCAATCACAGCTGGTGACGCCGGGCACACACTGCTGCCTCTCCCTGAGCTGCTGCCCACCAGCACCCCCAGATCCCTTTCTGCAGGGCTGCTCTACAACACTCCTCTCCCAGCTAATACTTGTGCCCAGCTTTACTGCATCCCAGGGGCAGAATCTGTATTTGTTCTTGTTAAATTTCATGCCACCAATAGTTACCCACTGCTCCAATATATCCAGATTTCTCTGCAAGGCTCTTGTGCCTTGAGAGTCAGCAGCACTTCCCAATTTGGTATCGCTAGCACACCTGCATTCAACTCCCGCATCCATGTCACTCTTCAAATATTGAAAAGACATTAGGTTGCCTAACTGTGCATGGATCATGTTCCATCCCTTAGAAAGGAAGGCCGAGGAGCTCAGTCTCTCTACAGAACACAACGAAAACAAAACCTACAGTAAGAATACTTGAGAAATACCAGGTGCGGGTTTTGCTCTGTTTCTTGGGGTTTTTTTGCCATTATAGCCTTCAGATCGAACAAAAGAACATCCTGCCTCCAAGCTCTCCCCAAAAGATGCACCGCTCGGAAGACAGCGTAGTTACCTAACCCAAGTAAAGCGCCAGCTTTCAGCAGGGGATGTGAAAGGGGTGAGGGAGGAGGAACATCTGAATGAGGACAGACCGCACCTCGCAGCCCTCGGAGTGGCCGAGAGCTCCAACTCACCGGGGCGGACGAGGGGTCCTGGCAGGGCGGCCCCGGCTCCCGCCGGCCACAGGGACGGAGCTCCGCCCGAGCCCGCGCTCCCCGAAACCGCCGCGCGCACCCACCCGCCAATGGGAGGCGCGCGTCCAAACATCGCGAGAGTCTCGCCACAGCCGGCACCGAGCTGCACGCACAAGGCGGGGTTCTGGCGGCCGCCATTTTCTCGCCTCCCGGTCGGAGCAGCTCCCGCTTTCCTGGGCCGCCCCGTCGCTGCCGCGCCGCTCCCAGCGCGGCTCCCTCAGCTTCCCTCAGGTAAGGGAAGGCCGGTCGGCCTGCCGGCCGCGGCACGACCCTAACGGTGCCACCCTTTCCCCGGGCCCATCTCGTCCCTTCCCTCACGGAGGGCGGTGCGGATCGCGGCGCCACCTCCTACGCTGACGGGCAGCGGCCTCACCCAACGAGGTGGCGGTGGCGCTGCGCGGGGGGCGGTGGCGGGGCCAATCGCGGGTGGCGCTGGTGGATGTGCGCGTCGGAGGCCGAGGCTGCTCCCCTTTCTCTCCCATAAGCGGCGGGGCCGGCGGCGGGCGCAGGTACGCGCAGCCCGTGGCGCCGTGCGGCCGGGAACGGCGAGGAGGGGAGGGGGGCGGGAGAAGGGCATAGGCCGATCCAGGCCTCACCTGGGCCGGTAGAGCCGCCGCTGTACCCCGCTCGGCGACGCTGCGTGACATAGCGGTGCGAGAGGGCCTGTGTCTCCTGTCGTGGGGCCTGAACCTCCCAGCGCTGCCCTGGGCCCCAGGGTGTCCGTGGGGTCCTGAGGGGTTGGCAATAGAACGGGGAAAGCGCTGCGTGGAAGACGCCGGCGTGTCGCCACCTCGGCTATTGCTGGGGTGGCCTTAGATGGCCACTGTCCCCATTGCCCCGCGGGGACGGTGTAGGTTCCGCAGCGCCAGCGGCTGCGCTCCAAGGGCGGGGGCGCGGCGGCCGCCTTCCCGCGCCCGCCCGTGGAATTGTGCGTAGGGCGAGCTTCTTTTGGGGATTATGGCGGGCGCAGAGAGGGCGCTCCGGGCCGCGGCCTGCGCGGAATCAGCCGCAGAGGCCGATAGGGGGGTGGACGCTCCGCATCGCGGCCGCGCCGCTCTCGGAGGCGGGCGGAGTGCCCGTGGCTCCTGGGCTGATCTGGTCCGCCCGCTGCACCGGGCTTCGAGCCGCCGGGCACCTCCTTTGTGTCCGCCGGGGCAGAGCCGGGTAACGCTCCCCGCGGCCGCGTGGTGGTGGCGGCGGCGGCCTTTCCGCTCCCGGCTCCGCCTCGCAGCGGGCGGGCGGACGGGCGCCATTTCGGAGGGCGCCATTTCTTCTGCTGCCCGGGGGTGCCGCAGGGCCGCCGCTCTCGCCCCTATCCCCGCCGCGCTGGGCGGGCGGATGGAGGCGCTGCGAGGGAGGGGGGAAGAGGGAGGCAGGCGAGAAGTGCCGCTGCGCCCTGGAGGCGCTCTGGCGTTCCTCGGCTCTGAGATCTGTGATCGCTGATCCCACCTCTCGTGTCCGCTGGAACCAGTTCGGTGTTTATAAGGAACCTGACTTCGTTAGTAATGCGATTGTCCTCGATTTACCTAGCTGAGCGAGGTTACTTAGCACACACGGCATATGGTGAGGTTTGACTAGGGGAGACTAAGCCGTGAATTGCAACTGATCACAGTTCGCTCCCCGCTGCCTTAAAGTTCTTGGGATAGTTGGAAATAGATAACCCAGTATGTGAAAGGGCTGTTACACTTTGTCGGTGTTTTCCTTACTGCCCGTTCGCGTAACAGCGCAATTTTTGCAGTGTTTGCCTGAGATCCCGCTATTACTAAACTTGAGCATGCCCGTTAGCCCACTTCAAGTGCCTGGAAATATCGGCATGTGTTGGGAAGGCAGAGCCTGCTCTTAGCCCCTAAAAGGGGGCAACAATTACATCGTTGTTTGAGAGTACGTTTAATAAGTTGGAATCAGCTTCTTCCTCACTCCCATTTCCCCTCCCCCGATTATGGATACAAGAATTTGTGCTTGCTTTTTGTTGAGGCAATGGAAGTTAATGCAATGCAAGGGGAAATAAGTGATTGTTTTGCTATGTTTGTAAATAACATTTTTCCATGATAGTAGGTTGCAAAATTTTCTTTTATATGCACTTTTCGCTAATGTAACTTTGTAGCTTAAAGCGGGTCACAATGTATTTCACAAAATTGTACTGAAGTACAGCTGCTTTTGGAGGTTTTGGGGGTGTGTGCGTGCAGTGGATTATAAGTACAGTGGGTGGTATTTTAAAAAAGAGGTTATTTTAGTGTAGTTGGAAGTTGTAATTTTTATTTTATCATCACTTATAGTGTAGAGGAGCGCATGCTCAAATGTGTGCTAGTGCGTTGGTAGAGAAATTTTAGAGCAAATGCTGACAGTTATCCTAGCAGGACTATTTATTAAGTGTAAATAATGTTGACCCAAATAGCAGGACCAGATTCTGGTGTAGTGCTCTTTAGAAAGTGAAACCAAGGCACATACCATATTGCGATTATATGAGATTATAACTAGTGTGTGCCCAAAAACTGTATTTCAGACATTTAGAGTTGATGTAAGTCTAGAGATTTTGCCTTTATCTTCTCTTAGTGGTATGTTTGGCTTGGTTATGCTTTTTCTTTTGTGAAGAAAAAATTTGCAGTGATAGCTTAGATCAAACCTTTGGTTTCTGGCTGTAGCAAGAAACAGACTCACAAGGTGGGGAGACTCACAACTGATGTATGCTGTTTTCATAGGCTCTTGAAGCAATAGGCTGTTGGATTTTGATCCCGCCCAGAATACTTGAGTTTTTTGTCAGCAAGGATATATAATAGCGGTAAGTTCTAGCAGCAGGCATTTATTTTTGTCATTTTTTTTCACTGTAGCATGAGGTTCAGCTTGTCTTTTGACAAAAAAATGTACGGTCTTTATTTTTCAACAGGTTTTGCTTGTCCATATAAGAAAAAAAGGCAATGGAGACTGAACAACAGGAGGAGACCTTTACCAACACAGAGACAAATGGTAAATTTTTTAAAGGACTGTTCCTTTTTAGAAAGAGGATCTTTAAGATTTTAGTATTTCAAATAATTTTTTAATAATTTAACTTTACCGTGTGTTTGCATCAGCAATAATTTTGTGTTCTGCATTAAGTATCTTCAGTTTTTATTAATGTGCCATTACACATGCCTTTGAAGCATAAACTGGAAGTTATGACCAAACACTGAAAAATACTTCATATCATTCATGGAAAATATGAATGTGTATACTAATATAAGGCATAGCTATTAATTGCATTTTGTTTATTGCAATTATTACGTGCAGGAGTACGAATATATGAAATATTGGTAAAGAGCTTAATGGAAAATTTCTTGGGAATAATTACCAGGGAAGTTTGGGCATTACTCGTAATGACTTGTGCCAATTTTTCCCAAACGGCATCTGAAGTGCTACTTTACTATTATTTCACCAGTATTTCAGTGCTGGACAAACTACATTTGAGCTGTATACCTGAAAGGTTTTCCCCAATTGTAAATTACAAAAAAATACTTAAGTGGGTGATGCTGCACTCCTTTAGACAAAGTAGCATGAATTTCTTACTGTGTGTGTGCAACATTCTCATTTAAGCCACAGTTCATAGATTTTTAAATGCATTTTTGGTTGTCAATCAGTAAGAAAGCTGTTGAAGTGAAGACTTCTTTCTGTGTTGTGGATAATTAGAATAGATGTCTGTAATTGTAATAGTACAGAGCATAGATTTGGCACATGTTCCACTTTATTATGACTTAGAAAGTTAAATAAATGTTTATGTTTCCCCCCTATGGACCTCTCTACAGGCAAACGTCCTGCAGAAGATATGGAGGAAGAGCAGGCCTTCAAAAGATCTCGGAACACCGATGAGATGGTTGAACTGCGCATTTTGCTTCAGAGCAAAGTATGCTTTTTTCCTCTGACTGGTTTTGTGTGTAGCATTGTTCAAGATGGTAGTAACAAAGTGTATGTTGAGATTTAAATGTAGAGAGATTCCGTGCTTTTTTTGATAGAACTTACTAGAGCAATTTTCAGTATGTAGAAATGGTAGTTGTAGGTGTATTGGAATGGCACTGTCCTTGGGGTTCTCTTAAAAGGGTAAGTTCTTAAGGATCAATACAGGATGTATTAAAAAGATATTCTTGCTGAGAAATAGACCAATAAAGATTCTAAGGTATTTTTACATTTGAGTGGAAGGTAGCTATTTTGAGGGCAGTGACTGTAGATTGGTCTTTGGAAAAGAAAATGTTTAGAGGATTATAAATTAGTGCTTTTAAATATGTGAGACAAGAATTCTGGATTTTAGTAACTCTTTAAAATATATCTACTAAACTTCTTCAACTGTATAATCAGGAAGAAGTGTGGGGGTAGTGCTTCAGGGATTGCAGAGGTTGTGTTGACAAGTGTAAATAGTTGAAGTTGCTGTATATGAATTTCCTGTGGTGTTTCCAGTTGCTGCAGATGGCTTATACTTTCTGAAGTATCTCAGTCTTTCATGTTGGTGTGAAAGAACATTGTCATAACTCTGTGTGGCATATTCTGACCAATACCCACGTTACATGGAGTACCATGAAATGTTTTGCATGCTGTTAGCATGATGTATGTGCGTAATAATGCCAATAGTTTCAATAGAATCCTTTAAAGAACCTGGTAAAAATGTCGTTTTGCAATTACTATTTTTTACTGCTCTATTCCTGTTGATGTTGGTGACTTGACTGAAGTTGGTGGCTGTTAGCATTCATTTCAACCTTTTTCAGTTTATATTGCTCTGAGAAATTAGTTACTTTATAGATGTGCAAAACGATATTATCACTTGAAATTATCAAGTGTCTGGAGCACAAAAGTGGAATTCATAAATATATTACATAAGAAAAAAAAAAGCTGATCAGAGAGTTGAGGAAATCAGTGACGTACATTACATTAATTTAGTTTGGTTTTTTTAATAGATATAGTCTATGAGAAGTTCAGCAGGGGCAGAATTGCCTAGAAACTTCTCTTTGGAATTGGAATATTAGTGGCAAAGCTGAATTATGTGTTCCATGGTTATAAAAGCTTCTGGTGATTTTTCAATGTGGACAAACTTTCAGTTGATTTCAGTTTGAACCTTTCCAAAGTAGAGCCTGCCCCTACTTCATGGGCCAGCAAAAATAGATCGTCTGTTTTTAATCTTGAGTTCAAAAACTTAATCTGTGCTGTGTTGTCATATTGTAACTTCTGAAAACTATTTTCCAGAATGCTGGAGCAGTGATTGGAAAAGGAGGCAAAAATATTAAAGCACTTCGTACAGACGTGAGTATATATGAGTTTGAACTAATTAACCACCGCTTCTTTCAGAGCACTACATCGAAAACTTGATTGCGTGCTTTTCTAGAAATGGGAGCAATTCAACTCTATAGACATCCAAGCTACAAGCCATTTGTATTGATTGTCAGAGTAGATAACAGTTCTTCAATTTCTATTTCAATTAAAACCCAGCTTGACACATGGGAGGAAAAGTTTCTGTTAAATCTCTTCACTTTTTAATAGGGTTCTGCTAAATTGCACACTTGCAGTGAGTTACCATCCTAATGAAAAATATTGACAAAGCTTAAACCCCTCAATAGTACTATTCCCCGTGCGTGTGCGTCAATTATAGTACTGCTGAAACCCTTGCAGGTGGCTGGCTTAACCCAGTGATAGAGGAATTCTTTAACTTACTTTAAAAAAGCAAAATTAAATCATCCATCTGTTCCTTAACAGCTTGCATATGAAGCTCAAAAGCATTAATATTAAAGGTTTCTTGCTTTAAATATGAGTATAAAATCCTGAAGGAACATTATGTTGTTACATGGAAGCATTTTTAAATCGTCATGACTTAATGCCTGCTCACATTTTACAGGGGGTTGACTCAGGTGATTAGACACATGCTCAGCATTACTGTTGTGTATTTATAAAACTTGGCAACGCTTCTTAAATTCCATTTGTTTACACTCCTGTACTTAACATCAGCTACAATTCCAGCGGTTTTTCCAATCAAGACTCTGTTCAGCACAAGATTTGGCAATGTATCGTCAGTTTCAACTAAGTTCATAAACTACTGCAACTGGAGTTGAGATTTTAGTTGGTCAGGAATCATACTCACTAACTTTGGCAGCTAGTTGGTCCTCTTTTTTTAGAGTTTTTTTAATCGGGTTTTTTTGTTTAATTTTTTTTTTATTTGTTTTTTTTGAGTAAATCAGTATGTCACCTAAGTCCAGATAATTTAGATTTGTCTGGAACACACACTCTCCCGATTTGCCCAGGGTTCTAGTACTATCAGTCTCGACAGATTTTGCGCCTACCCTCATGAGCCAGCCTGCTACTGAAACATCATTGTTAAAACTAAAATGTAGTTTAGTCAGATAATATAACTTGTGAAGATCCATACTGTTTAACCACAGTTGACATAGCAACCCATTATTGTGTTAGTCTTCAAAACAACTTACACTTGCTTCATTAACTCAGAGTAATAAGTATAGTTTGTATTAAATTAAAATTTATTGCTTTTCCCCCTTTTCCCTCTCCTTGTTTTTTTGGCCATATATCTCCGTTACCCATGTACTGGATCGACTTGCCCCTGCGTTGCCCACCATGACGTTGGCCCATCCGCCCCTGAACGCCCATGTGAAAACCCTGGTTGGCTATGCCCAAAAATGTGCTCGTTGCCAAACGGGTACCATACTTGACAACTTCCGATTGAATACCCATGCCCAATGCCAACATCCACGAACGCCAATGACCAATGCAGTACAATGCAAGTGTTTCAGTCCCAGACAGCAGTGGCCCTGAGCGGTATGTCCCAACAGTTTATGCCTCACTGCCTGAATAGAAAGAGAGAAATGTATTTTATTACCTGCCTTTGATATAATTAAATAGTATCCCCTTATAGACGGTGTATTGTTTTTTTTCAAGTTTTCTGTCTTATTTTCCCCATTAAGTCTTTTTGTCACTGAACTTTTACGTGAGTTGCCCACCCAAACAATCCACTAATTTTATTTCAATGGAAGGAGCACAGCTTCGAGTGTTGCATATTTGCTGCATTGTAAATCAAATTGGTTCAAAATAGTCTCTCGCTCTGTCTTTGTGGCCCACCTTGCTCCCCTCAACATTGCCTGTTCATAATTATTTCTGATGAAATGCTAATTCCGGTTCGCTTTCCTTCACTTCTCATTTGTTTCGTCTTTTTTTGTCTTGCATTTGTATTTGTTTTCTTGGAGAGCCCATTAGTAACCTGAGTTCCATAACCTTATTCCAGATGCAACGTTCACCACTTGCATATCCTCACTTTTACTATGAGAAGGTGTGCCAGTTCTACGAATGTAATAGCGAGGGTATCCTAATTAGTGGTGGCGGGGAACATGAATATTCACTTCTACTTTTCAGTTCTGTGTCAATTTCTTGCCCACTTAATTTGAGCCCTTCCAAAAGCCCATTCTTTCTTTCTCTGCAAGACCTACCTAATCTTAAATTTCTCGTGCTTATATACTGGGCATAAACAAAGATGCATGTGCTGTAAATTGAGCAAACAGGTTTACTTTAAATGGGGAATATTTGTAAACTCTTCTTCATAGTAAATCTTGTTAAATTTTTTTGTGATGATAAATTTACTTCTGCTTTTTCTTTTCTACCTTCTCCATATTGTCGGTCATTGTGGCTTCCAACAGCATCTTGAGTATAAGTGCAGATATAGAGACAATTGGAGAAATCTTGAAGAAGATTATCCCTACTTTAGAAGAGGTATTTATCTTCAAATTTTACTGTCTTTAGAATGAAAAGATTAGCTTTTGAATGAGATGGTTCTCTAGACTATTTGCTACTTTTTAAATACAGGAAATTGGAAAAGGGAAAAATCCCAGAATCCTTTTAAAGAATTATGGCTGTCGCACTACATACAGGCATTTTTTGGGTAGAGGACAGGGTCTGTCACTGTTTATTAAATTAGCATTTTGAAAAGCCTTTCTGTTTTCCAAATAAGTGTTCCACTGCTTGATACCTTCTTAAATCTTTATGTAGATGCAGTGTAATTTAATATGTAATGTAAAAATCAGGGAAAATGGATTGTTGGTGTTGAAGTGAGGTGTTTAAATTGTTGTGGTTGTATCAAAAGAAATACAAGACTACAATTCAGCAATGGCCTAAATAGCCCCATTGTGTTTGAAGTAAAAGCTTAAAACCCCAAATAGTTTGAATTTTTGTAAATAATCTGTATTGCTTCGCCCTATATGCATCTTATTTGCAGTATCAACACTACAAAGGCAGCGACTTCGACTGCGAACTTCGACTTCTTATTCACCAGAGTTTGGCAGGAGGCATTATTGGTGTCAAGGGTGCTAAAATTAAAGAACTCAGAGAGGTAAGTGCTTTCTGTTCTTCTGAGATTTGATTTTGTTCAATAAGCAATATTTTCTGTTCATAAGCGGCATGTATAAGTATGGGCTGTGTAGTAATTCCTTCTGAACATGTTGCATACATGCTTTTGATGTTTTGAGATGGAGCTGAGATTTAGAAGTGATGTCTTGCGGACCCTCAAAAGTAACGTCTGTGGCAGAGCCAGGAGATGGTTAAACATTTGTGGTACTGTTTTTAAAGAAAGGATTTTTACTTCATTTTACTGAAATTGTATTAATTTCTCCTTTTAGAACAGACTGTTGGATAGTGTAGAATGATTTGTGCAGTTGAACACTCAAAACAGTCTAGAACGAAAGCATCTCCACAGTAGATGTACTGTGAAAGGACTTCATGTTTGGTTTTGTATTTTTTAATTTAACTCCTGGAAGACAACTTTTTTTTTTTTAAGTGAAAGAGCATTTTTAAAACTTTATGGTCTCTATCAACTGACACAACACNGGTTGTTGAGTGCATCAAGATTATCTTGGACCTTATCTCTGAGGTAATGTTTACTGTATTTATTTTATTCTTTTATGGGCATTCATGAATGTTTGAGACATTAGCTGGATGAAAAATTGTGTCTTTCAGTTTAAATTCAGTACCTCCTACTTTGCCAACAGCAAAGTGACGGGCAGTTTATGAACCTTTGGGAACTTTCCATGGTTTAGAATTGGGGTACACCTTATGAGGGAGGGAAGCAATCTTTGGTACTAGTGGGCCATTTATGCTTTGCATGTCATCAGAATGGAAAATTAAAAGACAAAAGGAAAACAAGATATATCTGCCACATCTAAGTAGTTTTGCTGTCATAGTTAAGGAAGCACATCATCATCTCCTTTCTTGGCAGCACTGTGAAATCAAGAACATGTTCCAAATCATATATGTGTTCATTAAATATGCCAGTTGTAATAGAACTATCTGATTTGGGGAATTGTTTTGTTTGTTTGCATTAGTCCCCAATTAAAGGACGGGCCCAGCCTTATGATCCCAATTTCTATGATGAAACCTACGACTATGGTGGCTTCACAATGATGTTTGATGATCGAAGGGGACGGCCGGTGGGCTTTCCCATGCGTGGAAGAGGAGGCTTTGATCGAATGCCCCGTGGCGGACGACCTATGCCTCCCTCGAGAAGGGATTATGATGATATGAGCCCACGCAGAGGACCTCCACCGCCTCCACCAGGTCGTGGTGGCAGAGGTGGCAGCAGAGCTCGTAATCTTCCTCTTCCTCCTCCACCACCTCCTCGTGGCGGGTGAGTTGTTGTATAAATGCGTTACACAAAAACTCAGGTTGTATATCTGAGTCATCTTCATATTTGCAATGAGTTTTCCATGCTTCCATGTTGGTAGTGATTATGGAAGATTAAGCCTGTATTAGACAAGAGTGTTTTGAAATTTTCAGAAATGTAATTACCTGCTGTGCTGTTAAAAGTTGGCAGGATTATGGTCAGTAGGTCTGGAACTTCTGTTATTCAGTACTTGGGTAGAGTAGTGGATACTAAGTTACGTGTGAACTATGAATGGGAAAATCAGATGAGAATAAACAAGCTAGCTCATAACACATTAAATTAAATTAACATGCTGCTGCCTTGTTTGTTTTAGAGATCTGATGTCCTATGACCGAAGGGGCAGACCGGGAGACCGTTACGATGGCATGGTATGAGCTTAAAATTTGCTGTTTTGTTCCTAAGAACAGTTAGCATGCTGACCTCCTGTTGCTGAACCACACTGACATAGGACATACACAGTTCTGATAGTAAAACCAAAATATTCAAGTGGTCCTTGAATATCCACAGGTGTAAATGGTACTCTTCTGTTTTTTTCCTCTCTGGGATCGAAAAGATTCAGAGAATTTGACTGTGCTCAGCCCTGCAGGTTTTCTTGCACTGGCCATGTTTCAGATTTTTTTAATCAGCATGACAGAAACAGCAAATGGTAGATTTTTCGGATTGTTCTGACATGCTTTCTCTATGTTCTCTGACAAGTTACTACAAGCATTCTTTACGCTAAAGGTTGGAACACATAAGCATTGATACAGTAAAACAGATTATGGAACAGTATCTGTAAGAGCTGTAGTTGATGGAAGGTGATGACTCTTTTGAATTGATTGTATATTTTTTTAGTTTCTCTGCAGAAAATCGACTCTTAATTTGAAATGTTTTAGAGGTTGGACCACTGCATAGTTGAATCCTACATCAATTTTTCTGGGGGGAGAAAAAATCTCGTGGGGTGTGGAAGCTTAAAAGAAGGGATGCAGATAGTCTTCTGCGTTGCAGTCTGAACTACCACGCCCCAGCAGTGCCCCGGCAGCCATCTGCTGTTCTGAGACAGGATTACTCTTTCCTCAGTAGAAAATCCAGGAGGTGGTCCTGGTTTCAGCTGGGATAGTTACTGTCTTCTCAGGAGCTGGTCCAGTGCTGTGTTTTGAATTCAGTATGAGAATAATGCCAATAACATGCTAACATTCTTGTTTTTCCTGTGTAGTATTTATTGTAACTTAGCACTTAGTGCCTCATGCCCTGACAGTGAGTAGGTACACCAAAGAAGCTGGGAGGGATTATAATCAGTACAAGTAACCTAAACTGGCCAAAGAGATACATACTCCATACCATCATATCCAGTATATAAACTGGGGCAGTTAACCCAGTCCATAAGTGAGGATGGGGCCTAGCAGTGGCCAGCCAAAGTGGTGAGCAGTTGTATTGTGTACCCTTGATTTTATTAATGGTTTTCTGTTGTTTTGGGATGTGATGGTTGCTTCATTTTTTGTTGGTTTTGTTTGTTAATTTTTTCTCAGTTATTCAACTGTTCTTACCTCAAGCTATAAGATTTACTTCTGATTCTTGTCCCAGCTCAACTGGGGGTTGGGTGGGGGGCGTGAGCAAGCAGCTCATGGTGTAGTTCTTAGTTGCTAGCTGGTCTTAAAACACGACAGAGCTGGATCTCTATAGTAACAATCTTCTTTTCTCCTCTGGCTTTGTTTGGCACCTTCTTTAAGATGACAGGTGACATATTATTCTTTTCCTCTTAAATTAATGTAAAAATGATAGAAATTAAAAATAGCTATGAAATGGGCTACCTAAATGGGCTTCACATGTCCTCCTTGGCAATAAGAGTTACTGGAACTACAAATTGCAAGAATGTCATGTGCTTATTAGAAATCATAAAAGGAAATATTTACAGTTACAAGTGTTTGCAATTGCAAAAAAAACTTGTTCCCTATGCTACTCTACATGCTAAGAAGCTGGAAGAATGGGCAAGTACACCTGCAAGATTGCTTATTTCTGTTATCAGAGCTTAGGTTTTGTGTTCTTCTACTTTTAGCCTATAAAGCCTGTCTAGAGTATGTAAACTGAGCAGCCTGCCCTTATTTGGGTATTTGGTTGAGCACAGTCTTACTTAGCTTGACTCTTGGGCAGTAGTGTGTTGCTATTTTTGTTATACTTTTATTCCAGTCCAGCTAGAATAGAAAATCCACTTTGACTTAGGTTTAGCCTGTCAGGTTGACTTAACTTTATTGACATGAGTTTCTACACGCAGGTGGAGTAATTTCTGCTAGTTTGGTTTCTTTCATGGAAGAAAAAAACAATTTCATTTCTTTTTCATAGTGAAGCTGCCACATGACTTTGGCTCCTTTGTGACCAAACAAGTATTATAGCCTGGTTAAAGTGAGCACTACTTCCCAACAAAGATAGTATTTAATTTCTAGTTTTAGTTAATAATGATCCTAGTATCCTAAATTGTGTCAGTAGAAAGGAAATCGTCACACTTAGTGTGACATCACAGCTTCAAGTTTAATGCCAAAAAATAAAGTCTTCCCCTGCTACCCTTTGTTTCAGATAGAAACTCTTGTGTAGCTAGAAGTTTAAACTAAACCAGTATTACTGTGGTTTGTGATCTAATGATGGAAAAAGCTGCTCTTAAGAGAGTAGAGGTGCTCTTTTCACATGGATTCTGTTCTACATAGGTGTAACAAAAGGCAACAATTGATGAACATCTTAAAAATATTGGGAAAGTTGAATGTACAGAAACAATTTTTTTGCTAGCTCTCTTTTTTGTTAAAGGCAGAAAATTTGAACAGTTGGCAGCCTTTAAGACTGGATGCTGAACTGTGGTTTTTTCCTGAACTCCAGAGATACAATAGTATTGACAACCTTGTAAATGCTGAGATGAGAAAAACCCATTTTGATTTAAAAAGATGAGTAAATTCCTCTTGGCTATACAGAGTTAATCACTTAAGATGATACTTGTTTGTTAGCCTGGCTTAAAGTTCTAGGATAAATATGTACTGGGTTTAAATGCTCGTTTGACTTAGTCTGTTCTGAAGCTTTTTCTCCAAAGTGCTGATTTGTTTACCTGCATATAGAAGTAAATATTTCAGTGTGTAACTACTGCAGATCAAATTCTGTGGACCATAAGGGCTATTGTAATTTGAAAAATCTGGAGTTTTCTGTATTTTTAACACTCATTCTCAGGGACATGTAAAAAATCAGTAAAGGATGAATGTATGGCAGCTGTGCATGTATTCATGCAGATGCTGGAAGGAAGTAACAAAATTTCACTTTCCTAGGTCCCCTTTAAAAACCAGAAAAACCTCAAAAGAATTTGAGATCAGTTAGGACTGCATGTGAGGTTTTTCATTAGCTGTAAAAGTTTAGCTCTTAGCCTTCTCCAGCCCATCTGTCGTCTGGTTTCTGTTCAGTTCTGAGTAGTGACTAGCAGAAATTAGTCTGCAGCATAAAATGTTATTTGTGCTAAGATACCATTTCAGAAACCAATTTTAACGCAAATAAACATCAATTGCTGAAAATTTAAAAAGCTGAAAGAAAAAATGCTGTATATCATATGTTTTAGAAACATAATTAAGTTTCTAACATAGTTAGGCAGCAGTAGATTGTTAGTCTGCTTATTGGCTAGATGAGGTATTTGGATAGTAGAACATAAGAAGCAGTGTTCTTCCTGCTTAACCTTCAGTCTTACTAAGCCTTCTTTTCCTAGTAGATGGCTGAAATAAAACATTGATAAAATACTTTCACATGTGAAAATGTGAAGAGGTTTTCTAAAAGAAAGAAGGAGGCTTGTTTGTTTTGCCTCGCCATTAGTTTCTGAGCTTCTTATAGGAAATATCTGCTAATACCAGAGAGAGAGAGAAGGAAAAACACAAGTTGCCCATTTATAATTGCCCCAAAGTGAAATTAAAAGCCAGTGAGTCTTGAAAATGGTCTAAATCACATAGCTTTAAGTTCTTGTTAATAGTATAAAGGTTTCTTTATACCACTGTGCCTTTTATTTTGTTGTGACATTCTCTAAAAGTCTGTATGACCTGGACTTCCTTTATTCCTTTCATGTTGTGTCTGGAAGATGATGCAGTGTCATGTGGATGCCTGTGATGACATGCAGCCACCAGAGCTGGTGAGTGTTTTCAGCCTGTTTTTTGAAAACTGCTTTATTGAGTGAGTTAAATGATAAAGCAAATTTTTTAAGAGATCTTGAGTGTAGTCCATGGCAGCTTGCACCTGTTAAAATTTATAAAGCCATTCCTCTGACTCTGAATTTAGTGGCAGACTTAATGGCGTGTTCTTTGAAGGCAAGTAGTGTTAGTAGAAATGTGGAATTACACAGCAGCCTGGTAAAAATAGAGGAGCTTTCCTGTACCTTTTTTGCCTCTTTTCCACATTACTTCCATTTTGATAAATGGTAACTATCTCCATAACTGATGCACTGTAATGCATGTATTTACAATTCGTACTTTGTGTTACTTTCTTAATGTTGTGGGATTTTATTTCAAACAGGAAATATTTAAAGTAGCTTTTCATTTGTGAATGAACTATATTTACCTATCATTCTATTTGAGAATACATCATTTGATCAGATAGGCTTTGGGATGTTATCACAGAATCATAGAATGGTTTTGGTTGGAAGTAAACCTAAATATGATCTAGTTCAGCTTGCCATGGGCAGATAACCTTGAACTAGACCAGGATGCTCAGGGTTCTGTTGAACCTGGCTTTGAACACTTGTAGTTGGGCATCCGCAGCTTTTCTGGACAACCTGTTCCAGTGCCTCACCACCCTCACAGTGAAGAATTTTTTTCTAATACCTAAACTAAACTAACTCTCTTGTCCTTGCTCTACATGGCTGTGTGAAAACTCTTCTCCAGCCTTCTTGTAGGCTGCCTTCTGGAGCTGGAAGGCCGCAATAAGGTCACCCTGGAGCCTTCTCTTCTCCAAGCTGATCAATGCCAGCCCTCAGGCTTTCTTACTGGAGGCATGCTGCATTCCCCTAATAATATTTGTGGTCCTCCTCTGGACTTAATCCAGTAGGTTCATGCCCTTAATATTGGGGGCCCCAGAGCTGGATGCAGCACTCATGTTGGAGTCTCAAAGGAGTAGACCAGCAGGGCAGAATCGCCTCCCTTGACCTTTAGATGCAGCGTGGGACACGATGGCCGCTCTGGGCTTCAAGTGCTCTTTGCTTGGTCATGTCCTGCCTCACCCACCAGCACCCCCAAGTTGAGGGTTGCACTAGCTCAGGTGCAGCACCTTGTTCTTGGTCTTCTTAAATTGAATGAGATTCCCTATGGGCTCACTTTCTGAGCTTGTCCAGGTTCCTCTGGATGGCATCCAGTCCTTCAGATCTGTCAGCAGCACCACTCAGCTTGCAAACTTGCTGCAGGTGCACCTAATATGTTTGTGTCACTGATGAAGACGTTGAATAGCACTGGTCCCAGTGAAGGCCACCCCCTGAGGGATACTTCTTCATGTCCGTTGAAACTGAGCCATTGATACTGCCCTCTGGATGCAATGATCCCTATTCAATAAAGTCTACTCATGGAATCCATCCCTCTCCTAGTTTGGAGGGAAGGATGTGGGGACTATGTCAAAGCCTTTACAGAAGTCCAAGTACATGGTAGCTGTAGCCCTTGTTCACTGATATAGTCACTCCATTGTAGAAGTTATGGAGTACATCAGGTGTTGGCAGAGTAATGAAAATGGCAAAATGCTGCCAAATTAATATGTGAAAAGTCAGATCTTAGCTTATATACACAGCAACTGCTGTCAAATTCTGTTGTTCTGTAGTCTGGAGTGGCAGATGTGATCAAGGAAAGGTTTTTTCTTTAAAAGAAATTACTCCAAAAAGGAATCCTGTGACAAATGCCAACAGCAATATGTCAGTGGATGCAGTATGCGATGTGATCAGCTTCTCAAACCTTAAGCGGAGTCCTTCATTGTCTTGTATTTTGGACTCCACTGTGAACTCTATTATGTTGTCTTATAATACATATTTCTTAGTAACATGATTAGACAATACATGTTGCTTAGAGACAGAGGATAAGCTCATCAGTTTGATCTTAATAGCTTCCATTTTGATGTATAAAGAAAGATAGTAAGGAATATTTTTGGGAAAGTTTTTACATTTTAACTTCTATGGGCCAGTAATTGAACTTGACTGGCTGCCAGGAGCCCACCCAGCTGCTCTCATGCCCCTTCTGTAGTAGAGTGATGGGTGAAAATATGATAGAAAGGTCTGTTGCTCACAATGAAGATGGGCAGATCACTTACTAATTAACTTCATAGGGAAAACAGATTTGGCTTGGGGTAGGTTTACTGCCACTTTGCATAGCATGGTGAGAAACATAAAAACACCTGGACCCATCTTCCACTTTACAGACTCAGCTTCCACTCCTTCATTCCTTCTACATCTGCTGCCTTGAATGGTGCATGGAATGGCAGGTTCCAAGTCAGTTCATCACAATTGTCACTGCTCATTCCTCTCTGCACCGTTCCTTAGTCCAGTGTAGCGTCCCTTCCACGGGATGATACAGCTGTTTGTAAACTGCTCAAATTAGCTGTTCCCTGTGGACTGCAGTTCTCAAGAGCTGTTCCTGTGTAGGTCCCCTTCATGGGGTAGAGTCCTTTAAGAGCAGACTAATTCAGTGTTGGTCCTCTCAAAGGCCTCAGGTGGCTGCCTGTGCAGCTTCCTTCAGGCATATCTACCTGTTCTCAGCACAGCATCCCACGGTAAGCTACAGCGTAGTGATCTGCTCCAGTGTGGTTCTCCCCATGGGCTGCAGGGCAGTCTCCATTCCAGTGCCTGGAGCACCTTTCTCCTCCTTGCTCACTCTCGCAGTCAGTGCACATTGGGAATTTCTTACTCTTTTCTTAAATATTATCACTGAGTTGTCAACAGCTTGGCTGACAGTTTCAGCCTTAGGCAGCCTCCAGCCTCCTTTCACACACCCCAGGAGTCTGTTCAAAAGTTGAATTTGAGAGAACCACGTATATTTATTCTCTGCTTCTGTAGGAAGGTATAAATACAGGGTCTTGAACACTTAAAACATACTAGATGAAATGAGAACTTGATAGCAAATGCAAGTTTACAAATCCTAAAAATAAAAAGGCCAGGAATGCTTGTTGCAGTGATTTGCATTGTGGTATATGGTGGTTTAAATGTAACAGAAGTAACTCACGTCACGATGGTTTATTCAAAGATGTAAAGGGTTGTAGCATAGTCAGAATCAAAGGTATAGATGTAGTAGGACAATTTGCTGGGCAGACTTCTTGCCCTGGAACTAGAGACTCGAGCTGTATTAATAGTATTAATCAGGCTCTACTCTAATTCGGATGTTTAATACAGAGGAGACAAGTAGATCAGCATCAACAGCAATCTACAAGGGGATGAGATAAAGAGACTGCCTTGGTAAACCAGCATGGCTGAATCCTTTGCCATTTTATGCATTATTCTTAGAGGTTTTGATAGGGCTAGGTAAGAATCACAGAATATCTGGAGTTTGATGGGACCTCCAAGAATGATCTCATTCTACCTGTGGTCCTACACAAGATGGCCTCTGGTCCAAATGGACAGAGGTTAATGAGATCTCTCTCACCCACTCCTTGTGTTTCTGGTCTTCCCTCTTTGCCTCTTAACGGCACAACGGTATTGTATGTATATCAGGTCAAGGGTTGTGATGTCTAATTAAATGGGCTCAAAGTTTACAATAGAATGCTTATGATAAAAACCTGTTAATGAAGCATGGCTGTTCATGTTAATGTTTTTTTCTCTTTCTCTTACAGTTTGAGGGTGGCTCTGGTTATGGTAAGTGTTCTTATCGAACCTTTGCATGTAGTTCTTTAGGTAGTTACTGAAGGGCTTGATGCATACACTTAAATCAGATTATTCTTATGCAGGGGGGCGCGGTTCCTATGGAGATCTTGGTGGGCCCATCATCACAACACAAGTAAC